>WTXC01000406.1:0-14865 GCA_022496195.1 Lactifluus subvellereus | reverse complement strand
CTTCCCTTGCAAGGGCAGTTTCGTGCAAGGTGTCCCTGCCTCTTACATTCAAAGCAGCGTCCTTCTTTCTGGAGCTGTACCTTTTCTGCATCGGTAATGGCCCTGAGGCGGTCTACCTCCATAGGGACGGGGCCCATCTGACTGGGGCGTAGTGGCTGTTGTCGTCCTTGGGGCTGTTGGGTACGCTGCTGAGGCGGCCTCCTTTGGAAGGGAAAGGGGCGTCGTTGTTGACTCTCTTGAGGACGCGTCTGGCTCAGGATACTTTGCTCTATTTGCCAGTTGAGGTAGTTGGTGCAAGCTGCGTGCTTCCATTCCTCGAAGGTTTGGGGCATGGGTCGTTCTTTGAGGCATGCATTGAGGAGTCCTCTATTGAGTCCTTTCCAGAAGTACCAGGCCGTGGCCGGGGTATCAAGGTCGAAGCCTCCTTTGTCAGCCAGTTCCTCGAACTTGATGATGTATGCATCGACGCTCTGTCCTGGTATCATGTGGAGGACCAAGAGGTCTCGCTGCGCCCTTTGGACCGCAGCGATGTCGTGGAAATCAAGGATGAATCGTTCCCTGAAGGATTCCCAGGGGTCGTTGTCCAGAATTTCTCCTCTGGAGATCTGCTGGAGCCACTTGAGGCGTTGGCGCACCCATCCATCCACCTGGGGGCCTTTGACCAAGGTAAGGGCGTGTGAGACACGATTGTCTGCTTGAGCAATGGTGGGTGCGTTCCTGTTTAGATAGTGGTAGTTCTCAAGCTCCAGCATCCATTTTTCTGCGTCATCTCGTATTCCAGTAAAGATGGCAGGGGGTTGTCCTACTAGTTTGGCGTCTGCCCCTTGGGGGTTTGGAGCGTTAAGGTTGAATCCTGGGAGGTCCCATCCGCCTCCTGGCGGGCCTCCTCCTGGCGGGCCTCCTCCTGGCGGGCCTCCTCCTGGTGGGCCTCCTCCTGGCGGGCCTCCTCCTGGCGGGCCTCCTCCTGGCGGGCCTCCTCCTGGCGGGCCTCCTCCTGGCGGGCCTCCTCCTGGCGGGCCTCCTCCTGGCGGGCCTCCTCCTGGCGGGCCTCCTCCTGGCGGGCCTCCTCCTGGCGGGCCTCCTCATGGCGGGCCTCCTCCTGGCAAGCCTCCTCCGCCTCTGGGAGGGCCCACTCTGGGTTCTGCTGGGGCGAAAGGGTTAATCCTAGCAATGGCTGCATATGATGCCCCAGTTCCAAGGGCAAAGCGTGCTGGTGCGATAGTGTGAGTCGTCATGGTCTGTATTGGGACCTGTTCTTCTTCGATAGGACTGGGGTCTCTGATCTCTTGTGATGCTGCTCCGGCGAGAGCTTCCCTGATATCTTTAGTGAATGGGGCGACGTACTCGGGCCCTGTTGGCTCCACTGGTTCGTCTAGTACTGGGAATCTAGTTGCTGCGTCTCCGTAGGTGAAATACTTGTTCGTTTTGTTGTCAAATGCTACTTCGTACCACCGTCCTGCTACGTGGTGTACGGGGTATGCTCTGGCTTTGCTCCTTCCTGGGAGGATGCTAATGAAATAGTGTCCGGTCCAAGGGATCGTTCCTTCAAACCCTGAGTAGATGTCCCCTTCTCGTAGCCAGATGACACGGTTGTCGTCCTTCTTATCGTCCTCTTTGCAGAGGGTGAGTGTGAAGGGCTTGAACTTGGGGTCTACTGGCAACTCCACGATTGTGGTCTGACTGGGAAAGTCTGTTCTAATGTCACGCCCAGACTCTGGGCGTACCTCCACTGGTGTTGGAGGCGGCGGTGGCGACGATGGCGGGGGAGTAGGGGATCTCGGACGTGAGGGTCCTAAGTCTTGATAACGAGCTCTCGCTGGGGAGCTAAGATGGCGTTTGATCTTAAGTCCTTTGACCATACGCTAGTGACACTTGTGCAAGCGACGCGAAGTCTGGCAATAAGCCAGAGGAGCGGTGGTTCACAAGTAAAGGCCTGAAGACGGTTGACTTGTCTGAGATTACAAGAGAACAGACTTAGGGTCTGCTCCAAGGTAGTACAACGCGATATAAGTGTTAGCGCAGCAACTAGTGCAGTGCGCAGCTGACAGGTATACAGTGGAACTTAGAAAGGACTCTTACTTGTATACTACGAAGTGTGGGCGAAAGCAACACTGATATTTACCAGCGAAAAGCTGGTGCTTATATACATGTAGACATGTGTGATGTGACATAAGGTGACGTGCATATATCCTAGTATATCATAATATATCCCATAAGGGGATATTGTCCATATGTCCGGATTAGATCTAGAGAGACCTAGAGCGGCCCGGATCCCCATGGGATCCGGCCCTTGTGTTGCCGGTTCAACAATAAGTACATCGGGGAGGCGAGTCAGGTCGAGTCATAGTGCCCCTAGGACACTAGTAAGCAGGCATAGTAAGCCCCGAGTCATCGTACAGTAAGCAGGCCGACGCATGAGTCATATCGTACCGTATGAGTCAGTAGGTGCCGAGGCAGCGCATGCGCAGAGGTATGCAAATGTAGCACTAGTGAAATGCGCACCCGAGGCGAAGTGTGGGAACACCTACTATAATAGGAAGGTAAGCATGATGTAAGCGAAAGCGGCCAAGTCATGGCCCCAAGCAGAGTCTCAGGCCATAGGGGCCTGGCAGTCCATAAACGCGACGCGAGAGGAGTGGGATAGGTGAAAAACAAAGTGTACATGACCCCCTTGTGTGCACTGTGATCAGAGAGGGATCCCAGCACGCACAAACGTGACAGTAACAAGGTTTGTTTCAACTTTGTCCTCAGAGTGTGGCTGAGAGAGTGGGGTGTCGCTAGGAGGCTGTGGAGTACATCTGGAAAAACCTCCCATCCTAATTAGACAAATTCTTGAAAAATGAGAGATAATTTTTGACAAAGCCAAAAATAAATCTGCAGCCATTTACAAATGGAGAAAATTTTTGGAAAATGGGTCCTAAAATTATCTACAGAGTAGTATTGGAATAATTCAGTTACTGTCTGTACTACAAGTTTGCATCGGTGCTTCTCCTCACATGTTTACCATTTTACAAGTCACACATGCCCTGATCACTTGGGTAGGGATGTGATAGAGACTTAGAAACAGCTCCCTACTGCAACTGTTGGCACTAGCATGGCTGAGGTGACTCCTGCCATGGCATAGCCAAAGTCATGAAGGGAATGTTGAACTTGCAAAGCTGGAAGGATCTTGAGTCATCAATGATTGGGGAAAATACATAGAGTGTACACTTGTAGAATCATCACAAGGGAGGTGTCCTACACTAGCTCCAGGTGGTGCTCTACTGGTCATGGATCAGTTGCCTTGTAGATAATATCATGATTGCAGCAGCATGGGGATCTTTTAATCATGACATTAGCCAAATACACTGACTTGTCTTTTTTGGGGGGATGCGCACCTTTCTAGCCTTCTTATCACGGACAGGTAATGCAAATTTCCTCTCAATGCCCCTGATGCCAACCCAAAAGCCATGCTCAAGGCAAAGAATGGGTTTACATCAGCGCCCGTAATGTGAATCTTGAAGCATGTTGCAGCTGGCAGAACAGAGGGAAGGCCGCCGAGAGAGATGACCCTTGCTGAGGCAGCATATGAATCATAGCCAGCATCAAGGGCCAAGAAGGCCTCTCTTCCAACAAGATGTTCATAGCCATTGGCTGGTATGAGCTGTGTGGATGTGAGATCCCAGAGTAGTGGCTACTAAAGAATATACTACTTACTGTTGGCATAACTGTAAAGAGGTCAATGCCACTTAGCCTCGAGAGTCCATGGTAGACTGGCAAGATTCGCAAGAACCTCCAAGCTAATTTGCTTGTGAGGTAGGTCAGGCAAGCGTCTTGGAAACCTGACGCTAATAGGGACAGACGGGTGGTTCTGGAGGCATTGAGCCTCAGAGGCAGGAGTGGACGAAGCAAGGACGTTGTTTGGTAAAAGCATCCTTGTGTTGAGGCTGGTGGAGTGGAAAATTTTTGGGGAGAAAAAGGTTGAGGTGTGGAATGAGCAGAGATGTGATGACAGCACAGGGGATCACTAAGCAGATGTTTTATCCCCCTCGGAATGTTGTGAGCACAAGAGCATCTGTGTGACATTCTTGGTTTTTGGGGGGAAGCGAGTATGTCTTGAGAGGGGAAACTTACCTGTTCTGAGGCATTCGTAACCATTGATGCCATTGGTATGAGTTGCGTGGACATGAGATCCCAGAGTGGCAGCTAGGTGTGAAATGAGCAGAGACTTGGACACAACAATAGTGCTGGGGATCACTACAAAGATGTTTATCCCCTCTGGAATGTTGTGGGCACGAGAGCATCTGTGTGACAATCTTGGTTTTTGGGGGGAAGTGAGTACATCCTGAGAGTGGAAACTCACCTGTTCTGAGGGGAGCCCAGAAGGCCTCTCTGAGTCTGCCAACAAGACGTTCGCAACCATTGATAGTTGGTATGAGCTGTGTGGATGTGAGATCCCAGAGTGGCAGAAGCTAGAGTGAGTGGAGCTGTGGCAACACTAGTTGTTGGTATGTGTTGGGTGGCAGTGGCAGGCGGGCGCATCAGCTGAAAATGATAACACCTTATAATGACTTATGAAGTCCAAAATTTCCACAATGCCCTAAAATGGATTATGGAACTCCTGTTTTTGACACACTCTCATATTTTTTATGGTTGTGATGAATTTCAGAGTTTAGAATGATGTTATGATGGATTATAGATATTATAATACATTTCAGAAGTACAGAATGCGTCCCACGACAGGTCCAGCACAGCTTTGATCTCATCGAGGATGTACATCGGTGCCAGCTTGAATTGCAGCAGTGCCATGATCAGCGACAGGGCGATGAGCGACCTGTTTTTTTGTTGTTGTTCGATGTCCCTTTTTTATTGAAGGGGAGATGGAGATGCGGTGTGGTGGTGCACACTGTTGGCCCCCGCTCAGCTCCGTCAGGCTTTGTTTCCACACGCTGCCAAGCTGCACATGGGATCTCGAGGCCATACATCAGGTCTTGGCCATTGGGAGGCTGCAGCTTCGCAAAGTTCCCCAGGAGGAGCTCGCAAAGATGCCGCCAAAGTCCCTGGGTGCATATGAGTCAATCAGATGTTTTAGTGTTTTTTTCATGCTTGGATGATGTTTACCCATTGACCTTCTCCCACGTCATTTTCAATGCGTCACGCTTATACTAGTCCAGCTCCTTGATTGTTTGCTCAACCTTTTCCTTGTCCTTCAGCATGGTGCTGAGCATCTTTTTGAGGCTCGCCTCATGCTTCTCAACACTGGAAAAAGAGTGGTCCATGTTCAGTAGGGTGTTTAGAAAGCAGGGCGGTGAGCACGCACATGTCGATCATGTTCGGGTTCACCTTTTTCTTCGTGACTTGCTGCTGCTGCTCCAGCTCCAGGCATGGTCCTTCAGCTGCTTAACCTCAATTCATACTGTGATCCTGGCTGGCCAAACAGAATTATGACATTTTTGCTCAGGATTGGATGCGATGGCAAGCATCCCCTCACTCACCGGCTCTTCTCTGCAATCCAGTCATACTGCTTCTCAAGGTTGACAGCGCCCGTGAGGTGGCCAGCCTTTCCCTTCACGAGAGCCTGCACCTTGTGCTTGAGCAGCCGAGCTTCTTGATCAAGACATCCAGCATCAACCACAGCCTGCTTCTTCGCTTTGATCACCTTGTCCTGGTCGCGCAACTCCACATCGAACCACATCAGCGTCGTCTGCTTTTCCTGCAGCCAGTGTTCCGCCTCATCATGCTCCGCCTGTGAATGTGAATGTTGCACAGTCAGTAATGTGGGGCCACAGTCCTGGAGAGTCCAGCCGTACTTCACCCTTTGCGACTTTGTCCACGAGCCACTTGAGCTCCTCACGCATCTTGTTGATCCCTGACATGGCCTGCCAAGGCATTGGTGAGCGTCTCACGCACCAAGGCGATGTCTGTCTCAATTTGCTCTGCATCGTCAACAGGGGATCGTCAGCAATGGAAAGAAAGTCATGGTGTTACAGTTTCTGGCCCTTGCTTTCACATCTCTATCTTTCACTTCGCGAGCTGACACATGACCTGTACTGTCACATGACCATATGTCATGTGACACGCTGACTTCCTTACCTATCACATGACTGTATGTCATGTGATGCCTGACTCCTTGTGACTGCGATGCAATGCAACTTGGTACGCAACTCAGAGCGACTCCCTATGAGTCGCTCGCTAGTGACTGATACTGACTGATACGCGACTCATAGTAGTGACTCTTGCTGAGTACTACTGACTCTTACTTACGACTCATAGTGACTAGGGAGTAGTACTATAAGAACTGTAGGGAGTTGAGCTGGAATCCCCAGTCTCAACTTCGTCTCCAATACAAGTTGATTACCCAATCAGTTGCCTTGTGCGCAAGGGACTCTGGTGGCAACAAGACTTTCCTTTTTCGTCTCTACCACCACTCCAGCTTAGTAAGCCACATCGAAGCTTGTCATCGTGTGCTATAACATGTGGAACGTTGCCAAACAGGTGCTTTAAGGCGCACCTACTGGAACCAAGTACTCGGGCATCTCGGCCCACCTCGATACCCTCGTGACCACAGCATGCCACGAGTGTCACGTTACCACAGCAAGTCCATGACCCCGATCCCCGTGACCATAGCAAGCCACGGCAAGAACACGTGATACATCCACACGATCACGTGACCCCGAACGACGTGCTCACTTAGAGCCACGGTCCCTTGTAACTGTGACACATGGGGGATAGAGATGCACAGACCAAGCTCGACCAAACCTTGAGCTCTTCCATCTTGCCTTCCTTGTTGTTTCATGTCCTTCTCAATCCCCACCTTGGCCGCTACCTGCTCCACCTGTGTGGCTTTCAACACCACTTCCATCTTGGTGATGGACCACTTAAGTTCTGCAACTTGTGCACTGATCTACAATACAGCAGCAGAACCCATTTTCATCAATTAGCACAGGAGGGGGCACAGGAAAAAGAGTGACAAAACATGAGTGAACGGACATGCACCCGCACGGCATTGCTGCTCCCGACCTGCTCCTCTAACAACCACAACCTGTGCTCCTTGATCTCGAGCTCACAATGCAGAGATGACAGATGTGGAGGCGATTGAGAGAGAGATGCCGATGAGAATGCCATAGAAGAGATGCCGCATGGTGAAGTGCAAGGGGATCCACAACATAGTCAGGGGCAGACTTGACATAGTGAAGAACCCACAATCTGCCATGTTTTGACACAAGCGCCAGCACAAGATCTGCGGGGGCTATGTAAAAAGAACGAAGGCACAGGTCGCATCGCAATCCCACATATGAGGTCCTCAGCTAAGTAAATATTTGCGATGAAGATGTCCAGGCCAGCTCCATGATAGTCTTCATGACAGCATGCATTGTCCTCATAAAGAGGCTGTCGTCCTCATTATACATGGTCATGGCGATGATTAGCTTCATCCTATGGGGTGGGTCATAGTGCACCTAAGAGTGAAGATGTATAGGGGAAGAGGACTGCACAATTCATGAAACTAGATAGATGACCATTTCTCCTTTGAGCGCTTCGATAGCTGCATACATCTCTCCCAGAGGTACAAAATATCCTCCAGAGAAGATCTGCAGGACTGCTGAACAACCAATCTCGTGAGAATGGATGAAAAATGCCTTGAAATGGTGAATGAGAGATTCCAGCGTGGAGGTAGAACTAGTTTGTGATCATTGACTTTGACTGGTCAGGATCCTGTTCTAGCAGAGCATGGCCAATGTTTCCATTGCCTGGAAGTTGCGGATCCTCTGAAGGATACTCACCTGACCGATGATGCAAAGCGATTCTCGAAATTCTTGTACTCTACAGAGGTACCGATCATAACAATCGCCATTCTTGCCAATGGGAATGTCAAACTCAACCTAGATGGGTCAAGTAACAGGTAAGGAACTGAGCTGTAAGGTGCACCTCATCATACTTGTCATAAGGGGCAACTTTTCTTAGATCCCACTTGATGCCGCTTCCACAGAGCATGATGCCAGAAAAACTATAATCGAGAGCCTCATGCGCAGTCATCTTTCCTATGCTGATCATTCTTTGTTTCCAAATTTGATTGCCAGTTACGACTTGCTCAATCTCATCCACGCAGGAACTGAATTGAGTGGCCCAATGGAAGATATCATTGAGCAGGCCATGGGGGAGGTCAAACGCCGTACCACCTGGGTGGACGTAGGCGGCGTGGAGTTGAGTGCCAGAGACACACTCGTAAAACTCCATCAGCTTCTCTCGCTCCTCGAATCCCCAAAAGAAAGGAGTGAGAGGCAGGCATTGACGTCCATCGTGTGTGTCAAAATGGCCATCAAGTCTGGAGCAAGTTAAAGCTGTCTCAAGCACTGTAATAAACCAACGCATGATTGAGGATTCAGGTGGTCTCTCTGAACAACTTGAATGTCCAGATCCATTTTGCTTGCTCCGGAACCTCAATGTTAAGGAGCTTCTTGACTGCGAGAGAGTAGCAAAGCTCATTTGTCACCGGGAGATCATCCACTTCAGGTTACCATTGGTCCGGCCCTATTAGGCTTAACAATTTCTATTAAGGGTTAGGCCTAATAGGTACTTTCTTGGCTGGGGCCATTTGGGCCATCTTTGTTTATTCTGGGGCTAAACATATTTATCCTGGGGAAATGCGAGTTTATTCCGGGGCAAGTCATGGGATGGTGTGTTGGGGGGTCCACTTCACCTAGGCAATCTTATTTGCCCTGGTACATATGTGTTTGGCCTGGAGTATGTATGTGGCCTGGACCATTCCATTGGTGATGTGTGACATGTCACAAGGTGTCTGGGGTCTTTTTGAAATTGGAAAAATGGTACATTAAATCCACCTTTCAGGGCTGTTTCTGCCTTCTCTTTGTGTGAAATCACTATACTTCTTTTCACAGTTTGTAGCATGGGCAAGGCCCTTTTTCTGCTTGCCCCCTTGCCCTCCCCTTTCCATCAAGAGCATGGGCAACAACTCAAGCCTGGCACATTGCTTGTGAGATCATATATGGTTCAGAGAGAGTCTAGGACATTCACAGCAAGGTCCAAAGATGGTCTAGGATATTATTTGTCTGGTTGTATATGGTTTTCAGTGGGGAAAGATAGTCTCCTGTGAGACACCATCCTGAATCCTCTGGGTCATGGTGATATGCTACAGTTCATGATCTGGAATAAGATCATGTAAATGGGGAGTAATAGTCCAGGATATTCATAACATAGTTCAAAGATGGTCCAGGATATTAGTATGTGTTAGGTCTTATATGGTCCAGGGAAAGATGGTCTCCTGTGAGACACAGTCCAGGATACTTATGGGCATGATTGTGAACTATGACTGGAATCCTCTAAGTAATGTGCTACAGTTCATGGTCTGAAGTAAGATCATGTTATATTCGTAATAGTCCAGGACATTCACAGCAATGTTCAAAGATGGTCCAGGGTATTATTTGTCAGATCAGATATGGTCTGGGGAAAGATGGCCTCCTGCAAGATGTCATTGAGGATACTTATGGACATATTAGTGAACCATGATTGGACAGTCCAGAATCCTCTGGTTACAGTTCATGTTCTGAAGCAAGATTTTGTTGTACAAGTAATAGCCCAGGACATTCATAGTACAGTTCAGAAATGGCCCAGGACCTTATGTATTTGATCAGATATGGTCTGGGGAAAGATGGCCTCCTGCAAGATGTCATTGAGGATACTGATGGACATATTAGTGAATCATGATTGGACAGTCCAGAATCCTCTGGTTACAGTTCATTGTCTGAAGCAAGATTGTGCTTTACAAGTAATAGCCCAGGATATTCACAGCACAGTTCAGAAATGGCCCAGGGCATTTTGTATGTGATCATATATGGTCTGGGGGAAGATGGCCTCCTGCAAGATGTCATTGAGGATACTTATGGACATATTAGTGAACCATGATTGGACAGTCCAGAATCCTCTGGCTACAGTTCATGGTCTGAAGCAAGATTGTGTTGTACAAGTAATAGCCCAGGACATTCACAGCACAGTTCAGAAATGGCCCAGGACCTTATGTATTTGATCAGATATGGTCTGGGGGGAGCGAGTCTCCTGTGAGGCCACAGTTTACAATACTTGTGGATGTGATGATTAACTATGATTGAGCAGTCCAAAATTCTCTAGGTGATGTACCACAGTTCATCGCTTGGAGTAAGATCATGTCGTATTAGTAATAGTCCAGGACATTCACAACATAGTTCAGAGATGGTCCAGGACCTTAAATGTGAGATCAATATATGGTCTGGCCCGTTTGGGGAAAGAGTGTCTCCTGTGAGACACAGTCCAGAATTCTCTAGGTGATGTCCTACAGTTTTATTTTCTGTTATAAGATGGTGCCATACAAGTAATAGCTCAGGACATTCACAGCAACGTCTAGAGATGGTCCAGGGAATAAGGCTTTAGCAACACACATGGTCTGGGGCATTCAATACTTGATTCACTCATGGTCTGGCCCATATGGGACATTATAAAGCAATCTAGTTATGGGCTGGAACAGGAGCTACATTCATGACTTATTGGAGCAAAGCCAGAGCCAAGGGCTCAGGCTGTGGCTTTGTGGTGGGTATTAGGACAACAACCAAGCATGGAATAACCCGGATCATCCCTCTGCTTCGACCTTATTTCATTATGTGTCAACATGTGGTACCCTTAGTAGGGATCAGCACATCACACCTCACACCATAGATTATATAGCTCTATTATATGAGTATTATCATGACAGAATAAACCACAAGTCAGTGTGAGCATGCTCAGCAGCCCGAGCTCAGGCTGATGCTGGCTCAACTATGCCCACACGCACACCATGTGTGCCCTTGCCTCTACCACTCCTCACCCAGCACATGCTTCTGCTGTTGCCACTGTTGCAGCGCATACCACCGCCAGGCCACACGCTCATGGTCTCGTGCCGTCGTACATGCTGCTGTTGCTGTGTATATCACCACTGGGCCACGCGCTCGCAATCTCGCACATGCACTAGGTGCGCTCTTTCTTGCACCACTTACTGCCCAGCACCTGCCACTGCTGCTGCTGCTGGAGGCCTGGGGCTGTGCGTGCCATGGCCGTGCCTCTTCGCGCTGGCATTGTCACTCTCTTGCACATTCTTCAGCCCTGCAGCAGTGCACTGCAAGACATTCCCATCACAGTCACGGCTGCTGTGGTGACGGGAGTGGTCGCTGTATAGTATTACTGCAGTCATCACGGTGTACAATAGAAATAATGTTGATGAAAAAAGAAAAAGAGAAAGAGAAAACACACTGGAATCTCGGGAGGCGTTACCTCCCAAGCTTCTAGGTGTGCCCCTCATTTCCTTGTGTTTGTCGTGTATGGACGCGGCGTCATCCTTTTTCTTC
Organism: Lactifluus subvellereus; assembly: GCA_022496195.1. NCBI lineage: Eukaryota > Fungi > Basidiomycota > Agaricomycetes > Russulales > Russulaceae > Lactifluus > Lactifluus subvellereus. The sequence continues at coordinate 3,517 of WTXC01000406.1, read as the reverse complement.
CCCATAGTGTGGGTGGGCACTGGTTGGGTATTGTCACGGTTACAAGGGACCGTGGCTCTAAGTGAGCGTGTCGTTCGGGGTCACGTGATCGTGTGGATGTATCACGTGTTCTTGCCGTGGCTCGCTATGGTCACGGGGATCGGGTCACGGACTCGCTGTGGTAACGTGACGCTCGTGGCATGCTGTGGTCACGAGGGTATCGAGGTGGGCCAAGATGCCCGAGTACTTGGTTCCAGTAGGTGCGCCTTAAAGCACCTGTTTGGCAACGTTCCACATGTTATAGCACACGATGACAAGCTTCGATGTGGCTTACTAAGCCGGAGCGGTGGTAGAGACGAAAAGAGAAGGTTGTTGCCACCAAGGTCTGATTGGGTAATCAACTTGTATTGGAGACGAAGTTGAGACTGGGGATTCCAGCTCAACTTCCTACAGTTCTTATAGTACTACTCCCTAGTCACTATGAGTCATAAGTAAGAGTCAGTAGTACTCAATAAGAGTCACTACTATGAGTCGCGTATCAGTCAGTATCAGTCACTAGTGAGCGACTCATAGGGAGTCGCTCTGAGTCGCGTACCAAGTCGCGTCGCGTTGCAGTCACAAGGAGTCAGGCATCACATGACATATGGTCATGTGATAGGTAAGGAAGTCAGCGTGTCACATGACATAGGGTCATGTGACAGTACAGGTCATGTGTCAGCTCGCGAAGCAAAAGATAGAGACATGAAAGCAAGGGCCAGAAACCGTAACACCACCCCCTCTTCTAGGCGGGTGTGCCATCACTCGCCAGTCCAGTCCATAGCTGTACAGTAAGCAGTCATAGGATTCGTAAAAGTCCTCACTGTGGTTCAAGAAAGGAGTCCCAGTCCAAGTCCTTGCCATAAATAAGCTGCGCACGTTCCAAGTCCACAACTGTCACGCCCAGACTCTGGGCGTACCTCCACTGGTGTTGGAGGCGGCGGTGGCGACGACGGCGGGGGAGTAGGGGATCTCGGACGTGAGGGTCCTAAGTCCTGATAACGAGCTCTCGCTGGGGAGCTAAGATGGCGTTTGATCTTAAGTCCTTTGACCATACGCTAGTGACACTTGTGGAAGCGACACGAAGTCTGGCAATAAGCCAGAGGAGCGGTGGTTCACAAGTAAAGGCCTGAAGACGTTTAACTTGTCTGAGATTACAAGAGAACAGACTTAGGGTCTGCTCTAAGGCGATACAACGCGATATAAGTACATCAGGGAGGCGAGTCAGGTCGAGTCATAATGTCCCTAGGACACTAGTAAGCAGACACAGTAAGCTTCGAGTCATCGTACAGTAAGCAGGCCGACGCGTGAGTCATATTGTACAGTATGAGTCAGTAGGTGCCGAGGCAGCGCATGCGCAGAGGTATGCAAATGTAGCACTAGTGGAATGCGCACCAGAGGCGAAGCGTGGGAACACCTACTATAATAGGAAGGTAAGCATGATGTAAGTGAAAGCGGCCAAGTCATGGCCCCAAGCAGAGTCTCAGGCCATAGGGGCCTGGCAGTCCATAAACGCGACGCGAGAGGAGTGGGATAGGTGAAAAATGAAGTGTACATGACCCCCTTGTGCGCACTAGGAGCAGAGAGGGATCCCAGCACGCACAAACGTGACAACAACACTTCCTTCCTCCTCATAGCCAAAGTCCAAGTTCTTCATGATGCCCGATACAGGGCAGACCGCACCTATATGTTGGTGCCCAACATGGACACCACAGCAGGTTAGTTGGCACTTGAGGTGAGGCGTGGTGCAATCGAAGCCCCAATGCCCATTCTGGTCGCAGAAACCGCAGAGCCGCCATAATGGGCAGTTCTCATATTTGTGGTCCGCGCCATCGGACCTGCACCTCCCACAATAGAAGGTGGTCATCTTGCGGCGCGGTTTTGTTTTCTTCCCTACTCCTCGGGTTGCCCTAAGACGACGACGCCTCCTTGATGCTGTAATACTGAGGTTGCCGGGACGTGCGCAGTCCCTATGCTCGTCACGAAGCCCCTGCTGTTCACCAGCATGACTACCTGTAGGAGTGAGGGGGTCCTGGAGTTCACCGGGCTCAAGGACATATTGTGGGGGTTCCCCAGAGCCTGCGGGCGCATCATAGATCGTCCGCCCCGGGTTACATAAGGCGGCGGCGGCACTGAGGGGGCTGGTGAAGGGGTAGGTGAGGTCAGATCTATCAGCGTCCTCTCCGGGCTGTGGAATCGTGTAGGGGCCGGCAACTGGCGGGAGAGAGAGGGTGGGCCAAAAGGCCTCAGCAAGCCCCCATACCTCCCGTTCGGTGGTGGTGGCGTAGGCCTCGCACGCCTGTGGCGCGGTGGGATCGCTGGTGGAGCTGTCGCTCGACGATTCAAGTGGCAGTGGTGAGTTGGTGGCGGCGTGACTGTTTCTTCTCGTGGTGCTGGGGCCACGACCATCCATCCACCACGGCGATGCTGTAAGCGGGGTTCCCTGATAGGCATTGACGAAGGTAAATTCGTCATCTGGATAGGAGAGGGTGAGGCTTGGTGTGCTGGCAAGCGGTAGGGCATCGTTCATTCTCAAGCTTCTAATGACAAGGGGTTTAGCGGTGGAAGGGGCAGAGGTCTGTGGCACAGAAACAACTGTGCAGGCATCCGTGCTGGTCCTGGCGGGTCTCGTGCCTGTCTGCTCCAGGCGTGAATGTGATAGCGAGTGGGGAAGTGAGGAAGCGGAAGGCTCTGATGGTGGGAGGTCTAGGGTATTCTTCCTTAAGCTTGTACATTCGCTAAGGGAGAAGATGCGTTTCCACAATTCGTTCTGAGCCTTTTTATCCTTCATCATTCGTACTGCAGCAGGTTTCCTCTTGTAGTATTCCTCGATTAATTCTGGTGCGTGCACATCTTCTGCTGGCTCCCAGCTGTCATGCGCCTTGGAATATCCCTTCCAGGACAGAAGGTATTTCAGTTTCTTCCACCGTCCTACACGCTTTGAGTTCATAATGCGTTCAATTTCGTATTCTTCTTCTCCTTCAATCAGTTCCGGCACTGGCTGTGGGAAGTTCTGTCCATGCTCAGCTGTTTCTTTATATGGTGTGAGCAATGAAACATGAAAGACGTTGTGAATCTTCCAGTGTCCAGGCAATTCCAATCGGTATACTATAGGTGTCACGGCTACAAGGGGGCCATGGCTCGAAGTGAGCTCGAGATCGGTTGTCAGGTGACTGCGTCTGGTCACGTGACCGTGTGTCGTACTGGAACTGAGTGGGCCGAGGTGCCCGAGATGTCCGAGATGCCCGAGCACTTGGTTCCGGTAGGTGCGACCTTTGTAGACGTTATAGCACGTTCTACCGAGCTTCGATATGGCTTACTAAGCCGGAGTGAGGATTAGAGACGAGAAGGGAAGGTCTGTTCAAGTGGGAAGTTGTTCGCAATAGGAAAGTGATCAACTTGTATTGAAGACGAAGTTGAGACTGGGGCTACCAGGCTCAACTGTCCGCACTATTTATACAAGGCCTGCCTCACTCGGCTAAGGCCCTAAGTACATTCGCGT
>WTXC01000405.1:0-14874 GCA_022496195.1 Lactifluus subvellereus | reverse complement strand
ACGGGTGGCGAATAATGCAGAATTGCTTCCTCGGAAGGAACGACGCCCATGATGTCTTCCAATCCGCCACAGCTGGCCGTCCGAAGAGGTATATCCGGGGTCCGGTCTGCACTCCTGTATAAAGTTGGAGAGGGGAAAATAAGTCTCAGTACATGAACTCTTCGCAGCGGGCGTGAAAGGCCTGACCGTGAGAAAGGAACCACTGATTCTCCGACACGGTGCGCGAAGGTGGCAACCGTTATACGGTCATCATGATGTAGAGGAGTGTCGTCACGGACGCGAACGAGACGCGCAAACCATTCGTACCCTGGCCACTTTATCAATCATCTAGTTCAGCCTTATTGCATCGGCTGTCATAAAATGCACTAACCGCGATGCAGATATGAGCTGTCGACCAAGCACCAAGCTGCGCATATTCCTGTGCGTTGCGGAGGGTCCCACATCGACCAGCTGCAGCTGCTTCAAGAGGAATGCCTAGTTTCCCTCCACATTTTCGAAGAAGATGGGAAACTGCAAGTCTGACAAGTCGGTGCGCCCTCTGACATCCGAAACTGTCAGCGGACCGGCATGATTTGGGGTACCACGGGGCCCCCTGATGAGATTTTACGGTCAAGCACCCAAAAATGTCGGCCATTTTCGTCGGAGACGTGCGGTGGTATTTTGAGTGCAGCAGCGTAGTCGACGGCCAAGAATACGCCCTCTCTCGCTGGGAAGGACAAGGCCATCAGGGGAGGGACAGCGTTGGTCCCGAGCACGTTGCAAAATATTGCGTTGCTTGTCGAATTTGGAGAGACCAGGCTATGTATCCATCGGTAAGGAGACACCTGCTCTCGCCTTTGGGGTTCATGACAGATGTGGAAGTTTGTTAGACGAGAGATGCAGGGCTATGGAGCTTATATACAGTATGACAGATGGAGTAATGATGGAGTTCCATCAGTGCGCTCTTGCGTTAACTCACTGCATTTCCCTGATAAAATATTTCGTTCATTTAAGAAGGGTGAGCTATGACGTGGGATATCCGTAAACCAAAGACATGTAGAACTGCTCTAAGCACCTCCTGTTTGCAGATGGAGATAGCGGGATGTTGAAAGAAGGTTATAACCTGAAAATTTAGAGCAGCGTGAAAGGCTTGTTGAAACGGAAAGGGCGGGCTCTCAGGCTGGACAGGAGACTATGACCATGACGGCGATCAGTGCCAGAGGCGCCTTATTTTTCCAACGACTGGCACCTGATGGTTGTCCTGACAGGAAGAAAAGGTAAACCAAGAGCCAAAAGATAAGAACAATAGGCTAGCATCATTTACCGTGATGGAGGCGCCCTGCACACTGACCCTCCTTGCATTAAACAGCCGCCTTTTGTCTACTACCTCGGTCCGAGCGCACGCGTTGAAATTTGCTCACTCCAACCCTAAAAAAATAACTGGAGACAAGATGAACCCTTGTAAGGTGGGAGCGCCCGCTGCGCTCGAAACGAGCACTTCTGGGCACCTGCCACACCTAAACTGAGCCTATCTAATCTGCTTGCACTGCTTCCTCCCCAACTCGTCCACGCGCCTATCGCCCCCTGCATGAAGCCCCATCCGGACTCATCCCTGTGCCGCCGATACCGAATCCCTTCCCCGACGATCCCCTTTGCACCTAGGTTCTCATTTCTATTGCTTATTTTCAAGTCTCAATCTACTCTACCTTGCCTACCCGCTCTCCCTGCCTCATTACCGACTTTCCTCTTGTTCTGCATGCGTCCTAAACTTGTATATGACAGTACCCGCTCGTTCTGCTTCTCGGCATCTCCTTTCCCCTTTGTTACAGATGACTTACCTCGCCGTGTGTGCAGGGTCTCCTGCTGTCACCATCGTTTCACATCCCTGATCCTTACTGCTTTCTGATGACTGGTAGACTAACTTGTTCAGACTCGTGTAGACACTCGCGCTCTATATAAACCCCCCAAAAGGCCTCCTAGTGAGGTAGCTCTCGCATTGGAGCCATTCCCCCATTCTTCTCCTTCACGCGTGCCGTGTGAAGTTCTCCTAGTCTCCACAACTCGACTTTCGCCTTGCCTAGTTTCTGGACGTTGAACCGAGCCGCCACGCCGTCATACGTCTCAAAGTCTTCGCTTTGAGAAGTCGATCTTGTCTCCTTAAACCATCAGATAACAACCTTGTCGACGCGGCCGGTTCGCACTCACCTCAGCGGCTGTGACTTCATCCCTTGTTATCTAACCCTTGTTTCATCGAACTCACGTGGCGCGGGAACTCACGCGCTACACCCTGAATTCATATAGTGGCGTTTTTTCATCGATAGTAGGGTAGAACCCGAGTCGCACGCTGTCTTGACACCAGGGCGTGTGCAAAGGCACTGTTGATTGATACACGTGGTACGCTTCGGCGCATTAGGTGGGTTATTACTTCTTGCCGCCTAAGTACGTTGCTTGTCCAAAAGGAGGGTTCAGAGTCTGGGTATGTTGTGCACACGACGAAGACACAAACCAACAACTGTCTCATTCGGCCTGATCCAGAACAAGTGTCTTCAGGAATGCGGTGACGTCAGTAACAGAGATTATAGCCGAGGATGTATTGAACCGAACGTGATTACGACGCATCACAGTAGTCTTGTAGAAAGACGTAGATGTGCGGCCCGTGGATACAGAAGAAGCTCGGGTACGCCAGGCATACCTACTAGTCGGACAGCCACCACCGTCTCTTCATGATGTTCCTCCAATGGTGGTTATCGCAGGTTAAGACAGGCCCATCGATGACGCACTTGAAGTTGTCCACGTGTCGGCGATGGGCCTATCGTCCTAGTACGCAACATGGGACAGGTACAGCATTCCAAGCAAATTGTCGATTGTCAATGAAGGCAGCCAAAAGCTAAGTGTCTCTTCCCAACCCAATCCTAATAGGAGAGATCACAGTAAAGTTTTCGAGGTCATTATCAGGCCGTTTTAGCTTTCGTTTTGAGTCTCAATTTGAGTCCGAGTTTTCGAAAATGGATTCAACTTTGATAGCGTTTATAGCGTTTTAAAAATATTTTCAAACACGACGGCGGTATATGCTGCGGACTTTGAAACACGTCCTTACTGGTCAAACACGCATGGCAAAGACTGCGTCTTCCCAACCTACTGACGCGGAACTGGCTAAATCTCGGCTTCCTATTCCTTGTTCTGACCAGGCCAAAAGACTCGGAAATCCAAGGGCACTCACAGGGCCGCCAACCCGGATTAAGAAAACAAAAACCCTGACGGGGATCATTGAAAAAAGGAAAAAAAAACTGCCGTAATAGTCGCGTATGTAGATCTATTGAATAGTCCTGAACTTGAGATTATCGTGGGCACACGCAGGTTAGATGGGAGGTCAAGGCGACGGTGATCTTACGTTCCTAATGGTATAGGTGTTATTATCTAATCTTATCTATGTACCCTTAGCGGATTTTTAACATTAGATTGCTATTCCTAACATTGGGATTACACCAATATATTTATTATAGGTGGGCGCAGGAGGACACACACTATCTCACCAACAAACTGCTCACCCTGATCGAAGACAACGTGTCGCGTTCGGCTTGGACAAAGGCGATGTAGGTCTGTTCCGACAGATGGGAAGAAATCTAAAGGCCACCGCGATCGCAATCAAACTCAGTAAGGACATGTTTCAAAGTCCGCGGCATATGCCGTCGTGCCGTTCGAAAACAGTTTCGTTGAATCCATTTTCGGGGACTCGGACTCAAAACGGGACTTTAGAAACGAAAGCCAAAACGACCTCAAAAACTTTACTGTGATCTCCCCTAATGTCATTTTGATGGCTGTGAGAAACTTACCTTATCATGACCTACAATGCTCGAGGTTTCCAGCAGTGTGTCGTTTCCCTGCAACCTCGATCGTTGCGTCAGTTACCTTTTCCACATCACACCGCGTTTGTCAGTTACCTACCAGTCGCAGTTGACCAACAGCAGCCAGCTCCTCGTGACAGACAAGGGCCTCCATTGGTCCCCATTCTCAATGAGATCCGCAGTGTATTATTACAGCCTCTAGATTCGGAATAATCCCCGACTGTTCTATGATGGGTGACCTTCTGTGTACGCAATCTGCTGAATTATGCCACCCAAGGTTCTTTTCATTTCCCGTAACGTAACGTCGGTGGTACAGCGCACGGCCTAATCTGCTGATCACAAAAAGTCTTGTTTACGTGCCCCCGTGCGCATGTAATCGAGCTTTCCCACACTATCCCACCCCACGGATCACGCCGTGCCCCCGCCCCGTCCTCTTAACGGAACGGGCGCGGTCTTCCAATCAATTTGTTCCTCCAGTTCCCTTCTCCATTTCTCACTGCCATACAGCTGTCACCATGAAGTGGCAGCTGCATCATATATTTCTGTGCCTCCTACTAGCAACAACAACTTTTGCGCTTCCATCTTATACTGCTGGTGACAGACTGTTTCAGGTCACTTTCCAAGCACAGGGCTTGTCGGATCAATCATTTTTAGAGTGGGAATTACCTCCGAACTCGAATTCCACCCACCACCTCATATTCAACAGCGTAAGTGGGCTGCTACAAAGGTGGCCGAATACCCTTCGTAGAAATGGTGTGCTGGATCTTCCCCGATCCAATGATAGGTACATACTAACACCCCCACCCTCCCCTTTCACTGCCAGGACACAATATGGTGCCCGCAACCATTCCCACAGGGACAATTTTATACCATGGACGCGCCGACAATCAAGTCCCAGATGTGCCTGATTGGCTTGCTTTCGACTTTGAGCATTCCTACCTGTTCTGCCATGACCCATGCTATGTGATTTCACTACAGACCAGACGCGACCTCCGTCTCGTGTACTTCGATGGCTCAAGCGCAGCAAAAATGCCTGGCGGATCTCTAGACACTCAGGACATCGTCGCCTGGGGCGAACTCCGGCAAGACAAGCTCCTTTTAGAGCGGGAACGCATCAACACTTTATGCGACTGGGGCCGGCCATTTGGTCTAGACGGGTTCGTTCGAATGGAGTTTCATTTGTGCGTCTCCGCCGTCGTTTACTGCGCCGCCGCCGTTGGGGTCTAATCGTACTATCACAGCGAAGTGATGATCTGTGATATGACGGATGGTTTAGAGGTCATCACACTCCTCGACATGTTGCCGAAAAACGATACAGGACCCAGCAGACGTCCCCCGAAGGGCCATCCGGGTGACAATCCGCGACTCCCGCCGCTCCCGTTACCGAAGTTCCCGCCATTTCCACCGCCGACTGGGCCGCCACCGAACTGGCGTGGTTCGCTCCCAGACGGCAGCGCCGATATGTTCGAGGCCATCCTTGCAGGAAGTTGGCACGATCGTGCGCCCGGGGAGACACGCGTTCACCTTGACCTCACTGGTCTCGTCACTTTCTACGACCCAACCCTGTCAAGTCTCGTCGAAGCACGCCTAGGAAAGGAGAAAATGCACCACCGCTTAAAAGGGATCTCCACGACAGACAAGGAGCGCGTGATTTCGGAGCTGCGAACGGTGCTGACGCGCAAGCGAGGCGGCGGGAGTGGCGTTGACTGGCGAAGCATCACACGGGTCGTGACGGAGCGCTACGCCGAGCGCCTCGACTATCTGCAGTTCCTGCTCTCACCAAACGCGAGGTTCGCAAACGCCGCCGAACAAGCGGCCAATGCGCGCGTTCAGGTGCTCACCATGCTCGTGCCATACATCACGACTGCGGACGTCCCAGAACGGCTGCCCGCATCTGCCAACACGAGCTGGGCCGCGCCGGTTGTGCGTCGCTGCGCGACGACGCAGACGTCGCGTATCCCACTGGGCATGCTCACGCCGCAGGAGGCGCGTATCCATGCTGCAGTCGAGAACACGCTCCGCGAGATATGCCGGCGGTTGGTGCTCGTGTGGCTGGAATTCTTTGACGTCGAGGGGGCAGACGAGGCGACGGTGGAGAAAGCCATCGAGGTGGGACGGGGGCACGTAAGCGAGCTGATGGGTTGGCTCGACTGGTCTGTGTGGGTCGAGTGCAAACCTGGGTGCGGTCCTGGGGTACGTCGCTTGATACTCTCTCGATTCCCGACCGACTGACAGACGGTTCTGCGGCGGACAGGAGACCTGCTACCTCCCATCTTGGCCGTTCTTGGAAGGAGATGATCCGTATGACATGACGCCGCGTTGCATATCGAGTAAGGATGCTGTTCGTCCGTGATACGCTTATCCCACGTCGTGGTGGCGTTATCGTACCAGTTCCAATTCCAAACTCGCTTACTGACTGAATCCTTGGTTGTGCTCGCCAAATAAACGACATCGACGATTGAGTAGGAAGCCATTTGCATAAGTAGTCTCTTAATCCATACCCCTCGGTCACGGCTCCAGGGTATGGGTTATGAGAGAATATGGGCTTTGAGGATGTTACTAAAAATAGGTTTGGAGTGCCGTACTTGACGTGTGTCCCAGTGTATCAAGATTATATACGATTAAAGCAATCAGTGACACGCGTGATGGTCAATGACCGAGACCTCTCCAAACGCATCTGGCGTCCGAATGAGGTCAAAGTTGTCTCGAGCTCGCGTGCGAGTGGATCGTCAATATGTTCAATATACCTGTTGATGATAGATGCTACCTCAGGGTGGAACACCTCACGACGTGTTGGACAGTGTTCAAGCAGTGCATCATCCCCAACATCGTCATCCCCAGCATTGCAATCCAAGATTTCGATACACTGGGCCACTGTCACATCCGCTTTCTTGGTGAAAACTAGTGCAGGGCTTTCGTCCTTCTTATTGGGTTCTTCACGCGTGCGTTCTTGGCCTTTACTCAGTCAGTTCCAGCCATACACTGCGGAAATATTGGACACACGTTTTCGCTTTGCTCCATCACCTTGGTGAGATCACCTGCAGCCTCGCATAACTTCTTCACAACACCTTTTGTTCATCATCCAGTCTCTCAAAGGTCCTCCCACAGTCTGAGGCATTCTCCAGAGCCTCCGAGTCTAGGACCTGCTGCCTGTCCACTGAATTGGCACCGTGGTCAAGCCATCGCTCGTCTTGCGATGAAATTAACTTCTTCTCTGTCAGTCGAGCCTGAAGAATCTCCTTTGTCTTGACTCGTTTTTGAGGTCTTTCAACCCCTTTCTGAGGACCTCAAGTGGCTTTAATGCCATGGTGGTTTGTGCGGAAGTTGTGAAAAAGGAAAGGTTTATTTGGTGGTTTGTGACGTGGTTCATATTACGATGTAAAATGTACTAGTAAAAGTATGGGTTTTGGATCACGAAGGGTATGGGTTGCATGGGGTATTAGAGAGTACTAGTATGGGTTATCAGGGCTATGGGTTAAGAGGGCTTCGACTGCATCGCCGATGGGCCGTGTGTGCAAAGTATGCTCCGGACGGATCATTGGATCATTGGATGATGCTCGTGTAAGCACCCTCCTCTTGTTCGGTTCGGCAATCGGTTCGGCAACGCGCTACTCCGAGTCATGATGGCCAGCTCATTATCATGGCCATCTACATTACATCTTACTCTCGAGACGACAAATATTGTGCATATGATACACCTCTGATAGGTTCGGCTCCGCAAGAGGGTCTGTAATATATCAGGCATTCAGGTTCATTTTCCGGTTCTACAGCCTCACCCCTCGATGAAACGGATAGGAGATTTCTCTGAGTAGGAGACACGCTAGGAAATATCGGATCTTACAACTTGAAGCCAGCCATCAACTTATCACAACCAAGCAGCGGCGCGTCAGGGACGAAGGGTGACGGCGCCGATTGCCCGGCTCTAAACCAGCGGGACAACCCCTCAAGGTCCGCCACAGCGAGCACAGTCCTTTCGTGACTCATCTGTGTGGGCATTTCTCGGAGCTACAGAACACACGCTCTCCGCAGATGGCGACGGGGACGATGAGCTGACTCGTGCACGTTTGATCCGTGGGACCTTCCTTCGGCGGCGGCGGTAGAATCACTTCGAACACAGTTCTTGGAGGGGTATCTCATTTCTACACGAACATAAACATCATCCCCTCAGTTATTGCAAGCAATGAATGAGAGAGGTCCTGTGGAAGGCTATCGTGGGCCCTCGATGAAGTGAAGTGTGATCCCAGCTGACCGCATGGCTCGCGGGCGATCTTGTATTTCACGTGGTGCCCTCCGGACGGCACTCGAGGTTTTGGGAAGATGCCAAGTGCAGTACTGAGTCCGGACCCAAGAATGCGGCCTTCGCCAAGGGAAGTATTCAATTATCATCAGAGAATTAGTGGGGGAATGGCCTAAAAGGGTACGGCCGAGCGTAGGAAATGTGAAGCATGGCTCCATCAAAACGGCTTCGCAGGCCGCGGGATTGATGCATCTACTAGTAGATCTACTACCGCCCGTTCATGTGTGTAAACTAGTCCAATACTTCAACAAGGTGCGGACGACGCAACTGGGCTGAAGCCATCGTCACTAGTAGACACCAGCACTGGCAAAGCATTTAGACGCACTAGATGTCCACTCTGTACTGCGACCCCTATCGTGGTCTGGGTAGGCTCTGGAGTGTATCAACGTAAGTGATTGTTCATTCGCGTAAACTCAGACCTCTCTCGTCCATCATGCACTGCTAGCTCGGTCATAGAGTTTGAGTTTGTCACCGTACTACACCCAGAGAACAAGCAGCAACCGAAAGTAGTCCTGAGATCGATTTCCCAACGCCCGAGGGGTGTTGCAGGGTCTGACCCAAGACCCTGGGACCTTCCGAAGTTTGGAAGCCGGTATTTGTCGGGGGCGTCACGGTGCAATAGTTCAGCCACCCCATTCCCGATCAACGCTGTGATGACGCGTTATGGACCTTCACTAGTCACGTAGCCTGGGAAAGCGCCTCATCGTGTCACGTATGTGTAGACGGGATCAGAGTGCTCTTGTGCAGGGTCATGTTTAAGGTAAGCCAGCTATGTCACCGGGCATGCAATGTCCCTCAGGCTCAGGTCCTGCATCTGTAAAACCAATTGCCTTTTGAAGCGTTTAGGACGGTTCCCAAATGGTCCTAAAATTGAACGCTTCTAAACGCTTCTGAACACCTCCCATCTTGCAGATGTGACGATAGAAAAATGAAGAAAACTCAATCAATGATGATGGCGCATATCTTACGTAGTTGTGATGAATCACAACAATCCAACTTCCACTTCCCCTTATACAGGCCAGAATAGAAGTCGAAGTCGATCCGTCATCAGGATGTCCGCATGGGCCCCTCGACATAGAATGAAGGGGCTGTAGCGAGCAAGAACTTGAAAGGACGATTGACGAAGTCGCCAACATGGTCTCTTGATAGATATGCTCGCGATAACGACAACACACATCGCAACTCGGAGGACTCATCGAATATCTCGGTAATGGGCCCCGACGAGCGACGAATTACTCTATGTAATCGTGGCTGCACCAACCCAGGGATGGTCGCGTTCCAAGCGCTTCCACGTACACACGGAGAATCGGTTGTGTTCCAGGGTCCCTCACAAATAACCATGCTCGCGGAAAGTCGAAATTTATCGAGTAGGACATTCTGGAGCGGTTGTGAGTGACAGCAACCTGAAGGCCGAGATATACTATCCCTAATTGTTATAGAATGAAGGCAAGAAAGAGTCTACCAGATGAATCTGTGAATCCGTCTACTCTTCGTGTCAGTCCTATGTAAGCCTCATAATCCGAGGCCGGTGATCGCCTCCCAGTTGATCCTTCGATTATTGACATCCGCGATGGTGTCATACTCGGCCGACGGGTGGCGAATAAATTGCAAAATTGGCATCCAACTTCCTGCGGAGGGATTGATGGCGCCAATGATCATGATGTTGTTGCCCTGAGCACCTCCGTCTCCAATCCGCCACAGCTGGCCGCCCGAAGACGTATATCTGGGATCCGGTCTGCACTCCTGTATAAAGTTAGGAGAGGTCAGTACATGAACTCTTCGAGCGGGCGTGAAAGGCCTGACCGTGAGAAAGGAATTCACTGATTCTCCGATACGGTGCGCGAAGGTGGCAACCGTTATACGGACATCACGATGTGCATGAGTGTCGTCACGGACGCGAACGAGACGCGTAAACCATTCGTACCCTAGCCACTATATCAATCATCTAGTTCAGCCTCACGATCTTTTGCTGCATCGGCTGTCCACAAAATGCACTAACCGCGATGCAGATATGAGTTGTCGACCAAGCACCAAGCTGCGCATATTCCTGTGCGTTGCGGAGGGTCCCACATCGACCAGCTGCAGCTGCTTCAAGAGGAATGCCTAGTTTCCCGTCCACATTTTCGAAGAAAATGGGAAACTGCAAGTCTGGCAAGTCGGTGCGCCCTCTCAGGCTGACATCCGAAACTGCCAGCGGGGCCGGCATCATCTGGGGTACCACGGGCCCCTGAGGAGATTTTACGGTCAAGCACCCAAAAATGTCGGCCAGTTTCGTCGAAGATGTGCGGTGGGATTTGGGGCGCAACAGCGCAGTCGACGGCCAAGAATACGCTCTCTCTCCCTGGGAAGGACAGGGCCTTCAGGGGAGGGACAGCGTTGGTCCTGAGCACCTTGCAAAAATATTGCGTTGCTGGTTGACTTTGGAAAGACCAGGCTATGTATCCATCGGTGAGGAGAAACCTGCTCTCGTCTTGGGGATTCATGCCAGATGTGGAAAGTTGTTGAGCGAGAGATGCGAGGCTATGGAGTATATATACAGTACGACACCAGACGGAGTAATGGCGGAGCTCCATCAGCGCGCTCTTGCGTCGACTCTTGCACCATGATCCCCCAAAAGAGCTGAGCTGTGAGTCAGACATCTGTAAACCAAACGCGCGTTCAGAACCGTTCTAAACACCTCCTGTTCTGTAGATGGAGATAACGGGGTGTTGAAAGAAGGTCATAACCTGAAAATTAAACGCACTGTGAAAGGCTCATTGAAACGGAAAGGGCGGGCTCTCAGGCTGGACTGGAGACTATGACCATGACGGTGATCGGTGCCGGAGGCGCCTTAGTTTTCCGACGACATGCGCTTGATGGTTGCCCTTGATAGGCAGAGAAGGTAATAAGTACAACGGGCTAGCCCCATTTACGGAGGCGCCCTGCACACTGACTCTCCTGATATTAAACAGCCGGAGAGGAGATGGGTTATTGGTAACCCGCCTTGGTCTACTACCTCCGAGCGCACGGGTTGAAATTTGCTCACTCCGGGCCAACTTGGACCCTAAAAAGAATTGGAGACAAGATGAACCTGAATTCATAAAGTGGCGTTTCAAAGGTTCTTCATCGATAGTAAGGTAGAACCCGAGTCCCATGCTGTCCCGACACCAGGGTGTGCGCAAACCCATTATTGATCGATACACGAGGTACGCTTCGGCGCATTAGGGTGTGCTCGCTACCTAAGTACGTCGTCCAAAAGGAAGGCTCAGAGTCTGGGTATGGTGTGCACACGACGAAGACACAAACCAACACATTGTCCAGAACAAGTGTCTTCTGGAATGCGATGACGTCAGTAGCAGAGATTAACCCAGGAGATCCGTAACGGACCAATCCACAGTTCACGGTTTGAGGCGTTCGGTAGCTCCGGTGGTTTCGAAACCGGCGCCTGCCAAATCGAACGTCCCGATTTCGATTTGCCGAATTCGGACGTCGATTTGGCAGGCTCGGTTTCGAACGGAGCTACCGAACGGACCCTAAACACCGATCTCACGCGCCGTGCTCTGAGTGCACTCTCGAACGAACAGATCCCTGCACGCTAAAGATTATGTGCGGCCTAAGGTGTTTGCCTACCTCCACACAGCAATCAAAAATCCCTATTTGTACGTCATATGGATACCCCGACCAGTTGATCGTGACCGCCAAATGCCACCCTCTCCAAAGCTTGCATTCAGGGTGAAATGTACGATCCTACACGGCACTAGCTGCTTTCGGTGCGATGTGTCACGGTTACACACAACATGTTGGTGCCAGTGAGCTGTGATTATGCTTCAAGTTCTGGACCATGACTCGGGTCAATAACCGACGTGAGACTCGGCCTTGCCTCCGCTGGAGCAAGCTGCGGACTAGTAGAGAGATAGAAGGAGTAGGTTCTTCTACTACCGCGGCACAAAGTCAGATCTAGCTAGAGGCAAGCCATCCTGACGAACTTCGGGAGTCCAATGTCTAACCCCGAATCCGACGTGTCAGTGGCGTTCTCTGAAATTCTCCGATGGTCCGACCGTGACCTCTACGCGCAGCCGTGCATGTCCAAGATCTGTATATGTATGGGTACATGCAACACTTGCTGGCGGCGTCCAGCTTGATGAACTGGTCCATAGCAGATCGACCATCGCTACGTTACCGACCCGTGTCACGGCAAATTGTATGATACTGTACTGTAGCTTTCGGGGGCCGCCAGGATCCTCCTTCCTGAATGCCGTTTACCATCTGCCGCCGGCCTTCAAGGTCTTACTAGCGCGTAGCGGCTCGAAGAGGTTAACTTACAATACACCGTGCCGAACCCGAACCACTGGCAGGGGTAAACTTGCCTCAGTAGCGCAGGGGATCACTATACTGCAGTAGTATACTGGTACTGCACAATACCTGCTGCCTTCCCGTTTTCCATGGTTATCCATCCGCAATCTTCTCTTCCTCGTCTGACACTTGCGGACGCGCGAAGCTGTATTGAAGCGCGTTGCTCAACTGTCCGCTTTACGGACATATCCGAAAAATGTCGGGCTTGGAATGGGTGTACCTAGTATTGAATGGCATTCTCATTGTGCCGCCGATTATACAAGGTGTGAGATGTCTTGGAACTTTTGATTGGCTTGAGGTTGGATTGGATTATACCGTACTGGATGTGGAGATGCAAGCAAAATACAGTAATGCCATTTTTATGGGTGTGAGAAACTTAACCTTATTATGACTTACAATGCCCAAAAATGGTTCGGGAAGTTTCAGTGGCCTGTCGTTTCTGGTCCTGCAACTCCCTCGATCGTTGCGTCTGCATCTGTTTCAGTCCATTTCGTTCGCACGGGCCCGGGATCGACCATCTCGACTCACTTCGGGACACTCTTGAGACATTGACGGAATTTTCCCTTTTCCACATCGCACCGCCTACCAGTCGCAGTCGACCAACAGCAGCCAGCTCTTCGTGACAGACAAAGGCCCCCATTGGTCTCCATTCTCAATAAGATCCGCAGTGTATTATTACAGCTTCCGGACTGTTCTATGATGATGGGTGACCTTCTGTGCACGCAATCTGCTGAATTATGCGTCATCATGCGCGCGCGCCCAAGGTTCTTTTCATTTCCCGTAACGTAACGTCGGTGGTACAGCGCACTGGCCTAATCTGCTGATCACAAAAAAAGTCTCGTTTACGTGCTTCCGTGCATGTAATCGAGCTTTCCCACACTATCCCGGCCTGCGGATCATACCGCCGCAGGGCACTTCCGCGTCCCCGCCCCACCCTCTTAACGGAATGGGCGCGGTCTTCCAATGATTTGTTCCCCCAGTTCCCTTCTCCATTTCTTACTGCCATACTGTATCCCGACGTCATGCACACGGATATCCCAGAGTCAACCCCTGCATCCTGTACCGCGACGCAGAGGCGGTCCTGGAGGCGCACCGTTGCCGACGCTCTTGCTCTCGCACGATCGGCTGTCGAGCTCGACGCGAGGAAAACTGATCCGCTGGGAGCCTTGGCCGCATATGCGAAGAGCATGCGCCATATCCGCCGCATCATAGTTCGTTTGGAGCGCTACGGTGCGCACGCCGAGGCACGCCAACTAGCTGCTATCGTACGTCCCCCTTTTTCTTTACCGCGCTGCGCCATCTCCGTATGTTGAATGCACGTGTCTCTCATGACCCCAGAGCGATGGGTACGTCGAACGGATGCGTATGCTGTACGCGGAGTGTGCGGTTCCCCCTCCACCATACGAGGACTCGCTCTCCGAGTCTGGCGAAAGACCGTCACTACCGGGGTCAGTGCTCCCGCTGCCAACCCACGGGCCGCCCGCGTACGATGGACTTAACTACGGGCCACAAGTGAAGACACCCTCACACAGATGACCTTATGCAGGATACGACGAGGGTGGTCATTGACGACATACGAGCTTGGCACGTGGCATTGTATGTCTCCATGTTCTCCTTTGTGGAAGATGCGAAAATCACCGTTCATATTCAGATACCCCAAAATTAATATTTTATTCATTCGTTAATAGACAAAGAGAACATTATATAACGAACCATCACACTCATTCTCGCTAGCTATACTGGTTCTACCTTACTGCTCCAAATCTGTGGAACCTTCTACGGTCGTTACTGGTAGGGTTCTGTGAAGCACGGTTCTTGTATCGTATCGAGTGACATCCTCTGGTAGCACGTCCAAAACGAGACAAAACAAGTACCCACAGAAGGGCACGAATACCCGTTCGTAAACTTCGTATGTCTCGGTCGTCGGTCGACCCTCTAGCGAAGTCCGCCTGGCGGCCTTCTCTGGATTTGACATGAATGTATAAAGTACTTCTTTAACAAGTAAGTCCTCGAAAACCAGCCTTGTCACAATCTTACCGATCACCGATCACCGAGGCTTTGCTGTGTTCGATGGATCTTCCCTAAAAGCAAGTGGCTGGCGCCAACTCCCTGGCGTATAATGGGTGTCCACAGTACAGTACAGTACAATGGGCCAATGAAGTTACTACTGTAATTTATAACGGTCACGGTACAGCCTGAGGTTGCCACTGTGATGCTTTTCCAGTTTCACCGTCGGCATCGGTCGTGTTGCCACGCTGAGGGTAGTCAGTAATTAGTAACTAGCAACCGCTGGCAATTGCCTCGGCGTGATGCACTATTCGAGACAGTCGGTTCATGTCAGAGAGATAACAAGCACTCTATAGTATCCCAAATACCATGCCTGATCAGTAGTGACACCAACTCGGATGCCGCAGGCCATAG
>WTXC01000404.1:0-14919 GCA_022496195.1 Lactifluus subvellereus | reverse complement strand
CTAGCCCATAGCGCTTCATCTGTTTTCTGGATGCGGTTGGCGATTCGGGTGGTCCTTTCTTCTAGGAGGGCTGTCTGCGTGTCGGTCCAGTCATCCACTTTAGGGCCTCTGATGTATCCAATGGCTAGTGCTACTCAATTATAGGGGATGGTGATGTTGTCCGACTTTCCATTGAGGATTCGGTACAGCTTGAACTCCTTCAGGAATTTGGCGCTTTTGCTTCGGTCTCCATCGAAAATTGCTGGTGTGTTTCCTTTCATGGAATCGTTGCTGTTTCCTTGTGGTGCCGAGATCGTTGCCATACTGGTCTGCTGTGGTGGAGGTGGGGGTGGTATGGGTTGCTGGAGGATGGGTGGTGGCGGCATAGGCTGGGCGGCTTGTTGCGCTAGATGGAGTAGCTGTCGTGTGGCTGTCGTTTCCTGGGTGAGGGGGTGACTTCCTTGAAGCGTAGCAACGTCCTGAAGTCCGGTGCTCAGAAATTCTTCGAGCAGCTCTGTTTCTTTTTGTTTCCCTTTTGACGTAGACAGGGCTAGTGGTGGCGAAGGTGGATCTACTTCGATGCTTTCTGGGGCTTTACCCGGGTGTCCTAAGCCTGTGGTATCGTCGTGGGGGATGCAGTTGTCTGGCTTTGTCCAGTAGCGACTTTCTGCCCACTCGAGGATGTACCAGTGGTCGTTGATGAATTCGATGGGGAAGTGTTTTTCGCTTCCATCAGGGGCTCGGATCGTGTGGTGGTAGCACCACTTTCTGGGGTTTCTGTCAGTGTCCTTCCAGTAGGCTCCTCCACAGATATAGTCTGGTAAGTCTGCGTTCTTTCGTGGCGTGACTGGGGTGTCTCTTGTTTCTGAGATTTGTATTCGAAGGGTCGCCACATTTACTGTCCTTCTTCCTGTAGGATGAGCTCTACTTGGTGGGCGAAGACGGTGCAGACGAAATCGACTTCAGCGACGATTTCAGCAAGTTCTTGTGCAACCTGATCAAGGTTGCGGTGGTGTCTGTTTGGGCCGTTAGCACAGGTCCTGGGGCACTCGTGGCGGTGGTGGTTAACGTCGCTTTCAAGTTGGTCTGTGGCTTCTCGTGTCCAGAGGACAGCTTCGAGGATTTCTGGCAAGCTGATCTCGTGGAGAGGTCCTAGACGCAGTCGTCGAGTAGACTCCAGGGCTCTAATGATAGCTGTAAGATGGTGAGGGCTGCTTCAAACGCTGTGAAGTCTTCTAGCCACTTATTTTCGATGAATTGAAAGTTTTCTACTTCAATTGAAAGGGCATGATGTTGCTCTGATGGTCCTTCAGCGCAGGACAGGAAGCAAGCGGCATTGTGACGATATACTGCGTCGTCAAGGAGGATTCTCCACTGAGTGATGTGTGCGCGTCTTCTGTTAAGATTGCTGAGGCGTTCCCAATAGTCTGTGTTGTCCAGGGCGGGGCGTTCCTGGTGGTTAGTGGGAAGCTTGACTTATGTTACGGCTCGACGGGCCATGAGCACGACTTGTGCGACTTGGGCATGGGCAAGAGTGAACACGTGCAAGGCAACAAGCACGTGGTCCTGAGCGTGACACTTCTGGTGGTCATGTCAACGCGAGAGTGAAGCTAAGTTCTTCGGAGTAGGGCGAGCACGTGACTTGGTGCGAAGACCCAAAGCTAAGTCGTTACAGCCGACTTAGAGAGGCGTGAGAGCGAAGCAGGGCCTTGCTGAGCAATGAACACAAAAGGTGACTTGAAGCGGCAAGTTCAAGTAAGGGCAATGGCTTAGAGTGGCGAGCTCAAGTGAAGAGGCAAGACAAATCGATTTAGAAACGAAGTCAAGCTTAAGGCTTGACTGTACGCAAAGTGCGGCCCTTATATAGGCCCATACAGGAGATCACATGCTACTATGCTACCGAGTCATAACAAGGGTAGTGGAGTAGTCCGCTAAGTATAGTACTGGCTCCACAGGCCACTGGGGAGCAGGATGAGTCACGGTCGAGTCAGGGCTAAGTATAGTACACGCTCCACATCACAGTGGAGCGCGGTGAGTCACAACTACCAAGTCAGAGTCCAGAACGCGAGAAGGGGCGTAAGCATAGTATCGTAATCAAGAAAAGAGACGGTCCGCTCAGCCATAGGTGAGATCGTAACAGTGAGGTCCAGCAGTACACCGCGCTGTCCTATTCGTGCTCCTGCGAAGACGGCTTCTGACATGAAGAGTCGTGATTTTGAGGCTGATAGGGACAGCTTCCGCTCGCGCACGCGGTTCAGGATCCTTGTGAGCTTGTTTATCATCTCCTCGAATGTGTCGGTTGCTATTCCCGTGTCATCCACGAAGATCTCGAGCATTTCCTCTGTGATGAGATTGTGTAGGTGCATTGCTGTCACCGTTGTGAATGCGGTGGGTGCGCCCGTCAGTCCGAATGGCATGCGTATGTACCAGAAGTGTCCCAGGCCTTCCACATAGAAGGCCGTGTATGGCCTTGATTCGGGATCTATTTTGACCGCGTAGAATCCTGATGCAAAATCGATGATGCTGACGTACCTGTGGCCGCTGAGGCGGTGCTGTTTCGCCCGTATGTCTCCTTGCTGCATGGGTGCCACCTTCGAGTGTTTGTTCACCTCTCTGAAGTCCTGGCATATGCGCCACTTCTGGTCCTGTTCATCTACCCTCGTGGCTTCCCTTGCCTCTTGTCTGGGTTGTACCTGGAAGTGTGGTGCTAGCCCTGCTGTAGCACATTCATCATTTACCTTTCGCTGCAGTTCTTCCAGTGTCAGTCCCGGTCCATCGTGCTGCTTCTGGCCGAGTGTGGTGAGCGACATGCATTTGATCTTGGCTGGGTCCGCGCGCTCGATGATGCCTGCCTCTAACATCTCTAGGATCTTCTTGTGCAGGTACCTTCTCTGCGGCGGTGTGAAGGTCCTTTGTCGCATCTTCTTTGGTAGTTGTGTGTCCGCCGGGATGTCGAGGCTGAACGTTGCATCCTTGGCTGGGACTACCTCACATACTGAGAGTGCGAAGCAGTCCGCGTATGAGGCGATTAGGTCGTGCACCTGTTCCTTTTCGTTATCTGATAGGTCATTTCCCAGCCTCACCGCTTTCCATATGGCGTTTACCCGTTTCGCACTGAATGGGTCCGTCAGGCGCATGAACGTGTCGCCCTTCGTGCCCAGGTGCTCTGTCGGGATTTCCGTCCATTGTGCTCCTGGCTCGGGCTGCTCTGTTGCGTCCTCAATGACCATTGCTGGCTGTGCTTTGTCTTCGCTGTTTGTCCGTGTTGCCTGCCTCGGCTTCCCTGTGTGCTGTTTCCAGTCCAGTGCCGGTGCTCGCCCTTCGCCGGCTTGCTTGGCATAGTACAGTTGATCTATTTGGTTCGTTAGCGTTGCTGTTTGCGTGCCATTCCTTACCTGGATCTGGTCACGCCCGTAGTCGTGCTGTGTGTCCAGCGTTTCAAGCAATGGTTTCCCGAGGAGGAATGACCATCTGCCCCCGCTGTCGAAGACCTCGAACGTTCCTTGGGCTGCGATCCCTCCGACCTCCATGCTGCCTGTCCATGTGGCTTGTGATTGTACCAGCACTCCATTTGCCATGCGTAGTAAACGTTTTGATGGCTTCCCTTCGGCTAGCCTGTGTTTTACCTGGTTGAACACGGTTGTGCACATTGCGCAGATCATTGCGCCGCCATCAAACATGGCACGTATTCTTACGATCTCGCCTGCTGGTCCATGTAGCTGGACCTTGTGGGTGAACGGCTTTGCAGTCTCTTTCTGTTTTCTTTCTACCTCCGATCCCCCATCGCGTACAGATCCATGATGTCGTGTTCGATCTCGGTACATGCAACTCGAGCGTTGGAGGTGTCCACTCCTGGTCCCCACTCGGCTCCTCGCTCTGGGTGGGGACTGGTGTGCTAGGCTCTACTTCCTTTTCCTGGGCCACCTGCTCGCCTTCTACGCAGACGGCCCTTCGCCTTTTCCCTGCTCCTGCCCCTGTTCCAGCGCATCCCACTCCTCCAGCGTTCCGTCCAGCTCCTCAAAGACTAAGTGAATGTCCAGGGCTGCTGCCCTGTTGACTGGTCCGAGTCGGCCACTGCAGATCACCCGCCACCTTGTTTCCTCCTTAGACAGGCAGTTTGGGTGGCCATCCTGGAGCCTGCACTGCACGCCCCTGTGTCTGTGTGTTCCGCACCTGTAGCACTCACCGCTACAGATCGCGGCAGTTCCGGGTTTGAGTGGCATGGGCGTGGCGTCCGTTACTGGGTCGCCGGTGTTTCTGCCCACGGTCCATTGGACGATCTGGTGCCCATAGGCTGCTTGCCCGCCATCGGTGTCTGGCTGCTGTGGGTACTTCCGTAGGTGGTGCTGGAGTGTCAGCTTCTCTGCCTTGGTGGTTGGTTCTCTGGTTTGCCGGCCTCTGCTCTGCTGGGTTTCATAGCGGCCTGGTGTGGTCGGGAGTGCTAGCTCTGTGCCTCTGGTGCTCGCGGCTGGTTTCTGCAGGCTGAGGTGTCTGAGCTGGGCTTGGATTGCGGCCGTGGGGTCGCTTTTTGTGGCTTTGAGCTTGGTGATCTCCGTGCTCAGCTCTTTAATGCGTGTCTCCATGGCTTTGTTGTGCTCGTGCCGTTCCTTTTCCCTCTTTGCCTGCCGCGTGAGGTTCTTGATTTTTATTGCTTTCACTGCCACTATGAACGTCGCCCAGTTGGTGACTAGGCCCTCGAGGTTGTCTTTGACCACGTCAGGAAGGGTGTTGGTGACTTGGTAGAGATACTTGGTGTGGCTCTCTAGGCCGAGCTGCTCCACCATTGTTAGCGTCTCCTCTGCCCAGACCACGTGTGCGTGCTCCGTCCTGCCAAGGTAGGGGATCTGTTCACCCACGTCCTCGGGTTTGATTCTGTGATTGAGGAGCTGCTCGGTCTTTTCCATGTTTGTGGCAGCTGGGGGGGCGCGCGGTGCCCAGCGCATTGTGAACAGGGGTTCGAGCAGGCTCCAGTCTGTTTGTGTTGCTGGGGTGAGCGCTTGGTACCACGTGTCTGCTGGTGAGTCAACTTCTAGGCATAGCCTTAGGAACCTGGCTTTGGCTGCATCTGTGTCGATGCCGCAGATTACCATTTGTCGCTCGGTGCTCCGGAGGAAAACTTGGGAGTTCTGCTCCGGCCACCCTCCGAACATCTCTGCCTGTCCGGTGGTCGCTGCTGCCCTGGCTGCCATGCGGTTTGTTGCTTGGGGTCTGGGGGCTGTGTGTGTTGCGGGTGGTGCGCTGAGTGGGCTCGGGGCTGGTGGACTTGGCCTGAGTGGACTGGGCATTGGGGGTGCTAGGCTGCTGGGTGTGGTTGGTGTGAGCGGCGGTAGGCTGCTGAGTGGGGATGAGAAGAGACTGGATGATAGGCTCTGTAGGATGATGGCTGGCGACGGTTCTGGTGTGTCATCTCTGTCCGGTCCTAGCCCAAGCAACTCTTCTAGGTTTGGGCTGGTACTGCGACTGCAGCTGGGTGGTAGTGGGGTGCTAATGGCTGGGCTTTGTGGTGCCGGGTTGTTACCTGCCCTGAACCTGCCCATGGGGCCACGAGGTGGCATCGCGCGTCGGGTAGGCGCCATGTGTTTTCTTTTTTGTTTTGTTTTACGTGGCTGGGGGTTCACACTGAGGCTAGTGCTCGTGCTGATGCTAATGCTCTGTGTTATCTCTGCTGTGTTGTGTGGCTTGGATGCCACTCTCGTCACCACGTTGGAGCGGCATGTTCAGCCACTCTGGAGTTGTTCTGGTCAAGTTTCCCCCTTGTCTCGTTATGTCAGCCCTCTGCCTACATCCTCGCCCCGTGATTCTTCCTTATCGCTCCCTGATTCTTCCTTATCGCTCCCTGATTCCTCCTTATCGCTCCCTTGCCCCGCCTGTGCCATCTCCCCTATTCCAGCGTGGGCGAGAGTGAACACGTGCGAGGCAACAAGCACGTGGTCCTGAGCGTGACACTTCCGGTGGTCACGTCGATGCAAGAGTGAAGCTAAGATCTTCGGAGTAGGGTGAGCACGTGACTTAGTGTGAAAGCCCAGAGCTAAGTCATTACAGCCGACTTAGAGAGGCATGAGAGCGAAGCAGGGCCTTGCTGAGCGGTAAACGCGAAAAGCGACTTGAAGCGGCAAGTTCAAGTAAGGGCGATGGCTTAGAGCGGCGAGCTCAGGTGAAGAGGCAAGACTGAATTGAATTGAAACGAAGTCAAGCTTAGGGCTTGACTCTACGCAAACTAGGGCCCTTATATAGGCCTGGTACAAGGAGGTCATGTGCTACTACTACCGAGTCATAACGGAGGTAGTGGAGTAGTCCGCTAAGTATAGTACCAGCTCCACAGGCCACTGTGGAGCAGGGTGAGTCATGGTCGAGTCAGGGCTAAGTATAGTACGTGCTCCACGTCCCGTGGAGCGTGGTGAGTCATAGCTACTTACATTAGAGTCCAGAGCACGAGGGAGAGCGTAAGCATAGTATCGTAAGAGAAAATGGAGTGGTCCAACCAGTCTGTAGGTGAGATCGTAACAGTACGCCCTCCCCTAAGGGACAGCTACCACGCTGTTAGTCCGAAGTGGCTGGCTCACCGGACAGGGCACGCCCGGCGTCATTGGCGTCGGGGGATGATTCAGGAGGGCAGGTGCGCTTGCAGCGGAGGGCATAAATGGCAGCGCGATTGCGAACGGGGAGGGGGCGAGCGTTCATAAAGTGGACATGGGGTGGCACGTGGACCGGGAGGGTGGCTATGACGTCAGTCTGGTGAGTAGCAGGGCGGCCCCACAGGTGGTAAGACATAGAGGGAAGGGTGGGGCACTCCAGGATTTGGTCCAGCTTCGGCCCAATGCGCAACATTAGCGCGGCCTCGTACAGGCGTACCTCGATACCACGCAGCTCGTCTCTGAGCTTGTGGTGGCAGCGGACTAGGTCAGCGTCCCGCTGTAACTGTAGGGCGGTATACTCGACGCAGCGCTCGGGGTGGACAGCAGGTGGTAATATTCCTGCTCAATCTGGAAGTGGAGTTTCTCACCACAGTCAGTATCTGTGGACTTCAGTGGTGACTCCAGGGTCGGCAGCCGTCGATGAGCCTGTCGATATGTGGCGGTACTGGTGGCTGCCTCCAGGGCAAAAGGTCCCAGTCATCTACAGCTGGGAGGTGAGCGTTGGGGCTGGTTAGCATGGAGGGGCTCAGCAAAGATAGGGACTCAGGTCAGCGTCTGAGGACGAGGGCTCGTTGAGGTAGGGCAGGTGGGCATAGTAGGTGGTGGGACTAGCGATTGTTGTGATTGGGGACAAGGATAGGTTCTGTTCACTTGGATGTCGAAAGTCATTCCATCACAGGAAATAACCATCGTAGCCAAGCGTGCATCTGGCTGACCATGGCCTGATTCCCTGGGCACTGTGGGCGTGGAGTTGTGGGTGGGGCTCTCTTCCTTGATTGGGGTGGGCGGTGGTGATGTCTGCTTAGCTATGGAGGATAGGAGGGGCTGGGAGCTGCATTGGAAGCACGGCGGTCATTCTGGTGGCAGCGATGCCTGGCAGCTGCAGAAGCTGGAAGGCACTGGCAAGGTCATCATCTGTATCTCGTCCAATGGGTGCAGAAACAGTGGGGGCATCAACCCTGTCAGCAATGTGGTGGTGCTGGCATTGGCAGGTGTTGCATTGAGGTTTGAGATGGGGGAGGCACTCCATGTGGCATGGCTGTTGTCCATCTTAACAGGGGCATTGCAGACTTCACAGAAATTGTTGGCAGAGAGGGTGTTACGACCATGACCACCACGCACACTAACTTGCGTGCGACCCAGTCTGTGCGGGAGCTCCTGGAGCTCACAGCTGGCCTACTGACAAGACAAGGATGGAATTGGGACTCCTAGGGAGTGCCCCTGAACCGCTACGCACTCATTTGACACTATGGACACTGAACTGATACTATAGGACTAATTAGGAAGGAGGCTGCTAGCCTCATGTATGCTCGCATGGTTGTGGCACTCGCATGCACACGCATGTGCATGCATCACGCATATCACATGGCACATCACAGAACGCTAAAGGCGTGTTCCCCTGGGTCCAGGGTGTAGTGCAGACGTGTTGCAGCGTGTTGGCAGGCCGCGCGTTCACCGGACATTGAGTACTTTTGCTATTGGGTCGATCACTATGACCCTTGATCTCATACCTCATGCGCGCCCTCGAATTCTTACTGATACGCTTGCGCGTCCCTATGACGCGTAGTCTGGAACCTACTAGATGCATGGGCCCTATGCCCTGACGATTACGCGGCCCTCTAGACAGGGGCCTTCACGAAACTATAAGTAGCACACTCCTTTGTGCAGTAGACTACAGACTCGACCTCTTGAACAATCCAGCCTATCGAACCTAGGAATCCCTGCAGTGGGAAGCACCCCTAGGATAGTCCGAACCAGACAGACCTTCCAAGGCCACCAGTACACTCTCCTTCCTCTCTACCCCTCCTTCTCCCCCTTGACAAAGGGAACTCTTTTGGCTTGGAACACCTTTGCATTGAAGTCACTTAGAGGTCACTGCGCTATCAGTGCACCTTTGACACTTGTGCACGACAGTTGGCTTACGTCTTGAGCCATAGCAATCAAGAGGAGAACCATTGTTCAAACGTCCACAGTGCACGTCACACTACCCTGAAGCAGGACTTGGGCTGAACCAAGTCAACGATAAGCAAGTCCTTAGAACGCCCAAGGCTGAGCGTAACATGTGGAGGTCAGGGAGTGGAGAAGCTCATCCAGAAACTGGTCCACCTGCTTCGATCGTTGGCGTCCACTCGGTGTTGCTGCTGGCTCGCTGCTGTCGTTGTCGCTGCTGCTGTCGTCGCCTCACACGGTGAATACCCTGGTGGCGACATGGACCTGTACGGGCGCTGCGCGTGTCATTCTCCGCGTGGGGGATATGGGTGCGTTCGGGGCAATGGGGCTTCCCTTCCTTTCCTTGGCGATGCGTTGGTTTTCTGCAAGCCATCGGAGGACATAAGAGATGAATAGGCTGGTGGGGTGTGCTGGGCGTGGTAGAGATGAGAGAGGGGGATGAGGACTTGAAGGCGGTCAGGCATGTCTTATATAGGCTTTCTTATCGCCGTGGGGTTATCTGGTGGAATTGGCGGACTAGGTTCAGTGAATTTTTCAGGTTCTTCCGAGGTTCCCACATGTCTTCTGCTGCAGAGTACCCTTTCCATCTGACTCGGTACTGCGGTTGCTTTGTCCTTCCAAATGTGCGGTATTCTAGAATGGCCTCAACTTCGTACTCTGCTTCTCCATTGATGACATCAGGAGGCGGTTCTGTGAAGTTGGGGCCATGCTCTTTAGTTTCTACATATGGGGTGAGGAGGCTTGCGTGGAATACGTCATGGACACGACGTAATCTCCACTGAGGGGGAATTGCGACTCAGTATACTACTGGGGAAATGACGTCAGTGATCTGGAAGGGGCCATAGCGCCTTTGAGCAAGTTTTGTGCTTGGTTGGGTGATGTGGATATTCCTTCCATCGAGCCAGACCTTTTGTCCTTTTGCAAATGGCTTGAATCGCGCTCCCTTCTGGCGCTAACAAGGGTCTGGGCATTGGTAATGGCGGTCTGCGCTGATATTCGTCCTGATGGACAAGGTCTAGGTGTTCTTGGAGCGATGGCATTTTCTCGGACCACTGTGGCTGGTGGGCACATGGGATATGTCCCATGAGGAGTTGGAAAGGCGCTTGCTTGGTGGTGCTGCTGGGCCAGGCGTTGTGGACGTATTGGGCAATGGGCAGGAGGGCGGACCAGTTGTTCTGTTGGTGGTTGACATAGATGCGGAGGTACTGCTCGAGCCACTGGTTGGTTGGTTCGGACTGTCCATCTGTCTGGGGGTGGTATGCGGTGCTAATGTTCTGTTCAATCCCCAGCGTCTTGCATAGTTCTCGTGGGAAATGCGAGGCGAAGTGTGTCCCTCTATCGCTAATGATTTTCCGGGGGATGCTGTAGTGGGGGAACACGTGCTTGGCATATAACGTGACGAGCTCTGGCGCGGTTATTGCCTTGTTGCAGGGGATGAATATAGCGGCTTTTGAGCAATCGTGGTTGGTGATCGTAAGGATGGAGTCAAATCCTTCTGACGGGGGCAGCTTAACAATTAGATGAAGGGCAATGGTCTCGAATGGCAAGGCGTTTGGGGTGGTCGTTATGGGCATAAGAGGTGGTGCCGGCTTGGTGGTGTTTACTTTGGTGGCTTGGCAGGTGGCGCAGCCTTTGACATAGGTGAGGACAGTTTGCTTCATGTTGGGCCACCAGTAGTCTTTGGTGATGAGTAGGCAGGTTTTCAAAATTCCGGGGTGTCCAGCGGTTGGCGAGTCATGGTATAGAGAGATCACTCCCCTCCTAAGGTCGTTGTCTGCCACGACAACAAGGCGGTTGGTATGCCACCAGCCTCCTCCAGGGCGTTGTTCAATAGGGTAGGTGGAGGCCCAGGTGGCAAGAGTGTCTTTATGGTCATTCTGGAGGGCAAAGGTGCGGTCCTCAAGGTCGACACTTGTTGCAGCATTAGTAAACAAGGTAGGTGGCAAGGCGAGGACTTCGGCATTGTCTTGGCCAGCATGGTCGAAATCTGGATGGCGGGAGAGGGCGTCGGCTTCGTTTGTGGCTCCTGGGCGGTGTACCAGGGTAATGTGATAATCCCCAAGTGTGAGGATATAGCGGGCGATGCAGCGGTTGATTTTCTGGGGCGACCGGTAGTATTGGAGGTTCTTGTGGTCCGTAATGACTGTGACCTGATGTTGGGCGCCCATAAGTAGATGACGCCAGTGCTCAAGACCTCTGACGATGGCGAGGAACTCCCTGTCCCAGATGGGGTAGTTACGTTTGGTGGCTGTGAACGTCTTGGAGTCATATCCTACTGGTTGTCGGCGTCCTTGCTCGTCGTGTTGGTACAGAATGGCGCCTGTGGCATTCTGGGAGGCGTCTACTTCCAACTCGTATGGGCGCGCTGGGCTTGGCTGCCAGAGAACCAGGTCGCTTGTGACAATTTCGATGAGTTGGTCGACTGCTGCGGTGCACTCATCTGTCCAGATGAAGGGGACTCCTTTCTTTAGGAGGTTAGTTAGGGGGCGGGTGATTTTGGCGAATCCCAGTATGAAAGGGCGTTGGTATCCTAGGACACCGAGCATGGACCGCAGCTGCTTGACACTGGTGAGTACTCGTGGCCACTCCTTAATGCCTTTCAGTTTGCTGGACTCAATGTGCAGCGAGTCCCCATCAATAACCAGTCCCAGGTATTCGACTTGTTGCTGTTCGAATTGGCACTTCTGGGGCTTCAGGAAGAATGATGCTGCTTCTAAGATGTCTAGCAGCTTGTGGACCACGTGTCAGTGTAATGCATGGTCTAAGGGTGTGGCAACGAGGATGTCGTCCATGTATATGAAGATCATCCTCGGATATTTGAGTTTCAGCGGCCGCAGGAGTCGATCCATAACTCGTTGGAAGGTGCTGGGCGCATTGCACTGTCTGAATAGCATGACGCGTGGCTGGAACAGTCCTTGTGGCATTTTGAAGGCTGCCTTCCATTGATCACCGTCTTTTATCCTGACATTGTGATATCCCCATCGAATGTCGAATTTTGTGAACAGGGCGCGTCCTTCAAGGTCTCTGGTTAGGATGCTAATGTCAGGGAGGGGGTAGACATCTCGTATCGTCCAGCTATTCAGCGTGTGGTAGTCCTGGACCGGGCGGAGGGATCCGTCCTTTTTCTTAATAAAGAAGAAGGGGGCGGCATAGGGGGAGCTCGATAGTTCGATGTATCCTTTGTCGAGCTGTTCTTTGAGCCAGGCGTCGGCAGCGATCATTTCCTTGGGGTTTAATGGGTAGACTTTGCAGTCCAGCATTGCAGGGGCGTCAGGTTTTAACCTGATAGCATGGTCGTCCTCTCTGCTTGGTGGGAAGCGCTGCGCTTCCTTCTCCGAGAAGACCCTCCAGTGTCGCGAATATTCTGGGGGCACATCTGCTGCTGTAGGGGCAGGTCACTCTTGGTGTTCCTTAATAGCCCATTCTTGGGCAATGTTTGTCCTGTTAATCTGGAGGACTAAGGCGTCTCCTTCTTCCAGAGTGGTTGCCTGGAGGGCGTGTCCAAGGAGCTGGGCGTATCTTAGCAGGCTTCGGGGCTGTTCTGGCGCCTTTCTGCTCGTTATTGCAAGGGAGATTGGTCCTCCTTTGATGGTTTTGGTGCTCCAATCGATTTCAGGGTTGAAGGTGTGGAGCCAGGGGAATCCCAGGATTGTCCGATCCCATCCTAGGTTAGCAAGGAAGAAGCGCTGCATGCTTTCTTTCTTTCCTTGTTGGATCGTTAGATCACAGTAGGTGGTGATGCGGCCACTGTGGTTTTCAGATCCGTCTACATTGTAGAGGAGGCGCGGCTGGGAGAGTCGTCTGGGCACGAGACGCAGCCTTTGGGCGGTCTTCTGGTCGATAAAGTTGTCGGTGGCGCCACTGTCTATGAGCGCGCTTTCTGCAGCCTTTCCATGTATGGTGGAAAACATAAAATTGACATTGATACTATTCCGATTTGAGACATACATGGTACAAATACGCGAGGCTTGATCCCAGGCTGTTAGGTCAAGCCGCTTTAAAAATCCAGATCTTCCTGGATGATGCGATCAAAGGCTGCTGATCGCTCTGTTGCGCTCATGGCGCGTAGTTGGGACATAACATCCGTCGGTGTTTGGCTGGCGCTGTCGTCGGGGACTATGGTCAGGCTCTCCTGGCTCATGGTTCTTACGAGCGTGGCACGTTGGGAGGGGGCTTGCTGACTCTGTCTCCCCTTCTTTTTGAAGCATTGGGCGGCGCGATGTCCCTTCTCTTTGCAGTAGAAGCATCTTCGCTCATCCATGAGCTTCTTCTTTTCGTCATTTGTCAATGGCCCTCCCATGCGTGCAGCATCCACATCCATGGGGACTGGGGCGTTATTTCTGGGGCGCTGAGCAGGGGCAGGTGCTCTGGGAATAAAGCGTGGTTTGGGAGTGAAGCGCTGCTGGTTAGGGGCAGGTCCTAGGTTGGCGAGTATCTGGGCACTCCTAATGACTTCTTTTCGCGCCGCCTCCTGCCAATCGTCTAGGGTCGTTGGTATGGTTTCTTTGTTAAGGATCTTTAGCGCTATCCCTTGGCGAAGACCCTTTTTGAAGAGGTCCAGCATTCCTAGGTCAGTAGGGGATCGTCCTGCAGCTAGGACGAGGTGGTTAAAGGTGGTGATGAAGCCGTCGATGTCATTTTCCTGCATCCTGAGGTTGACCAATTTATTAAAGGCATTTTGTTCTTTGGCCATGTCTGTGAAGGCGTTGGTGAAGTCCTGGATGAAGCTAGCCCATAACACCTCATCTGTTTTCTGGATGCGGTTGACTGCTCGGGTAGTTCTTTCCTCTAGGAGCACAGTTTGTGCGTCGGTCCAGTCGTCCACCTTGGGGCCTCTAATATATCCAATGGCGAGCGCTACTCAGTTATAGGGGATGGTGACGTTGTCTGACTTTCCATTGAGGATTCAGTATAGCTTGAATTCCTTCAGGAACTTGGCGCTTTTGCTTTGGTCTCCATCGAAGATTGCCGGTGCATTCCCCTTCATGGAGTTGTTGCTGTTTCCTTGTGGCATCGCGATTGCTGCCATACTGGTTTGCTGTGGCGGAGGTGGGGGTGGTATGGGTTGCTGGAGGATGGGTGGTGGCGGTGTGGGCTGAGCAGCTTGTTGCGCTAGATGGAGTAGCTGCGGTGTGGCTGTTGTTTCCTGGGTGAGGGGGTGGCTGCCTTGGAGCGTGGCAACATCCTGTAGTCCGGTGCTTAGGAATTCTTCAAGTGGTTCTGTTTCCCTTCCTTTCCCCTTTGACGTGGAGGGGGCAAGTGGTGGTGATGGTGGATCTACGTCAATGCTTTCTGGGGCTTTACCAGGGTGTCCTAGTCCTGTGGTATTGTTGTGGGGATGCAGTTGTCTGGTTTTGTCCAATAACGATTTTCTGCCACTCGAGGATGTACCAGTGATTGTTGACGAATTCGATAGGGAAGTGTTTTTTGCTTCTGTCAGGGGCTCGGATCGTGTGGTGATAGCACCACTTTCTGGGGTTTCGGTCAGTGTCTTTCCAATAAGTCCTCCGCAGATATAGTCTGGTAAGTCGGCGTTCTTTCATGGTGTGACTGGGGTATCTCTGGTTTCTGAGATTTGTATTCGAATGGTCACCACTTTTACTGTCCTTCTTCTTGTAGGATGAGCTCTACTTGATGGACAAAGACGGTGCAGACGAAATTGACTTCAGCGACGATTTCAGCAAGTTCTTGTGCAATTTGATCGAGGTTACGGTGGTGCCTGTTTGGGCCGTCAACACAGGTTCTTGGGCACTCGTGTCGGTGGCGGTTAACGTCGCTTTCAAGTTGGTCTGTGGCTTCTCATGTCCAGAGGACAGCTTCGAGGATTTCTGGCAAGCTGATCTCGTGGAGAGGTCCTAGATGTGGTCATCGAGTAGACTCCAGGGCTCTAGTGATAGCTGTAAGATGGTGAGGGCTGCTTCAAATGCTGTGAAGTCTTCTAGCCACTTCTGTTCGATAAAACGAAAGTTTTCTACTTTGATTGAGAGGGCGTGGTGTTGTTCTGATGGTCCTTCGGCACAGGACAAGAAGCAAGCGGCGTTGTGAGGATAAACTGCGTCGTCAAGGAGGATTCTCCACTGAGTGATGTGTGCGCGTCTTCTGTTAAGATCGCTGAGGCATTCCCAATAATCTGAGTTGTCCAGGGCGGGGCGTTCCTGGTGGTTGGTGGGAAGCTTGACTTATGTTATGGCTCAACAGGGCCATGAGCACGACTTGTGCGACTTGGGTGTGGGCAAGAGTGAACACGTGCAAGGCAACGAGCACGTGGTCCTGAGCGTGACACTTCCGGTGGTCACATCCGACGCAAGAGTGAAGCTAAGATCTTTGGAGAGTAGGCAAGCACATGTGACTTAGT
>WTXC01000403.1:0-14987 GCA_022496195.1 Lactifluus subvellereus | reverse complement strand
CCACTGTGTTTGGAGGAGACTCGACTTAATGTTAGGCTCGAGCGTTGGCCTTCTGCACGACTTGTGCGATGGGTTGGTTCGTTGACTTGGTCTAGCCCAAGTCTAGGCTTCAATGGACTCTGGAGGGCCTGGAACGCACAGGCGGAGTGTGATTCACAAGAGGAGTGGACAGTCCCTTCAGTGCGATGTTAGGAAGGATTGACGAATCGTCCCTACACAACGCAATGAGAGGAAAGGCGGATCGACACTTCAAGGGTAGGGCACAAGCTTGGCAAAGCTCCTGCCTCTGCGCCTTGAGGGGAAGTGCAGGCTAAGGCAATCACAAGATAACCTCAGCTTGCAGAACAGGGGAACTAGCTTGATTGCTCAAGAAGTCAAGTCTGAGTACATACAGACGAGGCGGAGCACTATAAGTACTAGGTAGGGTCAAGGGTAGTGCGTCATTGTAGCTACGATGTCATGTACAAGGTCACAGGGTAAACGCGTCATCGTACAGGGTTGAGGGTAAGTGCGTCATCGTACAAGGCCTAGGGCCCATCATCAGTAAGCAAATAGGCGGCCTCATGGTTCGCATGAGGCAGTGGGTCAAGGGGAAAGCATATAGGGAAGGAAAAAGTAGGGGTACTCAGTCCAGAGCAGTCCAGAACGTAACAGTGAGGACTTCAGCATTGTCTTGGCTGGCATGGTCGAAATCTGGGTGGCAGGAGAGGGCGTCAGCTTTATTCGTAGCCCCTGGGCGATGTACCAGGGTGATATGGTAATCCCCAAGCGTGAGGATGTATCAGGCAATGCGTCGGTTGATTTTCTGGGGCGACTGGTAATATTGGAGGTTCTTGTGGTCTGTGATGACCGTGACCTGGTGCTGGGCGCCCATGAGCAAGTGGCGCCAATGTTCTAATCCCCTGACGATGGCAAGGAACTCTCTGTCCCAGATGGGGTAGTTGCGTTCCATGGCTGTGAATGTCTTGGAGTCATATCCCACTGGTCGGCGGTGTCCTTGAGCATCGTGTTGGTACAGGATGGCACCTGTGGCATTCTGGGAGGCATCTACTTCCAGCTCGTATGGGCGCGCTGGGCTTGGCTGCCAGAGGACCGGGTCACTCGTGACGATCTCGATGAGCTGATCGACCGCAGCGGTGCACTCATCTGTCCAGATGAAAGGAACTCCTTTCTTTAGGAGGTTGGTTAGGGGGCAGGCGATCTCGGCGAATCCTGGTATGAAGGGGCGTTGGTATCCTAAGACGCCAAGTGTCAATCGTAGCTGTTTGACACTTGTGAGTACTCGTGGCCATTCCTTAATGCCTTTCAGTTTGCTGGACTCGATATGCAGCGAGTCCCCGTCAATAATCAGTCCCAGGTATTCGACTCGTCGCTGTTCAAATTGGCACTTCTGGGGCTTCAGGAAGAAGGATGCTGCTTCTAAGATGTCTAGCAGCTCATGGACCACGCGTCGGTGTAATGCATGGTCTAGAGGTGTGGCAACGAGGATATCGTCCATGTACACGAAGATCATCCTTGGGTATTTGAGTTTCAGCGGCCGCAGGAGTCGATCCATGACTCGTTGGAAGGTGCTAGGCGCGTTGCACTGTCCGAACAGCATGACGTGTGGCTGGAACAGTCCTTGTGGCATTTTGAAGGCTGCCTTCCATTGATCGCCATCCTTTATCCTGACGTTGTGATATCCCCATCGGATGTCGAATTTCGTGAATAGGGCGCGTCCCTCAAGGTCTCTGGTTAGGATGCTAATGTCAGGGAGGGGGTAGACATCTCATATCGTCCAGCTATTCAGTGTGTGGTAGTCCTGGACCGGGCGGAGGGATCCATCCTTTTTCTTAATAAAGAAGAAGGGGGCGGCATAGGGGGAGCTCGACAGTTTGATGTATCCTTTGTCGAGCTGCTCTTTGAGCCAGGTGTCAGCAGCAATCATTTCCTTGGGGTTTAATGGGTAGACCTTGCAGTCCAGCATTGCAGGGGCGTCAGGTTTTAATCTGATGGCGTGGTCGTCCTCTCTGCTCAGCGGGAAGCGCTGCGCCTCTTTCTCTGAGAAGACTCTCCAATGTCGAGAGTATTCTGTGGGTACATCGGCTGCTGTGGGGGCGGTTCATTCCTGGTGTTCCCTGATTGCCCATTCCTGGGCAATGTTCGTTCTGTTGATCTGGAGGATCAGGTTATCTCCTTCTTCCAGGGAGGTGGCCTGGAGGGCGTGTCCAAGCAATTGGGTGTATCGCAATAGGCTTCGGGGCTGTTCCAGTGCCCTCCTGCTGGTTAGTGCGAGGGAGATTGGTCCTCCTTTGACAGTCTTGGTGCTCCAGTCAATGTCGGGGTTGAAGGCGTGGAACCAGGGGAATCCTAGGATCATTCTATCTCGTCCTAGGTTAGTGAGGAAGAAGCATTGTATGCTTTCCTTTCCTCCTTGTCGGATCGTTAGGTCGCAGTAGGTGGTGATACAGCCACTGTGGTTTTTGGATCCGTCTACGTTGTAGAGGAGGCGTGGCTGGGGGAGTCGTCTGGGCACAAGACGCAGCCTTTGGGTGGTTTTCTGGTCGATGAAGTTGTTGGTGGCGCCGCTGTCTATGAGTGCACTTTCTGCAGCCTTTCCATGTATGGTGGAAAACATAAAGTTGACATTGATACTATTCTGATTTGAGACATACATGGTACAAATACGCGAGGCTTGATCCCAGGCTGTTAGGTCAAGCCGCTTTAAAAATCCAGGTCTTCCTGGATAATGCGGTCAAAGGCTGCTGATCGCTCTGTTGCGCTCATGGCGCGTAACTGGGACATGACATCTGTTGGTGCTTGGCTGGCGCTGTCGTCCGGGACGATGGTCAAACTCTCCTGACTCATCGTCCTTATGAGTGTGGCGCGTTGAGAGGGGGCTTGTTGACTTTGTCTCCCCTTTTTCTTGAAGCATTGGGTGGCACGATGTCCCTTCTCTTTGCAGTAGAAGCATTTCCGCTCGTCCATGAGCCTCTTCTTTTCTGCGTCTGTTAGTGGCCCTCCCATGCATGCGGCATCCACATCCATGGGGACCAGGGTGTTGTTTCTGGGGCGCTGGGCGGGGGCAGGCACTCTGGGGATAAAACGTGGTTTGGGGGTGAAGCGCTGTTGGTTAGGGGCGGGTCCTAGGTCAGCAAGTATTTGGGCGCTCCTGATGACTTCCTTTCGTGCCGCCTCCTGCCAATTGTCTAGGGTCGTTGGTATGGTTTCTTTGTTAAGGATTTTCAGCGCTATCCCTCGACGAAGCCCCTTTTTGAAGAGGTCTAGCGTTCCTAAGTCAGTAGGGGACCGTCCTGCTGCTAGGACAAGGTGGTTGAAGGTGGTGATGAAACTGTCAACGTCGTTCTCCTGCATCCTGAGGTTGACCAACTTGTTAAAGGCGTTTTGTTCTTTAGCCATATCTGTGAAGGCGTTGGTGAAATCCTGGACGAAGCTAGCCCACAGCGCTTCGTCTGTCTTCTGGATGCGGTTGACTGCTCGGGTGGTTCTTTCCTCTAGGAGTGCAGTTTGTGCGTCGGTCCAGTCGTCCACTTTGGGACCTCTGATATATCCAATGGCTAGCGCTACTTGGTTGTAGGGGATGGTGACGTTGTCTGACTTCCCATTGAGGATTTGGTACAGCTTGAATTCCTTTAGGAACTTGGTGCTTTTGCTTCAATCTCCATTGAAGATGGCTGGCGCGTTTCCTTTCATGGAGTCATTGCCGTTCGTCTGTGGTGCAGAAATTGTTGCCATGCTGGTTTGCTGTGGTGGAGGCAGGGGTGGTATGGGTTGTTGGAGGATGGGTGGCAGCGGTGTGGGCTGGGTGGCTTGTTGTGCTAGGCGGAGTAGCTGTGGTGTGGCTGCTGTTTCCTGGGTGAGGGGATGGCTGCCTTGGAGCGTGGCAATGTCCTGAAGTCCAGTGCTCAGGAATTCTTCAAGGGGCTCTGTTTCCTTTTGCTTTCCCTTTGATGTCGAAGGGGCAAGTGGCGGCGATGGTGGGTCTACGTCGATGCTTTCTGGGGCTTTACCAGGGTGTCCTAATCCTGTGGTATCGTCGTGAGGGAT
Source organism: Lactifluus subvellereus (assembly GCA_022496195.1). NCBI lineage: Eukaryota > Fungi > Basidiomycota > Agaricomycetes > Russulales > Russulaceae > Lactifluus > Lactifluus subvellereus. Next base: position 10,940 of record WTXC01000403.1, on the reverse strand, counting down.
GCAGTTGTCTGGCTTGGTCCAGTAACGATTTTCTGCCCACTTGAGGATATACCAGTGGTCGTTGATGAATTCGATAGGGAAGTGTTTTTCGCTTCCATCGGGGGCTCAGATCGTGTGGTGGTAGCACCACTTTCTGGGGTTCTGATCAGTGTCTTTCCAGTAGGCTCCTCCGCAGATGTAGTCTGGTAGGTCTGCGTTTTTCCATGGTGCGACTGGGGTATCTCTAGTCTCTGAGATTTGTATCCGGAGGGTCGCCACGATTACTGTCCTTCTTCCTGTAGGATGAGCTCTACTTGGTGGACGAAGATGGTGCAGACGAAATCGGCTTCAGCGACGATTTCAGCAAGTTCTTGTGCGACCTGATCAAGGTTACGGTGGTGTCTGTTTGGGCCATTAGCACAGGTCCCTGGGCACTCATGGCGGTGGCGGTTAACGTCGCTTTCAAGTTGGTTTGTGGCTTCTCATGTCCAAAGGATGGCTTCGAGGATTTCCGGCAAGCTGATCTCGTGGAGGGGTCCTAAACGCGGTCGTCGAGTAGACTCCAGGGCTCTAGTGATAGCTGTAAGATGGTGAGGGCTGCTTCAAACGCTGTGAAGTCTTCTAGCCACTTTTGTTCAATGAATCGAAAGTTTTCTACTTCGATTGAGAGGGTGTAGTGTTGCTCTGATGGTCCTTCAGCGCAGGACAGGAAGCAGGCGGCATTGTGTCGATAAACTGCGTCGTCGAGGAGTATTCTCCACTGAGTGATATGTGCACATCTTCTGTTAAGATCGCTGAGGTGTTCCCAATAGTCTTCGTTGTCCAGGGTGGGGCATTCCTGGTGGTTTAGCGGAAAGCTTGACTTATGTTACGGCTCGACGGGCCATGAGCACAACTTGTGCGGCTAGGGCGTGGGCAAGAGTGAGCATGTGCGAGGCAACGAGCACGTGGTCCTGAGCATGACACTTCTGGTGGTCATGTCGACACGAGAGTGAAGCTAAGATCCTTGGAGTAGGGCGAGCACGTGACTTAGTGCGAAGACCCAGAGCTAAGTCATTACAGCCGACTTTAGAGAGGCGTGAGAGCGAAGCAGTGCCTTGCTGAGCAATGGACGCGAAAGGCGACTTGAAGCGGCGAGTTCAAGTGAAAAGGGGCAATGGCTTAGAGCGGCGAGCTCAAGTGAGGAGGCAAGATAGATCGATTGAGAAACGAAGTCAAGCTTAGGGCTTGACTGTACGCAAAGTGCGGCCCTTATATAGGCCCATACAGGAGGATCACGTGCTACTATGCTACCGAGTCACAACAAGGGTAGTGGAGTAGTCTGCTAAGTATAGTACCGGCTCCACAGGCCACTGCGGAGCGGGGTGAGTCAGGGTTGAGTCAGTGCTAAGTATAGTACGCGCTCCACAGCACAGTGGAGCGCAGCGAGTCGGCTATCGAGTCAGGGTCTGGAACGTAAGGCTGGACACAGGCCAGGCATCGTAAACAAGAAAAAGAGGAAATGGTCCGTACAGTCCATAGGTGAGATCGTAACACACCAGCATTAGCACCACCAGCACCAGCACCACCAGCACCAGTGGCAGCAGCCACGGCAGCATTAGCAGCAGTATTGACACCAGGCAGCAGCGGCACAGCAGCCCCAGCAGTGGCGTCAGCAGCAGCAGCAGGTGTGCCAGTGGCATCAGCAGCAGTGACACCAGGTGCAGCAGCAGTGCAGCAACATTGGCAGTGGCAGCATCAGCAGCAACAGTGGCATCGACAGCAGCAGTGGCGGCCCTAGCAGTGTTGGCAGCAGCAGTGTAGCTGTTACAATCTCACCTATGGACTGAGTGGACTGATTACCTTTTACTTACGATACCTTGCTTATGCCCCTTCCATATGACTCAGCTCTGGACTGATGACTGAGACTGACCACACTCCAAGGGTGACTTGGAGTGTGTACTATACTTAGCACTGACTCGACTCTAACTCACCCCACTCCACAGTGGCCTGTGGAGCCAGTACTATACTTAGTGGACTACTCCACTACCCTTGTTGTGACTCGGTAGTCATACATTAGCGAACCTGCAATACCCCCATAGCAATAGGCCTACCCCATCAGGTAAATTCGAGTTTTAATTATTTACACTTAAGGGTGCTTATTTCTACTTAACAACACTGTAAGCACTGTTAAGTCAAAAGTTACTAAGTGCACTGTGCTTGGCCTAAGCCAACCTTCCCATGAATTTGACTTAATGAAGGCTTATTAGCACTTAATAAGCCACTTATTGGCCAGCTTATTTTGACTTGTGCTAAGTGCAAATGTAAGCAATCTTTCAAGTCAGCCAAGATAATGGAGAATTCAAGCAGCTCAGCAAGTTAAATAAGCATCACATTTAAGAGGCTCAAAATTCATATTATATTGTTTACTACTCTATTTTACAGGTAGAATGTATAATAAATAATTAACCTAATAAAGATATGGCAGTCATCAGCACAGCAGCGACTGCAGTAACAGTGCTGGCACGGCGGCGGCTGTGGGTACTGGCGTGACAGCAGCCATGCTGTCACGGTCGTGGTTGTGGTGGTGTAGTTATAGTCGCGGTTGCGGTCATTGTCGCGGTGTCATGGTCATCACGGTCATTGTGGTTGTGGTCACGGTAGTCGTGGACGGGGTGCGGTGGTCATGGTTGCAGTCACAGGCGCAGTTGTGGTTGTGGTTGTGGTTGTGGTTGTGGTTGTGGTTGTGGTTGTGGTTGTGGTTGTGGTTGTGGGTTGTGGTTGTGGTTGTGGTTGTGGTTGTGGTTGTGGTTGTGGTGGTTGTGGTTGTGGTTGTGGTTGTGGTTGTGGTCATGGTCATGGTCATAGTCGTGGTTGTGGTGGTTGTGGTCGCAGTACAGTTGTCGTTGTCATTGTCACGGTCATCATCACAGTGTCGCAGTGTCATGCCCCTGTCACTGTTGGTGCTGCTGCTGTCGTCATCAGTTCCTGTAGATTAAGAGACTAGATAGATAAAAAACTTGACAGAAAAAGAGGACATACCTGTGAGCTCAGGAGGCAATGCTACCCGAGCTCGTGTTGTCCCTGTCTTTGGGAGGCCTCTTGGCCGTTGGTGGTAGTGGCAGTTTCAAGACCGTGGTGAGTGTGAACAAGGGTTTTTCGGCATCCCTGACACGTTAGCACTACATAGCAAATAAAAATAAAAGCTTACCTGTTGGCTCAGGAGGCGAACACACGTGGTGATGTGGCCAGGATGAGGTGGTGGCGGTACACGGTCGTTACGATAAGGTGGCGGTGGCGACAGGGACGAGGCGGTGGCAATGGGGATGAGGTGGTGGCGATGGGGATGAGGCGGTGGCGATGGGGACGAGGCAGTGGCAACGGAGACAAGGTGGCAGTGGCATCGGCATCGGCGATGTGAAAGGGGTGGTGGTGATGAAGAGGAGGTGCTGGAGGTGGAGGTGGTGATGTGGCCGGTATGAGGAGGTGGTGGTATGGTGGTGGTATTCGTGCTCACCTTGTCATCCCAGGAAACGAAGGCAGCCATGGTTGTGGTGAACGACGTGGATGCCATGCATGTGGGCACGTAGGCAGCAATGCGGCAGGGCACACCCCAAGGCTTGTTCATACCCCGTGGGCACAACAACACCTGCAGAATAAAAAACCATTAGTTAGGAATAGTGCTTCAAAGTCTGGTCCGGTCCAGTTATTTTTCCTTTTTTGGCATAACTGGGACTGGAACCGGTCCAAGACTTTGAGAAAATTTGCTGTGACCAGACTGGACCACACAGAACTGGTTATCTGCGGTCCGGTCCAGTCCTGTAACCGGTCTGAACCGGTTTTTTCTAGGATGCTCCCATAACTGGTCAGGACTGGTCTGGATGCGGTTCAGACTGGTCTTTCATACACTTACTACACCATTTGTTCTCTCATTCTCACAAGTTGAAATTAAATGAACTTTCATTGATACAAATATAATCTACAATACACACTACACTAATCTATTTGATGTAATGTAGCTGATGAAAAAATATGAAGCAAGAGGGGGATTGGGGTGGTAACGTGCGCCTTGGCATGTGCGCTGCACCCGTGCGCCAGGACCTGCAGGCTGGACAGGGTGGTGACGGTGGTGGCGATGCATGCCTCGGCATGTGCACTGCGCCTGTGCACGTGGAATTGCAGGCTGGATGGGGTGGGACGGTGGTGGTGATGCGCGCCTTGGCGTACATGCTGCGCCCGTGCACCTGTGCTCATGGACTTGCAGGCTGGACGGGGTAGTGATGGTGGTAGTAGCGCACGCCTCGGCATGGGCACGGCGCCTGTGCGCTGACTTGCAGGCAAGCGCGAGGCGATGGAGATGGCAGCATCTACTGGTGATGTCTACCTGCATGTGACGGTGGGTGACGATGGCGGAACAGGGTGGTGGTGGTGGTGATGGCCTCGGCATGCGTGCTGCGCCCGTGCACCAGGACTCGCAGGCCGGATGGGGTGGTGATGGTGGTGGTGATGCGGGCCTTGGCATGTGCGCTGCGCCCGTGTGGATGGACCAGGCCATGTATGCCGCGCTGCACGGTGCGATGGAGGCGGTGATGGTGACGATGGTAGGATGGTGGTGGTGACATGGCAGCTGTCTCAATTAAAAGTGGAACCACCCCCAACTCATGCTTGCGAGCGAGAGGGGGTAGCGGCCATTCTCCATAGACCTGTGGGGGAGCCATTAGCCAGTGATGAGAGACAAAAAAAACAGAAAGGGCCCTCAGTTGTGAGAGGGCAGCTGCAGTCATGTCGCAGACTCGCAGGCAGAACCTCACCTCGTGCTTGTGAGCGAGGTGGTGATGGCGGTGGCGGTGAGGTGGCAGCCGTCTCAGGCAAAGTAAAAAGAGAATCACCCCCAACTCGCATTTGCGAGCGAGAGGGGGTGGTGGTGGCTAGGCGTCGTCCCAGAGAGAGGACTACCCATCTCGCATTTGCGAGTGAGAGGGGGTAGTGGCAGTGACATGGTGGCCGTGGTGACACACTGTTACGGCTCGACGGGCCGTGAGCACGACTTGTGCGACTTGGTGTAGGCAAGAGTGAACACGTGCGAGGGCAGCGAGCACGTGGTCCTGAGCGTGACACTTCTGGTGGTCACGTCGACGCGAGAATGGAGCTAAGTTCTTCGGAGTAGGGCGAGCACGTGACTTGGTGCGAAGACCCAGAGCTAAGTCGTTGCAGCCGACTTAGAGAGGCATGAGAGCGAAGCAGAGCCTTGCTGAGCGATGAGGCCTTAAGGCGACTTGAAGCGGCGAGTTCAAGTGGAAAGGGGCAATGGCTTAGAGCGGCGAGCTCAAGTGAGGAGGTAAGCGAGATCGAATTGGAACGAAGTCAAGCTTAGGGCTTGACTCTACACAAACTAAGGCCCTTATATAGGCCTGGTACAAGGGAGTCACATGCTACTACTACCGAGTCATAACAGAGGTAGTGGAGTAGTCCACTAAGTATAGTACCAGCCCCACAGGCCACTGTGGAGTGGGGTGAGTCACGATCGAGTCAGGGCTAAATATAGTACACGCTCCACAACACAGTGGAGCGCGGCAAGTCACAACTACTGAGTCAGAGTCACGAGGGGAGTCATAAGCAAAGTATCGTAAAAAGAAAAAGAGAGAGAGACGGTCCGCTCAGTCCGCAAGGGAGATCGTAACAGTACGCCCTCCCCTAAGGGACAGCTGCCACGCTGTTAGTCCGAAGTGGCGGGCTCACTGGATAAGGCTTGTCCGGCATCGTTGGCGTCAGGGGAGGACTCGGGGCAAGGGCGTTTGCGGCGGAGGGCGTAGATGGCGGCGCGGCTGCGAACAGGAAGGGGGCGGGCATTTATGAAGTGAACATGGGGCGCTACGTGGACAGGGAGGGTGGCGACGACATCGGTCTGGTGAGTGGCTGGGCGGCCTCGCAGGAAGTAGGACATGGAAGGAAGGGCGGGGCGCTCCAGAATTTGGTCCAGCTTGGGCCCGATACGCGACATGACCGCAGCCTCGTATAGACGTACCTCAATGCCGCGCAACTCGTCTCTGAGCTTGTGGCGGCAACGCACTAGGTCAGCATCCCTCTGCAGTTGGAGGGAGGTGTACTTGACGCGACGCTCGGGGGTAGACAGCAGGTGGTAATACTCCTGCTCGATCTGGAAGTGAAGCTTCCTCACCACTGTGCGATACCTATGGACCTCGGCGGTGACTCCGGGGTTGGCGAGTCCATCGAGCAACCTGTCGACGTGGTGGCGGTACTGGTGGCTCCCCTCCAAGACGAAGAGATCCCAGTCATCTACGGCTGGGAGGTGAGCGTCGGGACGCGGTTTAGCATGGAGGGGCTCAGCGAAGATGTGGGACGTCGGCGTCAGACGTCCCAAGACGAGGGGCTCGTCGAGGTGGGGCAGGTGGGCGTAGTAGGTGGCGGGGACGAGGCGATTGTTGTGATCGGGGACAGGGATAGTGTTCCATTCACCTGGATGGTCACAAGTCGATTCCATTGCAGGAAATAACCATCGTAGCCGAGCGTGTCATCCTGCTGACCGTGGCCTGGATTTCCGCGGGCACCGTGGGTGCGTGGAGTTGTAGTGCAGGGCTCTCCTCCTTGATTAGTATGGGCGGCGGCGACGTCTGCATAGCTACGGACGATAGGAGGGGCTGGGAGCTGCGTCGGAAGCGCAGCGGGCGTTCTGCTGGCGGTGGCGTTCAGCGGCTGCAAAAGTTGGAAGGCGCTGGCAAGGTCGGCGTCCGTACCTCGTCTAATGGATGTGGAAATAGCGGGGGCATCGACCCCGGTCGGCGAAGTGGGGGTATGGGGGTCGGCGGTCACTGCGTTGCTGCTCGAGATGGGGGAGGCGCTCCAGGTGGCGTGGCCATCGTCCATCTTAATGGGGGTGTTGCAGACTCCACAGAAATTGTCAGCAGAGAGGGGGTGGTCGAACTTGGCGCAGCTGTGGAGGTCAGGGAGTGGAGAAGCTCGCTCAGGAATTGGTCTGCCTGTTCTTCTATCGTTGGCGGTCCACTCGGTGTTGCTGCTGGCCTCGCTGCTGTCGTCGCTGCTGCTGTCGTCGCCTCGCACGGTGAATACCCTGGTGGCGACACGGACCTGTATGGGCGCGGCGCATCGTCATCTTTCGGGCTGGTCATGGGCGGTTCGGGGCGATGGGGGCTTCCCTTCCTTTCCCTTTGTCGGTGCGTTGGTCTTTCTGCGAGCCATCCGAGGACATGAGCGAGGAGTAAGCTGGTGGGGGTGTGCTGGGTGTGGTAGAGGCAAGAGAGGGGGTAATGACTTGAGGGCGGTCAAGGCATGTCTTATATAGGCTTTTCTTATCGCCGTGGGGTTATCTTGGTGGAATTGGCGGACTAGGTTCAGCGAATTTTTCAGGTTCTTCTGAGGTTCCCACGTGTCTTCTGCTGCGGAGTACCCTTTCCATCTGACTCGATACTGCGGTTGCTTTGTTCTTCCAAATGTGCGGTATTCCAGAATGGCCTCGACTTCATACTCTGCTTCTCCGTCAATGATGTCAGGAGGCGGTTCTGTGAAGTTGGGGCCATGTTCTTTAGTTTCTATATACGGGGTGAGGAGACTGGCGTGGAACACGTCATGGACATGACGCAGTTTCCACTGAGGGGGAATTGCCACTCGGTACACTACTGGGGAGATGATGTCAGTGACCTGGAAGGGGCTGTAGCGTCTTTGAGCGAGTTTTGCGCTTGGCTGGGTGATGTGGATGTTCCTTCCATCAAGCCAGACCTTCTGTCCTTTTGCGAATGGCTTAAATCGCGCTCCCTTTCTGGCGCTAACGAGGGTCTGGGCGTTGGTGATGGCAGTCTGGGCTGATACTCGTCCTTGATGGACGAGGTCTAGGCGTTCTTGGAGCGACGGCATTTTCTCGGACTGTTGTGGCTGGTGGGCACGTGGGATATGCCCCATGAGGAGTTGGAAAGGCGCTTGCTTGGTCGTGCTGCTGGGCCAGGCGTTGTGGACGTATTGGGCGATGGGCAGGAGGGTAGACCAGTTGTTCTGCTGGTGGTTGACATATATGCGGAGGTACTGCTCAAGCCATTGGTTGGTTCGTTCAGATTGTCCGTCTGTCTGGGGGTGATATGCGGTGCTAATGTTCTGTTCAATCCCCAGCGTTTTGCAGAGTTCTCGTGGGAAATGCGAGGCGAAGTGCGTTCCTCTGTCGCTGATGATCTTTCGGGAATGCCGTAGTGGGGGAACACGTGCTTGGCATATAGTGCGACAAGTTCTGGTGCGGTCATGGCTTCATTGCAGGGGATGAATATGGCGGCTTTGGAGCAGTCGTGGTCGGTGATCGTAAGGATGGAGTCGAATCCTTCTGATGGGGGCAGCTTAACAATTAGATTGAGGGCAATGGTCTCGAATGGTAAGGCGTTTGGTGTGGTTGTTATGGGCATAAGAGGCGGTGCGGGCTTGGTGGTGTTCACTTTGGTGGCCTGGCAGGTGGCGCATCCTTTGACATAGGCGAGGACGGTCTGCTTCATGTTGGGCCACCAGTAATCTTTGGTGATGAGTAAGCAAGTTTTTAAAATTCCGGGGTGTCCGGCGGTTGCCGAGTCGTGGTATAGAGAGATCACTCCCCTCCTAAGGTCGTTGTCTGCCACGACAACAAGGCGATTTGCGTGCCACCAGCCTCCTCCAGGGCGTCGTTCAATGGGGTAGGTGGAGGCCCAGGTGGCAAGGGTGTCCTTATGGTTATTCTGGAGGGTGAGGGTGCGGTCCTCGAGGTCGACACTGGTTGCGGCGTTAGTAAATAGGGCGGGTGGTAGGGCAAGGACTTCGGCATTGTCCTGGCCGGCGTGGTCAAATCTGGGCGACGAGAAAGGGTGTCTGCTTTGTTTGTGGCCCCTGGGCGGTGTACGAGGGTGATATGATAATCCCCGAGCGTGAGGATGTAGCGGGTGATGCGGCGGTTGATTTTCTGGGGTGATCGGTAGTACTGAAGGTTCTTGTGATCTGTGATCACAGTGACCTGGTGTTGGGCGCCCATGAGCAGGTGGCGCCAGTGCTCTAGTCCCCTCACAATGGCGAGGAACTCTCTATCCCAGATCAGGTAGTTGCGTTCCGTGTGTTACGGCTCAATGGGCCGTGAGCACGACTTGTGCGACTTGGGTGTGGGCAAGAGTGAGCACGTGCGGGCAATGAGCACGTGGTCCTAAGTGTGACACTTCTGGTGGTCACGTCGACGTGAGAGTGAAGCTGAGTTCTTCGGAGTAGGGCGAGCACGTGACTTGGTGCGAAGACCCAAAGCTAAGTCGTTACAGCCGACTTAGAGAGGCGTGGGAGCGAAGCAGAGCCTTGCTGAGCGGTGAGGCCTTAAGGCGACTTGAAGCGGCAAGTTCAAGTGGAAGGGGGCGATTGACTTAGAGGGCGAGCTCTTATGGAGGAAAGCAAGATAAGTCGAATTGAGAAACTAAGTCAAGCTTAGGGCTTGACTCTACGCAAACTAAGGCCCTTATATAGGCCTGGTACAAGGGAGTCACATGCTACTACTACCGAGTCATAACGGAGGTAGTGGAGTAGTCCGCTAAGTATAGTACCAGCCCCACAGGCCACTGTGGAGCGGGATGAGTCACGTCGAGCCAGGGCTAGATACAGTACGCGCTCCACAGCACAGTGGAGCGCGGCGAGTCATAACTACTGAGTCAGAGTCTAGAACGCGAGGGGAGCCATAAGCAAGGTATCGTACAAGAAGGAGAGACGGTCTGCTCAGTCCGTAAGGAAGATTGTAACAGTACGCCCTCCCCTAAGGGACAGCTGCCACGCTGTTAGTCCGAAGTGGCGGGCTCACCGGATAAGGCTCATCCGGCATCGTTGGCATCGGGGGAGGACTCGGGGGGACAGGCGCGTTTGCGGCAGAGGGCGTAGATGGCGGCGTGGTTGCGAACAGGAAGGGGGCAGGCATTCATGAAGTGGGCATGGGGCGCTACGTGGACAGGGAGGGTGGCGACGACATCGGTCTGATGAGTAGCTGGGCGTCCTCGCAGGAAGTAGACATGGAGGGAAGGGCGGGGCGCTCCAGGATTTGGTCCAGCTTGGGCCCAATATGTGACATGATCGCAGCCTCGTATAGATGCACCTCGATGCCGTGCAGCTCGTCTCTGAGCTTGTGGCGGCAACGCACTAGGTCAGCATCCCTCTGCAGTTGGAGGGAGGTGTACTCGACGCACGCTCGGGGGTAGACAGCAGGTGGTAATACTCCTGCTCGATCTGGAAGTGAAGCTTCCTTACCACTGTGCGGTACCTATGGACCTCGGCGGTGACTCCGGGGTCGGCGAGTCCGTCGAGCAGCCTGTCAACATGGTGGCGGTACTGGTGGCTTCCTTCTAAGACGAAGAGGTCCCAGTCATCTACGCTGGGAGGTGAGCATCGGGACGTGGTTTAGCATGGAGGGGCTCAGCGAAGATGTGGGACGTCGGGTCAGACGTCCCAAGACGAGGGGTTCGTTGAGGCGGGGCAGGTGGGCGTAGTAGGTGGCGGGGACGAGGCGATTGTTGTGATCGGGGACAAGGATAGTGTTCCGTTCACCTGGATGGTGATAAGTCGATTCCATTGCAGGAAATAACCATCGTAGCCGAGCGCGTTGTCCTGCTGACCGTGGCCTGGATCTCTGCGGGCACTGTGGGTGCGTGGAGTTGTAGTGGGGGCTCTCCTCCTTGATTAGTATGGGCGGCGGCGACGTCTGCGTAGCTATGGACGATAGGAGGGGCTGGGAGCCACGTCGGAAGCGCGGCGGGCATTCTGCATTGGCGGCGTTTGGCGGCTGCAAAAGCTGGAAGGCGCTGGCAAGGTCGGCGTCCGTACCTCGTCTAATGGATGTGGAAATAGCAGGGGCATCGACCCCGGTTGCGAAGTGGGGGTATGGGAGTCGGTGGTCGCTGCGTCACTGCTCGAGATGGGGGGGCGCTCCAGGTGGCGTGGCCGTCATCCATCTTAATGGGGGCGTTGCAGACTCC
>WTXC01000402.1:0-15097 GCA_022496195.1 Lactifluus subvellereus | reverse complement strand
ATACGGTGAGTGACATACATACAACTAATTTTAATCAAAGTCCCTCTGGTTTGGCACATTTCCGCTTCTCCACTTTACCCGTCTTTTGACACCGCATCTCCTGCCAAGATACGGGCTCCATCGTTCCACCTGCATCAGACGTATTAGTGACCTCCACCCATGAACCACCGCGGCTTCACGAACCGGCTTCGCTCGTAGCAAAAATGACACCAAGGTCATTCCGTGCCGTAGTGATGTAGTAGCTACGCGCGTCTCCAAGAGAGATCTGTCAATATGTAGGTAAGGAAAGAATCGGGATAAATCGACTGCGTTAGTACCACCAGGCCTCTGATAACATCGCCACCCCGGAAACAATCTCCGACCTTGACTTTGTCCTTCTCTGTCGCCCGGATATCTTGCACACGAATGACTCCCGTAAAGTCCTCTCCGAGAGGGAGAGGTATGCCGTCCACAACTGTGATTGAAACTACAGCCTGCTGGGGAGACAGTCTTGTGATAAAACCTAGCACGACCGAATTCGGTGCAGGTGGATGTGTTTTAAGTCGGGGTATTGTTAAACTCTAGCAGTCGAGAGATCATTCAAGTCGACCCAGGAACAGAAAGAAGAGAGACGGACAGAGCCGTGCTGTAACGGGGTGCCAAGGAGACTCGCCCTAGTCTCACCATTTCTAGTGTATAGACCGCTACCGAGCTGGAGTGTAGGCCCACGTGGCAGAGGGACAGGTTGACCAGGAATTAAACAATCGTCGGAAGGCATGCGAAGTATCACCGACCAAATTATGATAAATAATTTTGGGGATCGTATCGTGGGGATTGTTTGGTTCACTCCGAGTGCTAACATAACCCCGCGTCTCTCGTCAGTCCACAATTCGCTTGACTCCTTCTTCCCTCTTCTTTCACTATGTCCTCCTCGTCTCTAGCACGCATCCTCTACAGAGGTACTTTCATCTGAATCATTTATTTGCTATCCCAACCTCATTTCTCCCTAGGTCTTCATACTTCTCTTCGTCGTAATGCCCTCACAAAGATGACAATGCCTGCGATGAGTCCGACGATGACAGAGGGTGGAATCTCGGCCTGGAAAAAGGCTGAGGGAGAATCTTTCTCCTCAGGAGATGTCCTCCTTGAAATCGTAACGCGCATTTATCTTAATCTCTTATCTCTGTTCGTCACAACGCGTCCTTACAGGAAACCGACAAAGCGGTCATTGACGTCGAAGCACAAGAGGATGGTGTTCTTGCGAAGATTGTCGTACGTCGAAATGTTGTGATTACATTCACTACCCTGTGCTCACTCGTCCACGTCATAGGCTCAGGATGGGTCGAAGAATGTCGCTGTCGGTAGCACTATCGCCGTTCTCGCCGAAGAGGGCGACGACCTCTCTGGTGCTGCAGAGTTGGCTGCCAATGCTGCCGAGGCTCCTCCTCCTAAGGAGGAAAAGACGCCCGAAGCCCCGAAGTCACCGGAACCTTCAAAAGAGCCCCCATCGCCGAGCACTCCCTCAAGACCCGAGCTCCCGAAGGGCGACCGTATCTTCGCGTCCCCAATCGCCAAAAAAATTGCTTTGGAGCGTGGAATCCCACTCTCAAAAGTCAAAGGGACAGGTCCCGATGGCCGAATCATCCGCGAGGATGTCGAGAAGTACACACCAGCACCTGCTTTATCTACCGCCAGCCCGTCCGAAACCGCAGGCTCATCTGCAGACTACGTGGACATTCCCCTGAGCAATATGCGCCGTACAATCGCCGCTCGTCTTGCCGAGTCGAAAGTTCAGTCACCCCATTACTACTTGACTGTCGACATCCAGATGGATAAAGTATTTAAATTGCGCGAAGTTTTCAACAAATCCTTGGCCGACAAGGGTGCGAAACTTAGTATCAACGATTTTGTTGTCAAAGCAGTGGCCAAAGCACTCGAGGACGTGCCAGAGGCCAACTCTGCCTGGCTAGGAGAGATCATCCGGCAGTAAGCCTATCAGCACGAATCTTTGGATGTTCTCGGCTGAAATACCATCAATAGGTACAAGAAAGCCGACATATCGATTGCCGTGGCTACACCCACTGGACTGATCACGCCTATTGTCAAAGACGCCGGCTCAAAGGGCCTAGCAACCATATCCGCTGAGGCGAAGGCACTCGCAAAGAAGGCTCGCGATGGCAAGCTATCGCCACACGAGTACCAGGTATACTATTCAATCTACACTGGGTTATGCTTGGCCTGACCAATCTCTGTCGATAGGGTGGCACGTTCACGATCTCCAACCTCGGCATGTTTGACATTTCTCATTTCACCGCTATCATCAATCCACCCCAGTCATGTATTCTCGCTGTTGGCTCGACCCAACCTACCCTCGTTCCTTCGGCGGAAGATGAGCGCGGTTTCAAGACCGTAAACATCATGAAGGCTACGTTGAGCAGTGACCACCGTTCTGTTGATGGTGCTCTTGGTGCCCGGTGGCTGACCGCCTTCAAGGGGTACCTGGAGAACCCACTGACATTCATGCTTTGAGTATCATGAAAAGTGTTGGGCTCGATGGATCATTTTATTGTGGCCCCATAGATTTTTATATTCATCACTTACGTCCTAATTCCATTCACCCCGGATATGACACCTACAAGTCAGTCAGGTAGTTGCTTGTGTGATTTACCGGCCAGAGACGGTCTCGAGGATACCAGTTTAGTAACTGGTGATGAGAGAGCACTGTTCGACTCTCGGCCTTGATCGAGCCTGTCATTTGTGTAATCACTCTGTACTGCAACGCCAATGCCTACCCGTAGGTCACCCCTGAAGAAACCAGGTGTGGGCACCCTGCGCTTTCACCATCACTCGAAGACCGACTCAGGTATCACTGATCGTAGAAAGGTCCTATCTCGCGCTCGGTCTTGAGGGCTCCGCAAACAAGCTCGGTGCAGGGATCATAAGGCACGAGCTAGATGGATCGTCGACCGTGCTTTCAAACGTTCGACATACATACATCACACCTCCCGGGGAAGGCTTCCTCCCCCGCGACACAGCTGCGCACCATCGGCAGTGGGCTCTCAAAGTCATCGAGGATGCTGTCGCGAAATCGGATGTCACCATGCACGACCTGGATTGCATCTGCTATACGAAAGGTCCGTCTCGCCCCTCTCTTTGTGATGTCGTACGGGTACAGGTACCACCTCACCCCGAGCGTAGGGCCTGGCATGGGAGCCCCGTTACAATCCGTTGCCCTGGTTGCGCGGACACTATCTCTTCTGTTCAACAAACCGCTCGTTGGAGTGAACCACTGCGTCGGCCGTGAGTTGTGCAACATTGTACAGACGGTGGGGCTTTTCTCCTGACTGTGTAGACGGCGACAGATATCGAGATGGGCCGAGAGGTCACCGGCGCTCAGAACCCCGTCGTGCTCTACGTTTCTGGCGGGAACACGCAGGTGATCGCCTACTCGCGTCAATGCTACCGGATCTTTGGCGAGACGCTTGACATCGCCGTCGGAAACTGCTTGGATCGTTTCGCGCGGGTCATAAATCTTAGCAACGATCCGAGTCCGGGGTACAACATCGAGCAAGAAGCTAAAAAGTCCGTTCCGTTTTGCAATCGTAAGAGAGAGGGGGGAGAGGATGAGAATTGGCCAAAGTCACGATCACTCTCGCTCTGACCTTTCTTTCACGCAGGGGGAAACGGCTCGTGCAATTGCCGTACACCACCAAGGGCATGGACGTCAGCCTGTCCGGAATCCTGACGGCCACGGAAGCACTGACGCACGACAAACGCTACCGTGCAAACGATGACCCTGCGCCCGGACCGCCCCAAGATGGGGCCGAGGAAGAAGACTGCTTCACGTCTGCAGATCTATGTTTCTCCCTGCAAGAGACCGTTTTCGCCATGCTGGTGGAGATCACAGAACGAGCGATGGCGCACATCGGGAGCAAAGAAGTCCTGATCGTCGGCGGTGTCGGCTGTAGGTTGCTTGCTGCTGCTCTCCCCATCACCGCCGTTCGCCATTTTTGTCACGAGCTAACGTCACCGTCTCATCGACAAAAGGCAATCTCAGGCTTCAGGAGATGATGGGCATCATGGCCGAGGAGCGAGGCGGCAAAGTGTTTGCTACAGACGAGCGGTAGGTTCCCTCCGCTCTGGTGCCCGCCATTTCTATTACTCATCGCGGGCTACTAGCTTCTGCATTGACAACGGTATCATGATCGCCCAGGCTGGACTTCTGAGCTACCGAATGGGCTTCCAAACTCCGATCACGAAGAGTACCTGCACGCAAAGGTATGAATTCGCCTGTATCCGACGAAAAGCCTGATTACCCAAACCTGGAAAGATTCAGGACGGACGAAGTGCATGTCGCGTGGAGGGCGTAGTTACTAGTACGAGCCTCAAAGGCCTTTCTAGTGCAATGGCGAAGTCCGAGTACTTATTGTATTCTATTACTGTGGTACCCAAGTCACGTATTTTCTAACTGCCAACATTCGCTAGAAGCAGCTCCTGTGTCTCGGAGTCATCCCCCAGTTCCTTAATGAGCCCATCGAAGCGTTCCCACCACCACCTATCCATCTCTGCCAGATCATCGACGGCGTCACTTTCCTGGACCCTTGCTTTCCATGGCTTGTCCGACAGTATATAGTGAAGACATCGCACTTCTTCATCACGCCATAGGTTCTTGTGAATTACTCTCAGCGTCTTCAACGCGTTGTAAACCCAAGGCAGCGGTTTCCATCTCCCTTGGAAGAAGGCCGCCAGGAGGTCTTGATCGGGGAAAGAAAATGTGGGGACAAGCGGCGAGGTGCGAAGGAAATCTGTGATTGATCTTGCAAGTGTGGAAGAAGGCGTAATGATAACAAGGCCCGAGTTGAGAAGTGTGTAAGGGCGAGGGCTGGACGGCTCTATTGAAGATGGTTGGGTATGGCCACTGGGGTGAAGAAGTGGGGTGTATGCACAGTTCGCGGGGATCCTATCTTGCGTTAGTTCAGGCAACAGGTAATCGTGTGCGGTGGCTCACCAGTCTTTAGGGTAATGGGCTAGTTTTCTAGGGTTGCATGCACAAGCATGGGCCGCTGCGATCCAGTCCGCGGGTAAATCGAGCTCCATCAGTTCATCCATGTTACGCATGACAATCATGTCAGAGTCCATGAGCACAACTCGCTAGAGTGAAACCGGGCTCAATCATCAAGCTAAGATAAGGGGCTTTGAAAGGACCTACGTCGTATTCGGCCAATTCAAACGCCCTTTGGGCCATCAGGAACGATCATCCAGTCTGCCTCTTATGGTGTCTGTCTCACCTTAATTTCGACCACGTATCTGCGAATCGTTCATCCTGCTTAGCAAGGACATATCCATCCTCTGGTTGCAGAGGCTGAATCTCTCTGAGCTGGACATTACGTCGAATGAGAGCTTCTCTGGTACGTTGTGGCAATGACGGCGTGAAGAGAACGACCAATGGATATCGGGACCGGACAGACTTCAAGGAGTAGTGGAGCGTTAATGCACCTGGAAGGTATGAGTCCCTAGTCAACAGCGTGACGTACGCTGCCTTTCTTGACATGGACACAAGATTCCTTGTAGAAGGCGATGCGATCAAAGGAGGCCAGCGAAAAAAGGAAGCTTGTCGATGATCCCGGGCTGTGCCGAAATCAGGCTGCCTCTTGCCAATTGCACCGACATCACAAACTCAGGTTCACACCACCTTCAGGGAGCTCAGTTAAGCAATCAGTGCCGTGCACCTTTCTATTCGGAAGGATGAATGTAATTACTAATTGGAACTATTCTACGATGCGTAGGCCCGTGACTCCCAGAGGTGCAGAGGATGCTGCGGCATCACGACTCGACCCCGGCAGGGAGTGCGGCTCTCCTCAGCTTCCTCGGGATGCTCGGCACAGCAAAGCATCGACCCCGAACCGTCCACCAACTCCAAACCCTGCTTCTCCCGGTTTGGACTAAAAGTACCCCCTCTCATCTATATTTGCTGTAATATTTAGTGCGCTGTATGATGGTAATCGTGTCGGTTTCGAATGTTAGCGTTTTGTTTCAGTCCCTTCACTCCATCCGTTCATGAACGTACGCCCACCGTCACCAAATTCACGGTAGCGGGTCCAAACCACGATATTAATGAAAAAACTACGGTGTCATTTAACGCGCTCTTTGATTTCGTGCACCATACTTACGGCTTCTTTGGCTTTGAGTTTTCTTTGAAGCTTTCAACTCGGCCAGAAAAGCATCTTGGCTCCATCAAAACCTCAGCTGGGACGCTGCGGAAGCGGCTCATATTTTTTCTGTCGTCTACTTATTGACCACAACGACACAGTATAGCGACTTGGCAGAGCGCTCGACGACCAGTTCCTAGGCAATTGGGACCTCAATCCTGGGGACGGCGCTTTCTACGGCCCCAAAATTGACATCACCATCCGTGGTGCCCTCTGCAGATCACTTCAGTGCGCAACGATTCAACCCGACTTCCAACTGCAGGAACGCTTAATATCGTTCCGCTGAGGAGACAGTCAATCCTGAAAAACCACCGAGCTGCCCAGTCATCGTCCATCGCGCCATCCTGGGGAGCCTGGGACGATTTATTGCAATTCTCACTGAGCACACCCTCTCGATGATTGACCAGCATTCTTCCCAGGCTGTTCTGGCTCTCTCTGCCGGCAGGTCCGAGTCATCCCTGTGGCTGTACCTTATGTGGGCATCTTGTGGTACCTATCGAACTGTTGTTCTAAATGGGACTGGGATGTCGTTTACTTTGTAGAAAATTTACGCGTCCGAGATTGCTGCGGAGCTGTCGGAGAGTAGCCTTTTCACTGACGAACTGGACAACGGAGCGGATACTCGTGACTATGCCACCAAAGAAGGTCTGCCAGTGGAATGGCGAAATTGCACGTATAATCTCATACTCGGTACGTCGTCATGATTGTCGATTCGGTTCACATAAGCGCTCACGCCCCCACTCTTCCTGCTCAATCTTCCTTCCACCTCCGTTGGGTTTGTTATCGGCTTCTTGACATCCCTCCTTCGCTGGATGGATTACTCGCGCATTTATCCTGACCAAGTCACACGACTATCAGATATTGTTGTAGAACGCTGTGTCTCCCGGTACGTTCCCCTTTGTCCGTCTTCGCCTATCACATTTCTCACCATTTTTTGCAGGCTCTCAGGGTCCACGCTACTCTGTTTTCTCCTCTTTTGCGTCTTCTACGTCTGGCAGATCATGGCGTTTGTTCTGAGCATCATGTGGCTGGTGGACATGTACCGGTTTTATACTTACCTCCAAATGCCGGACGTGCGCCTCCCATCCATATGCTGCTGCTTACAACAAGATATTCAGACCATCTCCTGGCCCAAAGTCGTTCAACGCATCAGAGCCATCCGGGACTCGAATCCACTCACAGATCTCTCCTCACCCTCTTCCCGCCCGCGAGCGAGGGTGCGGAACTAGACGCGCACGACATCGCTAATCGTATCATGCGGCGGTTCTTCCGGTATTTCGTGGGTCAGGAAGAATTAGACAGTCGCTCAGGCTCGGTCAACGTCCGGAACCGAGACGATGTTGGGACTAAGGCCAAGATGGCGATGGTGCCACTCAACCTTATTATCGATAAGCTCGTCAGACTGAAGGCAAGCAGGAGCCTGCAGAATGTATTGCCGGAGTAGAGAAGATGCTTTGTAGACAAATGTGTAAAGGCTAAACTATCAGAGAGCGAGGATAGAAGGGTGGAGCTTAATCGTTCAAGCCCGCTCATAGAGAGCACTGGACTGAAACCAATGCAACTGCAGATTTCCAAGCCTGAAGTTGGGATCGCTACCGAGATGAATGGGCCGACAGCTGTCGCATATTTCGCAAAGTGAACTCACGAAAGCAAGAATGGTATCCCTCTCTGCAGGTGGCAGCCGACCGATTTGTTCTGGAGTCAAACGAAGAACTTGGAGTAGCATCACCTTTGATATGTGCGTTTAGCTAACGTCCGGGTGGTGAGTACTATGGCACCGGCAAGTGGGGCGGGAGGTGACTGCTGTTGTTGGGGTGGCAGCTGTGGAACGCCATAGTATGACGAGTGCTATTGCTGTGGCGGCGGCGGTGGCGCCGCTGGGGTGAATAGACAAACTATATGTAATAGATGTAGCCACGATTCTTGTGCGGACAGTTGCAGGACCCTGGACATAGCGGAAAGTCGCAAAGTTTGAGCATTGACTTTTGGTGACTTTCCCACGACTTAGGGTCAGTGACTCTGCGACACAGGATTCCTTGCGTCTTACAAATACAGTTGGTGCTGGTTGATGTTGACACATTTCTGGGGACACGCATAGGGAGGGCGGTTGTCCCACACAGATAAAACTACCGTCACTAATTTCTGGACTTCCCTACTTCGTGCATATCCTACGAACATTCAAGCACCAACCATTTCCCTTCCTTTCGTTTATCTTGTTCTCCGAATACTTCAAGCCTGCGCATGGCGAGCACCTCCCGGGCGACCATAGGTGATGTGGTGGTGATACTGAGGCGCTCCAGCAATTGGGAAGACAGAACCAGGTTCCTCAGTCAAAGTGGTCTGTATAACGGTGACCTCCAGGGAAGGGAGCCTCTCTACCGCAACAGAGGTTCGATCAGTCTAAGGAAATTTTGAAAAAGTGTGAGGATCGAGAAACCAGTGGACTAGGAGAAGAAGGTGCATACCCCCTGAATGCGCCAGTTAAGATTGTCTCGCAGGTAAGGTATGACGACGTTGGGCTCGTATGAGGAAAGACCCGTCCGATCCGCAATCGGCGAATTGAGGTGAACGAAACCCTCGCTCACCTGCTCGCGGGGGTTGCCATACTGGCCTGCTGCACTGACGAACGCGGCGTGTGCGCCGACGAACGAGGGGCAGGTACGCCACTGCGGAGCATCGTCTGGGACCTCGCCTAGGAAGATCAACACCATGAACCCCTCGCCCAGCTCATGCTTATTGAAGCGAATGCGGACAGTCCAATCATGTACAACGTTTGGACCTCCTCTTCCATGTTTTCCTTTTTCAGCTGTGTGCGGATAACCTCCTCGACCTACGAATGGATGTCTGATTTCCTCAACACCTGACTTGATGGCAGACACGACAGCCGCGAACAGCGTAGCACCCTGTGCTGCCGGTGCAGGGGCACCGCCTGCGGCAGGTTGTTGAGCGAGGAAACTCAAAGCAGGCCCAATACCAAAGCGAGCCCGAGGGGTTGAGTCGGAAGTGGTTAAGGATTCGGTGAACATCTCGGCTATTTTGAAATCAATTAACCCATCAACGATGAGTACAACTCCAAAGACTGCTTACTGGGCGCCTGGGTGTACAGTGAGAACTGATTCGGGATCTTCACGATCTTGATGCGGTTCGGGGCATCGGGACTGGCGGTTGAGCCGCCCTCAGGCTGTGCGAGTAGTGAGACCGTGACATACTGCTCTTAGAATGATAATTCACCTGGTACCTATCGTGTTTAAGTACATGAGAGCTGTGTGTGTGTATATTTATTCTACCAATGGACCCGGGACTCCTTCGAGTGGGTCCGTGTGCTTCTGCTGAGGGCATCCGGCCCCCTGTGTGCATCTGGTGCACTCCTATCGCGCTCCGCTCCAACTACTCTCTCTCCGCTTCCACTACTATCATGTGATGACCTTTTGAAACGGTACCACCTTTTGAAAACCATTTTCTGCAGGCTCAAATCTTTATCATTTCCCTTGATTCTTTTTTTTGTATTTTTCTGTCACTATAGCAGAGCACACATAAAATTTTTCGGGGAGCTTCAATGCCCAGAAAAGCCTATGGCCTTTGAGTTTAGGATCAAAAGCTGATTTCCGGATCATAATGTCTCGCTTGAAGCGAAACCTTGTTCAAACTTTCTGAAAAATTTTGAGAATACACATAAGGACTATATGATTGCAATTCCAAGGTTTCAAGTGATTCCACAAAGTTGTGCATGCGTTGTGGATCATCGATGTTGGGGCACGGAAGGGCGTGACACCAGGGCGGTAAATTCAAACCCCGCTCAAAGCGCATTTATTACACGCGTTTATACACGGTTTGTTGACTGCAATTCTTCATCGCATCGGCTCACAGTCGCAGTGTGAATGGTTAAGGTGAAGGCAAAGGCCTCTCGCAAATCATACACTGAGGAGGATGTCCAAGATGCCATTGCCTACTTGCATTCTCAGGCTGGTCCTACAGCGCCTTTCATCGGGACTGGCCCTTTTTTTCCTATTTTCAGCCATAGGGCTGAGATTGAATGGGGATCGGCAGCTCATGCCGATTTTTTTTCTCACACTAAAATTATTGTAGAAACAAAAAAAATAAAGTTAAAAAATAAAATTATATAATCTTTACCAGTATTTCGATGCTAACTTAACTTCAGAGCCTCCAACGGACCAACAGGCCCGGTTACGCCGGTGGGGAAAAGAAGTCCGGGTTAAGCCGGTCATGGATCTTAGGTAAGCAGAAGGGAAGGAAAAAAAGGTACCATACACGCAGCCCTATGGCGCGCCCGTATACCCTCCTCATTACCCACCGTTTGTATTACTGTGATGTACATGTTGTAGAGGTGTGAGACATACCTGTACTGCCGTTGCAGTGGCCATACGTGGCCGACCTAGGTCATCTCCCTTGACCATAACTACACCAGTTTCTTTTTGCTTCGCAACCGCTTGAGTGAAACGTTCGCTGACTCCTGTTGATTCATGGATTTCTGAGTCACAGAAACCCTGGAGGGACATGGAAAGTGCCATCTCATCGGATATATGACGGCGGACCATCAGTGGGAGGGGGAGCACTCGAAGGGATGCTCAGTGGGAGGAAGATGCGGAGTTGGCAGGTATAACTACATGATAGACGCTGGCAGGCAGCGGCAGCAGAGGGATAGTCATTTGATAACCTCAAATCTGGTATGATAACTAATATCCGAATAATTTCAATTTCGCTTAACTATGAACCCAGCTGTCAAATCTTGGAGGTCCGCAAAGATAAATATAGGTAAACAAGGGCCACTCCCGATGAAAGGCGCTGTAAGAAGGATCTTATCTATGCGGCTAACCTTTTCGGGGTTAAATATGGCACCCTTCGTAACCGGTGGTCTGGCCGTTCTCTTCCCGCTCATAAATCCCAACCGGCCCAGCGATATCTCACGGACGCAGAAGACACTCTCTGTGAATGGATTGTTCATCAGAGCTCAACAGGTCAACCTCTCAGCCGAAAAACTCTCATGCATAGAGTCAATGAGCTTTCTGGCAAGACAACGTCAAAGCAATGGTATCGAAGGTTCCTCAATCGGCACCCAGGTCTGTGTCAGGGCAAACCCTCCGGGCTCGGGCCTTGATCCGAAAAGGGTACAGTTCCAATCCTATTCCCCTCAATGCAACACTCACATTTTCGTAACCCACTGACACCTGTCCATAATCCCCCCAATATCTACATCTCACTTTTACCATCACGTTCCATCTCATAATTAGCATTAGAACATATTCATTTGTTGCGATATCTCGATCCGAGTCAATCGTGTCATCGGAGATTTAACTTGGCAAGCTGCCGTCCCAGCCAATGCATGACATTCCGTGACATTCGTTCAAAAGGTGGTACCCTTTTCTACAACGAGACCCCCAGACCAGATTTCACTTTGAAAATTTCAGGGTACATGCATTGAACGATTTAGACACAATCCCGAAAAATTCCGAAGCTGATATCGCCATGTGTCGAGAGAAAAACATCAAAAAGTGCAAAAAATTCAAAAGGTGGTCGCGTGATAGTAGCTTGGGTAGACGGGGAAACCAGCCCTATGAGTTTCCCACGCAGAACAGTACATCCAACGCACAGACAATATATGATAGGTGGCTCTTCGTTGTTTGAGGATCAGAACAATGTCAGTAAGCATAGCAGGCCTCGTCACTGCGATCGTGTATGCATTGTCATACAATATTTCAAGGAAAAACAAGGACACGGTGCAGTATATAGACTGATTGAAGCGACAAATTTTAGCGGAGGCGGCTAGGGAGCGCAATGGTTATACAAGACAGAGACACAAGCATACCAGTGATATACGTACCGTGCCTCGCGCTCACTTTCTAGAAGAGCCAGGATATCCTGTTCTCGCACTGGACCTTTCACGTTCCGAATGATAGTTCGCGTTGTATCATCGAGGAACTCTACGCGAACTTGCGTGACACCTCCACGAGAGCCAGTGCGCCCAAGAACCTGCAACAAGCAGCGCACTATGCGTCAGATTATGCACGATGGCACAGACAAAAGAGGACCTTGATAACACGGGCAAGTTTTACTGGTGCTTTTGATGAATCCTGTTTTGAAAGTGTCAAAGCATATCAAAACTTCCGTGAGAAGAGAAAATATACCATTGCTTTTGTGAAGGAGACGGCGACGACGAGCACGAGGAAAACAAGTCAATTAAATGTGAATGTAGACGGACACATCAAATCAAAGTTCAGATAAATAAAGTTCAGATCCAGATTCGGGGATAGCCGATCAGCACATTTCGCTTGCCCAATTTAGAGTCCAGTTGGAACGAAGTTTTCGTCTTTTTTCATACCCAACTAATGTAAAACTGCGATTAAGTATAATTACGTGTTCACGGGGCGCCGCGAACGCAAGGGATTAAGGACAGTGCCTCGGGGCTGGCAAACGGACAGTGGTACGTATTAGAGATAGAGTAAATGACGCTAGAAATGTTCGGGGCGACAAGTCAACTGGTGTGAGACAAACTACCACCTCGTTACTGTAAGTGCTTGCCAAAATTATTGTGTGATTATACGTAAAATGAGTGTTCAACGGTCGAAAGCATACGTCCTTTCGATGGTTCGTCGAGTCGTTTTAGCCTTGCGGAGCTTGACCCCTACGTTTTGCACCGCGCGATCGACATGTCGCGCCGCTCGCTGTGTTGCAAAAGAAGTTAAATAAAGCAAGGCCAAGCGAGCGCCCACGCACTGTGAGGAACAGGCCCATCCTAAACATATTGCTGTATGTAGGAAGTGGATCCCTTTCCTGGACACTGTTTCCTCGAACTCTTGGTGAGCTATTGTCGAGTACATGACCCCCGAGCGGTGAGGGAAAGCGAAAGTCGGACGGCGGTGCCAGGGAGAGTGGCGACTGTAGATAGACATATTTCCATGGGCTACGACAGAACGAGAGCAGTACGACGTACCGAAGGCGCGGTATCCCAACCTGCATAGTAGTCGACAGAGTCGAACAAGGGGGATAAATGCTAGAGGAAGTGACAACGGTGAGTTTGTACGACATGATGGTTGAGACGATTTACTCTGTGATGGGTCGCCACAAATGGCTTTTTGAAGCTCTCCTTCCCGCTATTGAGGGAGGGCCAGAATAGATATGTGTCATAGTCTTCGTCTCGGGCCTCCAAAGAAACTGGGGAAATCCCATTGTTGGCTGGACAGTCCTCCCACTTGGTCATGGTAGCGTGCGGAAGAGGCTGGATAATCCCCAAGGTTCTTCAAATAGTCGGGAGAGAAATGAGGCGGCGGCGGCGGCGGGTTGCAGGGAGCTGGATGCATCCCAATGCATTAAATAGCGGCGTACCCGCGGCGGCTAGAAAGTAGCGTTAGCGAATAGGAAACCGAATATGTCCTCACGAGGCCTCACTGGCTTGGCCAACGAGCGTTCTTACACTGACGGGGCAATATACCCTAGTTCAGCCATGTCACCACGATTTCAAAGGCTCACCCTCCTTCCTCTTGGATAATTTTGGAGAACACCGTTCCTTCCCTTCCAACTGACTTGGATATTATACGGACTTGCTCGGCATGTCTCTGGGAAGCGGGAATCCGTTCTTGATCTTCCTGACTCGGATCATGCTTCGCAAAGTCCATTAACCCATATAGAAATACGGCAAGCCAATGGCTGCGTGTGGGATCACCATTAGGTACGGCATATCAGTCAGAATTAGAATCATGTCTGCCTTCTTTTCAACGCAGAGCGACGAGGATTCGCTATGCAATAACAAGGGGATGTTTCAGACTTCAACGATCCTTGTGAAACGTCGGATTTCCCAACCAAAAACGCCACCACAGGTGCGGCACAACTCCGCACAGTTGATTTGCAGTTGACCGTTGACAGCCCCAGCAAACGCAGAGTGATGTCCAGTAGCCCGCGTCGTACCTAATTGTCACGCAATAACGTAACTTGGTGACCCCAACGGTCTGGCTCGGGCGGCAATGAACGTAGGAATGAACCGTGGCGATGCGACAAGCCTCGAAAGGAGCCCATATCTCATTCCCAAGGCTAGGTCGCCCAGAAAGACTATGCACAAGGCGAAATGCTGGTAGCTGTGACTAGATCGGACTTAGTCAAATGGAGGCGGCGCCACTTCGCCGTTTGCGGTCATGGAAGCCCTTCGAAGACCAGGGCGATTTGCAGGACGGTGTGACAACATAGAGGAATCGGTGCAGCTTTGCTTGAAGGCAGTCAATAGCATGAATAGGCCCTGCGCTCTGCTCATTGACTACTCCGCATCAAGCACCATGGTCTGTCCTGTGGACGCACGGCCCGCTTGTTCGTTTCCGAGCATCCTTGAAACAAGAGCATGAATCCCGACGATGCATCAAGATGCCTTCTTGAGATCGAGGGAGAGCGTTGCATTGCCAAGGAAGTCGCTCGGGGAAGTGCACATGATACCGTCCATCACGCTGCCTAGAGACTTTCAAGGTTGAACCAGTGGCGGGAGAAAAAGTCGTCTGATAACCTCCCATACAAAATCAAGAGATTGTGCGGTAGCAAGGGCAACCATATGTGGCCAGGAGAAAAGGGAAGGCTGACTCCGAAACTCAGGCCCGCGGCGCGACATATTCACCTCCACAGTTGCGGCGCCCAAGGGACTCAAGAGTTGGGTTAGGGGCTCTCCTCTTCCGTCGGTGTCCCTGCAAGCTTCCCCGTCGAATCAAGACGTCCTGTCTCAAGATAACTGACACTGAACTCATCCAGCGTACTCCGCTTGGTTGCCTCACCCGCCTTTTGTTTGATTCCCCGCTGAATTTTGTTTTTACGACTCATCCCCGTCTTCCAAAAATCGTACACCGTTTTTTATGGTCTCGACTCCCTTGGGTTCTTGAGCATCAGTCTCTATAGGCCCCAAGACTCCCGATTTCTCC
>WTXC01000401.1:0-15123 GCA_022496195.1 Lactifluus subvellereus | reverse complement strand
AAGCGATTATGAGGCGATAATCCAAGGTTCATCAGGAGTGCGTCCTTGCTCTTGTGGCCCGGAGGACACAAAAGGAGGACCTCACGATACCGACTGATTGCTTTCTCAAGATCTTCCGAGTCGTATGTTTGCCTGAAACGGGTATGATAGACGGTAGCAAGGCCCATGAGAACCCACATTCGCTCGGGGTGTTCCTCGTCCATGAGGTCAAGCGATTCTTGATACAGCGTAGCGGCGTCCTTGATATCGTTCAGGTCTCCGCTCCGTTCAAAGCGTGACGTCAACACATCCAAAGGTTGTTGAGGTACGAAAAACGCAAGGGATGGTCTAGTGGACAGGAGGTGAGCACTGCACGATAGTGCCTGATAGCCTCGGTGAGATCTTCTGACTCGTCAGTTTCTTCATATTTTGTTTCCCAAGCCTTTGCTAGCTTACTTGCGATGAGGCGATAATCATCTGTGCCTGGAGTGACTATGGTGATGACATGTCGAAGCAACGAGATCAAGTCCTCATTGTCCTCCAGTCGCCCTCCAACTTCGAATCTACAGTGGAGGGCATCGGCAAGGGCATTGAAGATATTGAGGCGATTTGATGCCGGCGACTCCTAACGGGAGGTTGGAGAGGTGGCGAAAGTACGAGATACCGTGGTCCAGGTCTTCCCTCGCTCCGAAGTCATTGAAACGAGTGAGTAGTGCACCAGTCAGGAGGTCGAAAGTCAAAATGTTCATGTGAGGATGATTCATTCCACGCAAAAGCGCCTCCGGCATATCCCACGACAGCTTGGTCAAGGTCTCCCTTCTGTCGAGTCGCCTTGTAGAGGGAGAAGTGGTAAGTCGCAATATTGTGGGCAATCACAGCGCGATCCGGATGTCGGAAGGGTAATGTAGATGCTAGGGTCTGCCATTGATTGGCTTGTGAGTTGACATCGTTTGATGAACCAGCCCGTTGGATCGAAAATTGGGATTTTGAGAATCCCTGCGCCCCATGATTGGTGTTGAGGGCCATCGTGGACTTGAAGCTCGCCTGTGTGACTTTTGTAATAAGGACCCGATCTGCTGCGCCGGTTTCAAAGCCGGCCTCTGCCAGAAGAAAAGAGAAACCGACCAGTTTATGATTGAGAGCGAAAATGGAACCCGGGTGCTGTTGTCTGTGCAACGGTGGCGGTTAGTAAAACAGCGTGACAGCCGTTTATTCGCTTATTAATCCTTTTGTCCGCCGTCCAATAGGCTCTCCAAGTTAATTCTCCTACTTGCACTTTCATTAGGCCTCTCATTATTGCTAATTCCTCTGTAATCTCCTATTTGATGGCCAAATCTACATCTGGCAGTACTGCCAGTGTGAAGGCCTCTGATAAAGAGAATCAGCCACTGAGCCAGCCGGAGAGTAAAACTCCAAGTCCTGTGAAGAGGAAGGACACCATTTGAACTGATGCTGATGATGCAACTCTTGTTGATGTCACGTGCTGACTGAGCAACAGGCCGCTGGGAACCAGGCAGATAATAGGGGCAGTCAGAGTAGAAGCTTCAATGCAGCTTCAACACGGCTTCAGGTACAGTAAGGATCCAGCTTCAGGTCTTGAAAGCCGCTGGGCTTGAAGCGGAGATGAAGCAACACCTACTCTGACCGTCAGGTGGCTTTACTGTAATGATCATGAACACGAATCAAGG
The DNA here is from genome assembly GCA_022496195.1 of Lactifluus subvellereus. Classification (NCBI taxonomy): domain Eukaryota; kingdom Fungi; phylum Basidiomycota; class Agaricomycetes; order Russulales; family Russulaceae; genus Lactifluus; species Lactifluus subvellereus. The sequence continues at coordinate 13,456 of WTXC01000401.1, read as the reverse complement.
TACGCAAAGCCCTTTTCGGACGTGTGGAATAATTCAACTTCCGATTTTCTGCATAAGCTAATGATTCCTGCATCCTCCTTGAGCTGTATCGGCTTCAAATATCTAGTGATGGGCCTACGCGCCGCTTTCACGGTGTCCTACTGTAATAAATACGAACCGCTCGCATCGACACATCACCACTGCTGATTCACCAGTGACAGGCGGTCATTGAAACTAGCCATTGACCGGTCCTTCTTCTCTTGGCTGCCTTGGCAGACAAACAGACTCTTTAATTCCTGACCTCCCTTGATCTGGAGTTGTCTCTCATCCTTGTCCTGCTGTCCAATTCTTTTCGGGCCTAGTGGCGGGCTGTATATTTTCCTTGCTTTATGTCAGCCTCCCAGATACCTCACCTTTAGTCCGGTCCTGGCTAGAAGCAACGCCGTGCCCTCTAGCTTCCACCTACTACGAAGAAACCGTAACCCGTTCTAAACTATAAAGGTGCAGTGAGACTAAGGGTGCAACAATATATCTGTGAACACCGACACTCGCCACCATCCCGCGCATGTCGCGCTTAGAATTGTCGCTTATCAAAGGCCTGATGTTTGTCATCTTGTTTGGACTCTTATCATCAATGCTCTTCACGTGTTCGGGCCGGAGCGCCGCGCAACATCCCCATCCGGGCCATCCCATTCCATTTTTTTCAGCAGTTCATGGATAATGCAACACACTTGGACGACTGCTAAATGACCACTACCAGCGCGCCGTATGATATTGAGGCGCTTAGCTTGCGTCTGACAAACTTACCTCTCTGTAGGTATCCCGTCGTCTTTCGTACGAGTCGTACTATTGACCGCAGCTTCGCCGCTCTGCGCGTGTTTACGTTGTGCACCGGAACGGTGCCTGTGAGAAGAAGCTGCCGACCATCAAACAACCCTGGACCGTAGACTTCTACACCAACTCGTCAAAGGGGGTGCCCTGTGGTCGTCCTCGACACAGAAAAACCAAGGATCATGATGAAGAGGAGCATCGTCTGAGGCGGCACTGCAACCTCCCCAGGAATTGACGCCGGTCATGGACTTATCGTTCCCTTAGGAGTACGAAACACAGCCACCAGGGTCACACATGTTTGGGATAGGCCGCGTGTCTCTTCATCCAGCCCTCTGTTCCCAGTACGACGGCTACTCGGTTTGGCGCTCAAAAGTACATTTCATGCAAAGCGTCACATTCATGTGAATGGGTCATTGGTCACCTGCACGCCCCATGCATGTTGACAGTCACACACACGGCCGTAAAACCGGAGGTGTCTAGAATCAATTGGAGCCATTTAGGATCCATTCTACACCAAACAGTTGTAAAGACCTCCAGCAGCCTTCATGCTTTATGCCAAACAGATGATGCACTTGCTTCTCCGTCCACCGCCGGGGCTGGTTACATTTGCCGCATCGTATATGATTGCTGCGTACAGTTTTCAAGCTTAGAAAATTGGACAGTAATAGATTGTTTACCGCTTCTACCTGGCCGTGCCTTCCTTGCTCCACGGAAGGTAACCCACACATGCCCCTGATCTGCATAGTCTAATCTGTTAATCGTTCGCGTTTTCCGGATGGGTCTTAATGCTTAATGCTCTCTGGGGAAACCCGCTGGAAAAGTTAACATCGGAGAGCGCGTTGTCATGATCCGGCGCCAAGTACGGAATCAGAGAGCACGGTGCGACTCAACTGTCTGACAAGACCAACGGTGGTATGTTTCTGATTTCGTCCACACCCTGCATCATTCTCCACGTATCGCTGTGGTCGCACTGGTATTTGTAAATCGCAAAATATCGTCGAGGTCGGATCCATAGGGATCGAATGGTTTCGCGCAGCACGGTCAGGCACTGCCAGATCGTGACTCAGGGGTGTACGGTTTTGGCGAGCTGAGAAGTGTATTCAGGTTGGCCTAGACATCTGGCAATCGCAATTCTCGGTCGCGGGTGGACCATGTGGGCGAACTCCTGCCTTCTAATGGCTGCCACGGTACTCAGTGGAACGGAGACGATCACATTGCTCAGTCACGGCACCCAAAAAGCGCGACAGCCTGAGTGCGAGTCTAGGCGGTGTTGCCCCAGATTTGGTTGGTTGGGCCTCACAGGCGCGTCAGGAACGAACTGACACATCCTTGACCACAGGGTGCGCTCAAAAGACGAAGCGGACTTGTAGAGGGGCGTAGGATTACATCTGCAAAATCGGAAGGTGCCATGTTGGAGGCAGCCGTGGAAAGAAGAGGTAGTCAGCCGTGACGAGTAGATGGACGAAAATCTGTTGAGGGCGCTCGAGATCCCAACTACGAGGATGTCCGTTTCTCCCACTTGCATCTCTTGGGCAAAGAGTCTCCTACGTGGCTGAATTGTTTCTGATGTCCATTACGACAGCATACTAGTGAGAGTGTATGGATGAATCCAGAAGGAGTTCCGGCGTTTCAACCAGTCTGAATGCTCATGCAATTTTCCATAAATAGCACATTTAGAGAACAGCCTTCCCTGTTCCCCGGGACAGCTGCGTCATCAAGGTCGGCAATGTGGGGCAGTGTTCGCGTTCATGACTGGTGTCATAAACGGGCGGCTTGATCTCGTGAGCAGGTGGAGGGAATTTTCACGCAAAAACTTACTAAGGATACGTGAGATCGTGCTTCATTCCTAGTCAGCAACTGACCTGTCAACCCAGGTGCACATGTTCCGACCCAATGCCTAATATTTAACCTCGCTCCAGCGAGGTCAGCAAAGATGCGGATAGGAACACACCACATTTTGAATCGCCCACTCAAACACGCAGAAAATATGACTAACGAAATCGACATCACAATTTGGCGTTGCTCCGAGAAGGTCGCGCAGAGTCCTACGATAAATTACTCTGCCTTCAGGCAACTCATGGGGCCTGACGGCCTCAAACTCCTGAAAAAGTAAGGGCCAACCGCGCCAACATACACTCTGTCGCATAAACTGACACATGCGCAATGATGCAGGATAATCAGTGGTGCAGCGTCAGACGCAGGGAAGCAGAACACGTACGGGGTGCTGAGTATGTCCGCGCGTTTCCGCATCCATGTTCGTTCGATGCACGCGCAGCAAAGGCTGACTCAAATCCCCCTTCCAGAGACAGACTGGAACACAGTCCGAAGTCGCCTAAATCTCTTAGTCGGTGAAGGGGGGCAAGGCACCTCTACCGCGCAGTTCCCCGACGACCAGAAGGGAGGCGATACGGATAATGGCACGACGAGGCAAACAGATCTCCCTGAGGACGCCGTGTTCAGGTGTCTCCGTGCCCCGTTAACAGAAATCGCTTGGATCGAGGTGAAGGCAGGAGCGACCCTCGAGGCAGTTCAGGCTTTATTGGGAAAGTATGTCGCGTACGCGAACAAGGAATCAACGCCCCCTGTCGCAGCTGCGCACGGACAGGATGTTGCGAGTTCGGAGGAGGAGCTCTTCCTCGTGGTCGGATGGAACACTCTGGAGGTAGGTTGTGTTGTGCAGGGTGTCAGGACGTGAGTTGACGGTGCTGGAAAATCTAGGACCAGAAGATGGCGAGGGAATCTGACGAAGTGAGGGCAATCTTGAAGGAGATGGCCGGAGTCGGTGCATTGGAAGCGCACACGATTATCCTGCAACAGGTCGTAGCAGGATTATAAGAAGCTGAAGTTGTTTGTACCCAAGAGTGTCTATGCTAAAACCGTTGATTTACTGTAATGTTTTGTGCCTGCTGTCCTGTGCTGTAATTTCGCAATGTTTCAAGCTTGTTCGTGATCCACGGAAAGAAGCATTGCTATTCAAGATCTACGGCACCAGTAGCCATGTATCGTACGTAAGTTATATCAACAGCAAGCTGTGGGAAACATCCTGAATGCTAACGTCGAGGTGCTGACGTGAGCGGCTCGAAGAGTGAAGGCCTGTGCCGCCTGTTCGAACGAGGAGACATACATAAACGTAATGGTGTGGTAAAAACACTGTCATAGGAGAGTAGTATTGCCATAGGAAAAACGGAAAGAGGAGGGACTACTATCAAGGAGGAAAATAGCCCGCGAGGTTGTAATAACGTCATAGCGTCTAATCAAGTGACGGGTTAAGGGCTCCCTCGTACCCCGCCTTAACTTCGGGCACCTCAAGATTTGGTTGCACGGCGAAACCGTGAGCTGTCCCTGTGTATCAGTACATTGAATAAGGTTTCTACTAGTCGCCATCACCAGAAAGCATCAGTTTTTCTACAAATTTGTTTTCGGCTCTTGCGCAAGCTTGTACAAGCTTGTACAAGCTTGCGCAACCCATAAAAGGTTGAAAGTTGCAATACCGACAGGCCAGGTCCGAATTTTTGCAATTTCACTATTTTTGTACTCAGCCGGCTTTGGCAAGACTGCAAGACCACAAGACAGAAACTTCAAAACCGTGAAAAGTTAAAATCAATTGCAATCTGTACTAGTAGATTATCTAGGGCAGCCACCAGGACAAATGCCTCAATTGAGAATGAGTCCGAACAAAAATAGCTTAAAAGCAGTTCTCAAATGATACCGAAGGAGCGTCCGATGTCCGATTCTGGGTCAAATTTAAAAATAAAGAAAGGTGAGGGAGAAAATAGCTATAAATGTCCATTGATCGACGATAGGTTTCGAAATGCGGTAAACAAAGGAGTGTGGATGGTAGGAGCTGGGTATATTCGTCGAAACGTTGTAATAGGCTGCAAATTTGAAGACGTTAGATGTGGAGTAGTGCAGCATGGTGCTGGGTGAACATACATCAAATTCCTCACTCATCATCCGACCCTATGGGACTGCTTGGCTCGTACAGTTCCCGGCGGTTTACCTGCACTGAATGCGCCATGAGGGCAGGCGGTTCCCTGTTCTCACCACAGAGTGTCGTGATTATATTCCATCGGCGATTACTGAGCCGCCCAGCGATGTAGACATATTCCCCGATAACAGTACCCACCATATCCTTAGAGAACTGACCCTGGTCCGTTCGCGTGCCAGTCAAATACATGAGAAAGCCGCGTTCAATCTATATATCCCACATTTCAGAACAATTAGTTTCATGGCTCGAATATTAACTCACCGCTGTGGCTGCCATCGACAGGGCACCAATAGGCCGGCCGTAGTTATGGCACGAACCTTTACACCACTTGAGATACTGACTAAGTAGCTGGATGATAAAATCGGACTGGAAAATGCCTTCTGGCTCCTAGAAATCATTGTTAACGGCCATGAAGGGGATGTTCAAGTGAATTAGAAAGCTCACGATATAGCCATCGGCGCCTTTATCAATCACACAGCCCATGGGCATCGGTTTGCTAAATAGAGCCGGACCATTACCCCTGACAGCCCATTGTGCGTACTTTGCGATTGCTTTTGGCTTGTTGGCATAGGCTTCGTCTTTAGTAAAGAAATCGGCCACGATTTTGATGCCTTCTCGGCCAAAGAATGTCCTCCTCTCAGTAAGGCGACCCTTTGCCTATACATATGTTTGTCAGTTGAAGTACGCATAAGTTGATCTTTGCATACCATATTGATGAGCTTGTCACCGGCATGGACCTGGTAATTCGAACCAGGGTATACAAAGTCAACTACCTCTTGGATGGCTTTGACCATGTCAGAATTGATGACAAAGGGATCACCCGAACATCCTAGACAATCATATAGCGTTGGTAAGAAGGTAGTGGACCAGGCTGCACGAGCGAATTCTGGCAAGATCGAAAGATCAGAAGCTGGAGCAATGACTAAGCTTTCAGGGGTAGTTTTTGTGGCTTTGATGGCCTTTCCTGGTTGCGCCTTTGGCTTTGGCTTGTTGGGATCGACAGCAGTAGACTTTTGAACACCCTTCAGTAATTTGACCTGGGCCTGAGACCGAGTTTTGGTGACCACCGCATATTCGCCGCCGTCTGAGTCGTTCTTATCGCTGTCAATAAGAACAAACTGGATTATGTTAGCAAATTTCTAGATCAGATCGTGACGTGAAGAAGCAACACACATCATTTTTTCGACCGGTCACAGTGGTGTGACGTCCCTTAGACACTGCCAGAGTCGCCTCATATCAGCAGATGCGTCTTCATCCTCAAGGCCACCCAGAACAGATGTGTCTTCATCCTCGAGGCCACCCAGAATGGAAGCGATCTCAACAGAGGCTTTAGCTTTTACTTTCGACGACCCCTGACTCAGATGTGGCACTTTCAATTGCCAATTGGGGACAAGACCGGTGGGAACCTTAGCCTTCGGTTTCCTTTTGTTGCTTACCATTGTTAGCCCAGAAGTGCGGCGTGAGAACCATCAATAACAAACAAACCTTGTGACATCCAGCTTCATGCCGACCCTTCCCTTCTTGCTACCTCTCAAGCTCGCCTTCGCACTGTCTACAGCTGCTCGAGTCTCTCCTCTGGCAGCCTTTTTCTTTTTCTATGTGATATCTCAGTATTCATAGTCCCTGCAACATCGGAGGAAGAAACATACCTGGCTTTGCTTTTTAGGTGCAACTTCCTTCGCTTCGACCACTTCGTCATCTTCCTCAGATGAGCCAAACTCACTAATTTCATCAGTGACACACATGCCCAGGCCTTCATCTTCCCTGTCTTCAAATTGCATTGCGACGTCCTCACTGTTGTCAAGGCTATCTGGGTGGGCCAGCTTCCTGACCACAGTACGTCCCTCCTCCTCCTCCGCAAGCTCTTCCTCAAGCTCCATCTCGGCTAATGTGTCTATCCTTTGCTGCTCTAGCTCGTTGGCTTGACGCTGAAGGTCAGCCTTCCTCTTGGCAGCTGCAGTTACCTCTGCAGATGTCCGTCTAGGCCTTGGCATGTCGGGTGCTCCAGGGTTCCTTGGCTTTGTTGCCCTTGGAGGCAAAGGTGACCTGCGAGGTGTGTCTTTGCGGTTTACCCAGATAGGCTTACGCGCTGCTAGCATTGCCCCATCAGCACTTTTAGCTGTGTCCATGCCTACCGACGGGGCTGCTGTCTTGGGGAATTTGTGACCTGCAGCTGGTCGGCTGCATTTGGGGCCTTTTGGAGCGTCCAAGGCATCCTCACCATCAGATTCTGTGTTGTTGGCATTGCGAGTCCGCTTTGGCTTCGCCGCCACTGTGACTGTAGGTTCCATGTCTTCCAAGTTGGTGATGGCGTAGGAGCGAGTAAGGCCGTGTTTGGGGCCTTTTGGAGCATCCAAGGCATTCTCACCATCGGATTCTGTGTCGTTGGCGTTGCGGGTCTGCTTTGGCTTCGCTGCCACTGTGACTGTGGGTTCTTCCAAGTTGGCAATGGCATAGGAGCGAGTAAGACGGCGACTCATGGTTGTGGAAGGTATATTAGGAATGGTATGATTCTGAGTGGAGGGATGGAATGATATCGAGTGAGTGTTGGTTTAATGATGTGTGTTGGAAAATTTGGTTTAATGAAAGTGTGTTAGAAAATTTGGGAGTTGGTATATGGTACTAGTGGGGTAACACTTGGGACCGTTGACTTGTTGATTATTTTTTTCGGTGTCTGTGTGCATCTATATTCGTTGTCACTCACGACGAAAAATTGACTAGTCCATTTCAGTTCATGTTCATGTTTATTCTAAGTACTTGCACATCACGGTATACCTCCATAGTCTCAGAACATGTTCAATCCACTTCGTGGGCAGCCCTGCACTATTTATGCCTGCCCTACCTGCTTCCTAAAGTGTCGAACTCATGGGGGATTAACTCAGCATCAGAACTCTGCACATCGACAACTTACTCCAGAATCAGACGGCGATCATGGCAACCACCCAGCGTCAACCTATGAGTATCACCCTCATTTAACGGGTATATATGTACACTCTCAGTCTTACAATGATATACTAATTATATGAACAGCGAAACCATGCAATGAGACAGGAGAATATCTACTACCATATACCTGTCCCCACGCTCTCCCCAACCCCCCTGACGGCGATGCCCCAGACTCATGGAATCCCTTCAATTCCCGTGGAATTTGACTTTGCACATTACCACTTCGTTGAGTCACAGAGTTCTGCACGCTTGATCGACAAAGCTCTGGATCTCTGGGCTGCCATAGTCATGGAGTTTGGTCGGGACTCTCCGTGGAAGAACTCGAGTGAACTCTATGCTACCATTGATGCCATAAAATATGGTGACTCGCCCTGGAAGACTTATGAAATCCGGTATCAAGGCCCTCTTCCTCCTGGCACACCCCCAAAGTGGATGACGCAGACATATGAGCTCTGCACACGTGATTCACGTCGAGTCCTCCATCATCAACTTGAAACCACTGAGTTTAAGGACAAGATTAACTTATCTCCATACCGCCAGTTTGATAGTAAACGCCAACGGACATGGTCAAATCTAATGTCCGCAGACTGGGCATGGACTCAAGCAGTACGAGCAGTATATGATATTGTCTACGCATTTAACTAATATTGCCTCAGGACAAAATCGCAAAAGATGAAACAACTCACGGTGCCATGTTTGTGCCAGTTGTAGCTGGAAGCAACAAAACAACAGTTTCGGTAGCAACGGGCCATCAGGAATACCACCCGGTATATATGTCACTGGGAAACCTGACTAACATCGCAAGGAGAGCTCATGACAATGCCGTACTCCCTGTCGCATTTCTTCCTATACCAAAAAGTACGAGTTTACTAAAAAAAAAAGACTAATTTGCTAACTTAGGTTTATAGCGACAAAGAAGCACCGGAAAAGTGCAAAGTATCAGGTCTTCTGCCGGCAAATGTATCATGCCTCTCTGGCTCGAGTCTTCCAACCACTCAAAGCAGGTATGACGACACCGGATGTTGTCAGGTGTCCTGATGGCCATTTCCGTCGGGCCATTTATGGACTAGGACCGTATATTGCAGACTATCCGGAGCAGGTGTGGCTTGCTGCTATTGTGCAGGGGTGGTGTCCGAAGTATATTTTTCAATCCATTTAGCGATCGATTAATTTACTTATCTGCATAGATGTGACGCGAAACCTGATAATCTAGATGCGGGGGGTGCCTGTTTACGGAGTCAAAGAAAAACAGATTTTCTTATCAATAACTGGGACCCAGGCACATTGTGGACCGACTTTGGTGTCCGTGCAGACATTGTTGTAAGTCTGTCAGCTCAAATGTCCTTTCTGCGTCCTGAACACACCTCAATAGCCGTTCACATATGGTTTCCCACGGGCCGACATTCACGAGCTATTGTCACCTGATCTTCTCCATCAGGTAATCAAAGGAACGTTCAAGGACCACATCGTAATGTGGGTAAATGAGTATTTGCTAGAGTTGCATGGCAAGGCGCATGGGCAAGAGATTATTGCTGATATTGACCACCGGTATGACTTTCAAGTCCGTTTGGGGGGTTTTTTTCCCTTAATTCGCTTTCTATTCCATAGTATTTCGGGTGTACCAGCATTCCCAGGACTGCGACGTTTCCCTGATGGCCGTGATTTCTTGCAATGGACGGGTGATGATTCAAAGGCGCTTATGAAGGTAAGTTTATTTGGCGTGGTGAATTAGCTTAACTTCACTAATGACATTGCTTTGCTGCACAGGTTTACCTTGGTGCTATTGTGGGACATGTTCCCGCTGCAGTCGTCAAATGCCTGTCAGCATTTCTCAATTTTTGCTATATTGTACGCCAGAATGCCATCACAGCCACCAATCTTGATAAGCTCAAAGATGTCCTTGAACGCTTCCATCATCATTGTGAATTCTTTATTGGCACTGCTGGTGTGAAGGGAGAATTTATTTCACTCCCACGCCAACATTCACTTCTTCACTATATTCGTTCGGTTCGCCTTTTTGGCTCTCCCAATGGGCTATGCTCTTCAATCACAGAATCGAAACACATTAAGGCTGTCAAGGAACCTTGGCGGCGTTCAAGCCGTTACAAAGCCCTTGTACAGATACTGCGAACTATCTCCAGACTTGATAAGCTTGCTGCAGCGCAAAGGGCTTTTACTCAGTTGGGTATGATGGATGGAACAACGGCCTCATACACTGCGATGATTCGAGAAGGTGGACGGCCACAACCAAGGGCTACTCTCATGGCAGATGATGGGGATGAAGATGATGACAGTGGCCCTGTGGCCGGTTCAAAGGCATTATCCTCTGTCGAATTAGCCCATCTCCCTGGTAAGATCCTGATTAAATATCCCTATTTCGATATCTAAACAAGGTTTCTCTACAGTGCGAGGATATCCAACCTCAGCTGAAGCTTTGGCAGTTCACATTGAACAGCCTCGATTCCCAGAGCTCCTGCGCCGTTTCTTATATGACCAACTAAATCCAAACGCAGCAATATCAGCCGAATACATCCCTCTTGATCGATGCCCTGTTTTTGTTGGCCGAATCCTTGTTTTTCATTCTGCGGTAGCCCGGTTTTTTGCACCTAGTGATCTGTGTGGTGCTGGTGGTATGTATCAGGAGAGGATTCGCTCTAACCCCAACTGGCGAGATGAATACGCCCGATATGACACTGTCTTTGTTCAGACAGGTTCAGATGTCAGTGGTAGTATGAACGGCATGGTCATTGGACGCGTCCACCTTTTTTTTTCCTTCACGTCTAGCGGTGTGCGCTACCCATGTGCCCTGGTTGAGTGGTTTGTCCCTGAGGATGGGCTAGATGAGGACACGGGAATGTGGATTGTAAGGCCAGAGTTCGAAGGCGCTGGCAGACACCGCACACTTGCCATTGTCCATATTGATTGCATAATTAGGGCAGCACATCTTCTCCCGGCCTTTGGGTCATCATTTGTACCTGAGGAACTTCATTTCTCCAATTCCCTTGATGTTTATCGCTCATACTTCGTCAACAACAATGTTGATCATCATTGTCATGAATTTTTATCTTAGTACAATATTATTTTGATTTTCTATTACTCGGACTTTTTCACTTTCAAGTAGTTTCTAGCTTGTACGGGCTTGCGTGGTTGCATGCAATTGAAAAAGCTATGAAAACCGTGGAAAAGTGTCCAAAAGAGGAAAAGAGTTTTGTAGATAAACTGATGGAGTCTGGGCGTGACAGCAGAGGTGCGCTTTGGCCATGGTCGGTCAGGGCCAGCAGGATCAACAACTCAAGTCCGCCAAACAGGTAGTTGTTGGGTTTGAGCCTGGACTGGCTTTGGCTTGTTCCTGGAATGACCATGCTTTTGTTCCACAGGAATGTCAGACTCGGTGTCACGGTTACAAGGGACCGTGGCTCTAAGTGAGCGCGTCGTTCAGGGTCACGTGATCGTGTGGATGTATCACGTGTTCTTGCCGTGGCTCGCTATGGTCACGGGGATCGGGGTCACGGACTCGCTGTGGTAACGTGACGCTCGTGGCATGCTGTGGTCACGAGGGTATCGAGGTGGGCCGAGATGCCCGAGTACTTGGTTCTGGTAGGTGCACCTTAAAGCACCTGTTTGGCAACGTTCCACGTGTTATAGCACACGATGACAAGCTTCGATATGGCTTACTAAGCCGGAGCGGTGGTAGAGACGAAAAGGAAAGTCTTGTTGCCACCAGAGTCCCTTGCGCACAAGGCAACTGATTGGGTAATCAACTTGTATTGGAGACGAAGTTGAGACTGGGGATTCCAGCTCAACTTCCTACTGTTCTTATAGTACTAAGTCCTAGTCACTATGAGTCGTAAGTAAGAGTCAGTAGTACTCAGTAAGAGTCACTACTATGAGTCGCGTATCAGTCAGTATCAGTCACTAGCGAGCGACTCATAGGGAGTCGCTCTGAGTCGCGTACCAAGTTGCGTCGCGTTGCAGTCACAAGGAGTCAGGCATCACATGACATATGGTCATGTGATAAGTAAGGAAGTCAGCGTGTCACATGACATAGGGTCATGTGACAGTTCAAGTCACGTGTCAGCTCGCGAAGCGAAAGGAATAGTAGAGTAAAACATGGCCGCAAACCGTAACACTCAGTATCCCCACCCCCAGAAATCTCTGCCTCGACAGCTGCATGTTCCTCAGATGTCCCAGAGGCCCCTGTATTTGTTGTCACTGGGTCTACATCCATCGTGTCCAGATTAGCAACAGCATAGGTTTGAGTAAGGGGAGGAAGGGGCCTGGTGGCCATCTCAGTGATGGAATGATGTTGTTTCGATGCTGACAGTAAGCGTTGATTTAAGGAATGTGATAGCAAGTGTGCTGAAGAATTTTTATGCGGGAAGAAGGACTGTATGAGATGGAAGGGCAGAATAGGTGTACATATTGAGACGGGCGTACACAATTATTTACCTATGTTGTGTCCATTCCACAAAAATTGACCAGTTGCTATCACTGTATAGGTTTGTATCTACTAGCCTACTAGTGGCGGCATGACTCACGGCTCACTCACAGGTATGTATGAGTTGAGCCAATTCCCAGGGTCCATAATGGATCCAACTCTGAGTTTTGATTTTAGACTGGCGAGCAAGCTGTGGATCATGCATGAATCATTGAGGCACATTGGGGTGTGGTGTCATGGACTGGAGGAAGGCGCAGGATATGGTCATCACTTGCAATGGGGCCATCTACATCTGTGGTGTGGAGAGCCAGGATTTCTCATGTGCATACAAAGGTACATTACACATTCCCTTGCCATATCCCAATGCTGCTATTTCCTGACCCCAAGACCTCAGTGCACACTGCACGCTCCGAGTCATTGGAACTATCTTGTCATTGTCTCCCCACTGCTCACCGGGAACTTGGCATTCGCCTCAGCAACAATCCAGAACTTTGCCGCCTGCCCAAAAGCTTGGAGGCCACTTGTATGCCAAGCCAGACTATGACGCTGCCATGCAGCAGTATCTCAAACGATTGGCTAAGCTATGTCACCCACAAGGTACATCGTGCAAGCAAGCAAATCTCCCTGCATCCTAAAGTTCTGACTGCAGCATCATGTTTACATGCATAGCATATTCACAACCTCTTATGAAACTCAAGGACACTGCATGGTTGGATGGAATCAAAGATGGCAGCAGCGGGGTGGCACTGAGAGCAGTACCAACAAACTGTCATAATTAGTGGTGCCACCAGTCAGTGGGACATGAACACCGCACTTGGAAATAGTGCAACTTGTTACCAGCTTGCACCGCCAAGTTATGGACCAGTGTGATTTACAAGTCAATTACCAAAAAATGTCTATACACTTGTATTGTCAGAATAACACTCACCACGCGCACATTACCTCCAAAAGGCCAAGAGCATTTTGATAAATGCCGTGTTTTGTGAATGAGGGTCCATGTGCTTATACTCTAATTCACATGGCCCTAGTGGCTGCAATCTCAGAGATTGGATCGAGATTGTGGTTAGGCCCCATCAGCTCTTCTCGCAAATTCTTTGCTTGGCAGCTTGACCACCTCGGGATCTCCACCAATTCCATAATTCACACCCCACATGATTCTGGAGTAGAAAAGACTAGGGATGTTGCGAATGGGTCCGTGCTAAGGAAAGAAACAATCTGGTCACAAGGGTCATCCCACCCATATCATTCTCTTTTTGGGAAAAAAAGGGGATAAC
>WTXC01000400.1:0-15195 GCA_022496195.1 Lactifluus subvellereus | reverse complement strand
TCCACTAGTGCTACATTTGCTTACCTCTGCGCATGCCTGCCTTGGCACCTACTGACTCATACTGTACAATATGACTCACGCGTCGGCCTGCTTACTGTACGATGACTCGAGGCTTACTGTGTCCACTTACTAGTGTCCTAGGACACTATGACTCGACCTGACTCATCTCCCCAATGTACTTATATCGCGTTGTATCGCCTTAGAGCAGACCCTAAGTCTGTTCTCTTGTAATCTCAGTCAAGTCAACCGTCTTCAGCCTTTACTTGTGAACCACCGCTCCTCTGGCTTATTGCCAGACTTCGCGTCGCTTGCACAAGTGTCACTAGCGTATGGTCAAAGGACTTAAGATCAAACGCCATCTTAGCTCCCAGCGAGAGCTCGTTATCAGGACTTAGGACCCTCACGTCCAAGATCCCCTACTCCCCCGCCGTCGTCGCCACCGCCGCCTCCAATGCCAGTGGAGGTACGCCCAGAGTCTGGGCGTGACAGCCACAAACCGTAACACTACCCCCTCTTCTAGGTGGGTGTGCCACCACACGCTAAGTCAATCTGTCACGGTATAGTAATCAGTCCTGTGCAATAAAAGAGTCCCAGTCCAAATCTTCGCTGTAGATGAGCTCTGCTCACTCCAAATCTACGATGCTTCCTTCCTCCTCGTACCCAAAGTCAAGGTTCTTCATGATCCCTGACACAGGGCAGACCATGCCTATATGTTGGTGCCCAACATGGACACCACAACGGGTTAGTTGGCACTTGATGTGGGGTGTGGTGCAGTCATAGCCCCAGTGTCCATTTTGTTTGCAGAAACCGCAGAGCCGCCACAAGGGGCAACTCTCGTACTTGTGGTCCACATCAGCGGACCTGCACCTCCCACAATAGAAGGTGGTCATTTTTCGGTGTGGTGTCTTCTTCCTCCTTGTCCCTGCGATTTTCTCTACTCCCTTGCTGGCTGCAAGACGACGGCGCCTCCTTGATGCTGTACGTTGATGTGGCCAGAACATGCGCCGTCCCAATGCTCGTTACAAACCCCCTGCTGTTCACCAGCATCACCACCTGAAGGAGCGAGGGTGCTCCCCTCAGGGGATTCCAGAGCTTGCCCGGTTCAAGGGCATGTTGTGGGGTTCCCCAGTGCCTGTGGGCACATCATAGATCGTCTGCCCTGGGTTACATAGGGTGGCGGGGAAAATAAGGTGCTGGAGAAGGGGTAGGCGAGGTCAGATCTATCAAGGTCCTCTCCGGACTCCTGAAGCGCGTGGGGGCCGGAGATTGGTGGGAGAGAAAAGGTCTGCGAGAGGGCCCTGGCAAGTCCCCACGCCTCTCGTTCTGTAGTAAATGCGTAGGCGTCATGCACCTGTATCGTGGTGGGATTGCTGGTGGAGCCATCACTCGACAATTCGAGCGTCGGCGTCGTGTTGGTGGGGGTGTCATCATTTCTTCTCGTGGCGCTGGGGCCACGACCATCTGTCCACCATGGCGATGCTGTAAAGGGGTGTTCTGGTAGGCATTGACGAAGGTAAATTCGTCATCTGGATAGGAGAGGGCGAGGCCTGGGATGTTGGCAGATGGCGGGGCATCGCTCATTCTACAGCTTCTGATAATAAGGGGTTTAGCGGTGGAAGGGGCAGAGGTCTGTGGCACAGAAGCAACTGTGCAAGCGTCCATGCTGGTCCTGGTGGGTCTCGTGCCTGGCTGCTCCAGGCGTGAATGTAATAGCGAGTGTGTACATTTGCTAAGGGAGAAGATGCGTTTCCACAATTTGTTCTGAGCCTTTTTATCCTCCATCGTTCGTACCGCAGCAGGTTTCCTTTTGTAGTATTCCTTGATTAATTCTGGTGCATGCACATCTTCTGCTGGCTCCCAGCTGTCATGTGCCTTGGAATATCCCTTCCAGGACAGAAGGTATTTCAGTTTCTTCCACCATCCTACATGCTTTGAGTTCA
This sequence comes from Lactifluus subvellereus, assembly GCA_022496195.1. NCBI lineage: Eukaryota > Fungi > Basidiomycota > Agaricomycetes > Russulales > Russulaceae > Lactifluus > Lactifluus subvellereus. Next base: position 13,255 of record WTXC01000400.1, on the reverse strand, counting down.
CAATGCATTCAATTTCGTATTCTTTTTCTCCTTCAATCAGTTCCGGCGCTGGCTGTGGGAAGTTCTGTCCATGCTCAGCTGTTTCTTTGTATGGTGTGAGCAATGAAACATGGAAGACGTTGTGAATCTTCCAGTGTCCAGGCAATTCCAATCGGTATACTATAGGCGATATGACGTCAGTGATCCTAAACGGTCCATATCTTTTGGGTGCCAGTTTTGTGATCGGGTGTGATAGGCGCAGGTTGCTTCCTTCAAGCCATACTAGGTCATTTACGTTATGTTCTTTGAAATGTCTTTGTCCCTTCCTTCTTTCTGAGCGCTGTACGATCAAACGCTGTGCATTCTTGATCGTGGCAGTGGCGTATGCGCATGTTCACTCTAGCCACCCCTTTCGTTCTTCAAGCGCTGGTACCTTGGTCTGGTGATCGGTTATTTGTATTGTTGGTGTATGGCCTATGAGTAGCTCATAGGGTGTCCGCCCAGTTGTTTCGTTTGTCCAAGTGTTGTGCACGAACTGGGCCAGGGGTAGCAATTGTGCCCAGTCGTTTTGCTCAGTATTGCCATAAATCCTGAGGTATTGTTCCACGCTGGTTTGCGCGCTCTGATTGCCCATCCGTCTGGGGATGGAATGCCGTACTGATGTTCTGCGTTATCCCCAACAGCGCGCATAGTTCCTTCATTACCGCTGCTGTGAACCTCGGGTCCTGGTCTGAGATAACGCGCTTTGGTACACCATAGAATGGAAAGACGCGTTCGGCATAGAGTCGTGCCACTCCAAGTGCATCAATAGTCTTCAAACAGGGCAGGAAGATTGCCGCTTTTGAACACCCATGATCAACGATCGTGAGAATAGCATCGTGCCCTTCTGAAATGGGGAGATCTGTGATTAAGTCCCAGCTGATGGTGTGGAATGGGACCGCATTCTGCTCGGTGCCTATGGGCATGATAGGTGGTCATGGGTGCACAGTGTTTGGTTTGGTAGACTGGCATGTCATGCATCCTTTGACGTAGGCACCACAAACTGCTTCATTGTTGGCCACCAAAAGTCTCGTGTGACTGCCCTGAGTGTATTTGCAATTCCTGGGTGCCCCGCTGCCTCGTGGTCATGATGCAGCTTTAAGATTTGTTGCAGAAGTTCCTTCCTTTCTGGGATGACAAGGCGTGCATGGTGGTACCACCTGTTCCTGGCCTCATCCAGTACGTATCCCTTCTTCAGTGCCTGCATTAACTCTATTTCTTCTTCTTGTGCTGCCACAACTTCTCATTCTAAGTCGATTATTTCTGTGGCATGTGCAAATAGTTTTTCTGGTAGGACTGTTACGTCCATATTGTCATCTGCACCTTCATCGTAGTCTGGATTCCTTGACAGGTGATCTGCGTGGTTGTTCTTTCCTGGTTTGTGCACCAGGACAAAGTCATAGTCTGCCATATCCCCTAGGTATCTGGCCACCCTTCTGTTAATGTGTTGAGGGTGCCGGTAGTATTGTAGGTTGGCATGATCAGTGTACACTGTAATCTTGAATGGTGTGGATAGGAGGATGTGTTGCCATCCTCTCAGCCCTCATACCACTGCCAGTAGTTCCCTATCATGGACGTCATAGTTCCATTCCGCAGGGGTAAATGAATGGGATAGGTTTCCCACCGGCCGTAGGCGGCCGCGTTCATCTCTTTGCGCTAGTATCACGCCTGTTGTTACGACCACGACCACCACGCGCACTGACTTGCACATGACCCAGTCTGTGCGGGAGCTCCTGGAGCTCACAGCTGGCTAACTAACAAGACAAGGATGGAATTGGGACTCCTAGGGAGTGCCCCTGAACCGCTACGCACTCATTTGACACTATGGACACTGAACTGATACTATACGGACTGATTAGGAAGGAGGCTGCTAGCCTCATGTACGCTCACATGGTTGCGGCACTCACATGGCACACGCATGTGCATGCATCACGCATATCACATCGGCACATCACAGAACGCTAAAGGCGTGTTCCCCTGGGTCCAGAGTGTAGTGCAGACGTGTTGCAGCGTGTTGGCAGGCCGCGCGTTTACCGGACATTGAGTACTTTTGCTATTGGGTCGATCACTATGACCCTTGATCTCATAACTCATGCGCGCCCTTGATTTCTTACTGATACGCTTGCGCGTCCCTATGACGCAGAGTCTGGAACCTACTAGATGCATGGGCCCTATGCCCTGACGATTACGCGGCCCTCTAGACAGGGGCCTTCACGAAACTATAAGTAGCACACTCCTTTGTGCAGTAGACTACAGACTCGACCTCTTCAGAATACAGCCTACAGTTGAACCTAGGAATCCCTTGCAGTGGGAAGCACCCCTAGGATACTCCGAACCAGAACAGACCTTCCAAGGCCACCAGTACACTCTCCCCTCCTCTCTACCCCTCTTTCTCCCCCTTGTCATAAGGGAACTCTTTTGGCTTGGAACACTTGTGCATTGAAGTCACTTAGGAGTCACTGCGCTATCAGTGCACCTTTGTCACTTGTGCACGACAGTTGGCTTACGTCTTGAGCCATTGCAATCAAGAGGAGAACCATTGTTCAAACGTCCACAGTGCATGTAGCACTACCCTGAAGCAGGACTTGGGCTGAACCAAGTCAACGATAAGCAAGTCGCTTAGAACGCCCAAGGCTGAGCATAACACCTGTGGCATATTGGGATGCGTCCACTTCCAGGAAGAATGGGCGCTCATAATCAGGTCTTTGAAGGACAGGATTGCTGGTCACGGCATAGATTAGCTTGTCCATTGCTTCTGTACATTCATCTGTCCATGCAAAGGGGATTCCCTTCTTCAGTAGTCCATTTATTGGCCGTGTGATGTGTGCGTAACCCAGGATGAAGGCATGGTGATAGCCAAAGACCCCAAGTGTGGATCGTACCTGTCTTACTGATGTTAGTTTCTGCGGCCACGTGGCCAGTCCATCTTGCTTCGTGGGATCGATCTTGATCGTGCCGTGCTCCACCATGATGCCGAGATAGTTAATTGTCGCCTTCTCAAATTGGCATTTTGACAGTTTAAGGAATAGTGATTCCTTTTCCAGTAGTTCTAGTACTGCGTGTACCACTTCTCTGTGTAGCTTCAGATCATTTGGTGTTGCAATGAGTATATTGTCCATGTAGACGAATAGAAGTCCAGGGTATCATCTCTTCAAGGGGGCAAATATGTGATCCATAAGTCTTTGGAAGGTGGCTGGCGAATTCGTGAGGCCAAAGAACATGACATTGGGAAGATAGAGGCCAAAGGGGGTTTTGAACGCTGCCTTCCATCGATCTTCTGGTTTGATTCACACGTTGTGGTAGCCCCACTGAATATCTAGGGCGGTGAAGAGTTCTTTCCCTTCCAATTCTTCAAGGATCTGTTCAATTCGTGGTATGGGATAGACATCCCGCACTGTCCACTTGTTAACTTCGTGATAATCTTGTAGTGGGCGCAAGCTGCCATCCTTTTTGTGTGTAAAGAACCAAGGGGTTGACCATGGTGACTCCCCTTCTTCGATGTAGCCCAGGTCTTTGTTTATGTCCAGGAACTCTCATGTTGCTTCCTTTTCTATCCTTGACAGGGGATAGATTTTGCAATTGATAGTAGCTGGCACATCTGGCTTCAGTTTGATCTTGTGGTCCTCAGGCCGCGATGGTGGGAAGCGTTTTGCTGCCTCTTCTGAGAACACAATCTTGTGTTGTTGGTACTCTGCTGGAAGTACCGGGGCATCTTCCTTTTTCTTGTGTTTCTGAGCCTGTATGGCCCATTCCTGCGCAAAGTTCGTGCGCGCTATTGTTGCAGCTTCTGTGCCTCTCTCTCAGTTGCACCAGAGTTTCCACATGAATGGCACTGTTTCGAATTTGACTTGTCCTTCTACTGTTCCTGCTTCCCAGTTGATGTCTGGGTTAAATGCGCAAAGCCAGGGGTAGCCAAGAAGGATCCTGTCATTGCCTAAGTTCGTCACATAGAACTTTTGCAGCTTCTGTTTCTTGTTCTGCCTGATCCTTAGTGTTACGCTCAGCCTTGGGCGTTCTAAGCGACTTGCTTATCGTTGACTTGGTTCAGCCCAAGTCCTGCTTCAGGGTAGTGCGACGTGCACTGTGGACGTTTGAACAATGGTTCTCCTCTTGATTGCTATGGCTCAAGACGTAAGCCAACTGTTGTGCACAAGTGTCAAAGGTGCACTGATAGCGCAGTGACCTCTAAGTGACTTCAATGCAAAGGTGTTCCAAGCCAAAGGAGTTCCCTTATGTCAAGGGGGAGAAGGAGGGGTAGAGAGGAGAGGAGAGTGTACTGGTGGCCTTGGAAGGTCTGTTCTGGTTCGGAGTATCCTAGGGGTGCTTCCCACTGCAGGGATTCCTAGGTTCAAGTAGGCTGTATTGTTAAGGAGGTCGAGTCTGTAGTCTACTGCACAAAGGAGTGTGCTACTTATAGTTTCGTGAAGGCCCCTGTCTAGAGGGCCGCGTAATCGTCAGGGCATAGGGCCCATGCATCTAGTAGGTTCCAGACTCTGCGTCATAAGGACGCGCAAGTGTATCAGTAAGAAATCAAGGGCGCGCATGAGTTATGAGATCAAGGGTCATAGTGATCGACCCAATAGCAAAAGTACTCAATGTCCGGTGAACGCGCGGCCTGCCAACACGCTGCAACACGTCTGCACTACACCCTGGACCCAGGGGAACACGCCTTTAGCGTTCTGTGATGTGCCGATGTGATATGCGTGATGCATGCACATGCGTGTGCCATGCGAGTGCCGCAACCATGCGAGCGTACATGAGGCTAGCAGCCTCCTTCCTAATCAGTCCGTATAGTATCAGTTCAGTGTCCATAGTGTCAAATGAGTGCGTAGCGGTTCAGGGGCACTCCCTAGGAGTCCCAATTCCATCCTTGTCTTGTCAGTAGGCCAGCTGTGAGCTCCAGGAGCTCCCGCACAGACTGGGTCGTGCGCAAGTCAGTGCACGTGGTGGTCGTGGTCGTAACACTTAGAATACAGGCTTCGTCGATCATTCCTCTCTTGTTGTCCGTGCCATCAACATTGATGACCTGTCGTGGGACCTTCAGCTTCTTTGTGGGAAGCCACCATCAGACCGTGGTTCGATAGTCAATAAAGTTTTCAGTTGTGCCACTGTTGATCAGTGCGTGCACTTCAGCCATTCAGAGTGGAGTGCTTTGAAACGTAATTGGTATATTCAAGGCGTTCTTCGTACTGATGTACATGGAGTCCACTCGCATTGCTAAGGCTCTAATCATGGCTGTGTGATTCGAGCCTTCTAAAAATCCTGGTCGTCGACAATCATGCGGTCCAAGAGCTGAGATTTGTCTTCCTTAGACATATTGATGAGGGTTTGGTAGGCGGTTTCAACAGGGCCGTCTTCTTCCTCCTTGTTTACTTTGGTTACGCGTGCCGTCGTCTGGCCATGTTGGATACTAGGTCCTGGTTTGTTAGTATATGGCTTGTTCCTCTTCTTAGGACAAGCATTGGACATGTGACCTTGGGCTTTGCAGAAGAAGCATCGCCCCTCGGCGCACAGTTTCTTGCGCTCTTCATCATTCAGTGGTGTCATGCGTGCTGCATCTACATCCATTGCATTTGGGTCGCGGCGGCGCTGTTGGCCTCTGTTCTGGCTTCCCAGTGCCTGTCTGAATTGTTGTTTGAAGTCCCTAACGGGGTTATTGTAGGGTGTACCATAGTTGGCGCCATAGGTTGCACACATTTCTACAAACGTGGCATGCTGCCTATGCGCTGCGCGGACCCAGTTATCGAAGGTTACTGGATGGGGGAATGTTCGTTCTATGATGGCACGTCCAAGGCCTGGTCTCAGGCCTTTCTTGAATATGTAGATGGTGCCCTGGGAGTCACGTTCCCAGCTGGCAGAGAGTATAAGGTGTTCAAATCCAGTGATGTAGCTGTCAAGGTCATCCCCAACCATCTTCAGGTTGAGTAGCTGCGATACTGTGTCTTCTCTCTTTGTTGTGTCAGTATAGGCACTGAGGAACATCCTTTTGAAGTTCTCCCAGATGTCTTTGTTATCTGGATCAGCACCGGCAGTTATTTGGTCATGGAGTTCCTGCACGCGTGCAGTTACCCAGTCATTGACCCTGGGTCCTTTCATATAGGACAGGCACATGAGGACCCTATTGTAAGGCACCCTCATGACTTCATGGTTTCTGTTGATCATGTTATACAGGGAGAATTCCTGTATAAAGACGTCACTTTTGCTTCGTGACCCGTCGAACATATTTGGTGGGCTTCCATGCAGCCCCTTTCCATTGTTTTGTGGTGCCGGTGCCGCAGCAGCAGCCGCTGCAGGTGCAGGTGCGGGTGCGGGGGCAGGTGCCCAGGAGGACCTCCTCCTGGTACTCCCCCGCCTCCACCACCTCCTCCAGCTGGTTGTCCTCCTCCAGGGTATGCTGGTGGTCCACCGCCACCTCCACCACTTCCGCCGGCCTGTTGGACTGAGGTCGACTGTGTTGCAGGTTGAGTGAGGGTGGTAGAAATCGTGGCACTACCAATGTGGAGAGGCGCAGTGAGGGGGTGTGCAAGGGGAGTGGTCATAGCAGTATGGATGCTAGTCATGCTGCTAGATGGGAACAACTGTGGTTCGTTTGCTTTAACAAGGAAGTCTGGCACTTCTTGTTCTGGTCCTAGGTCCTCTCGAATGTTAGAGGTGCTTGGCTCGAGCGATAGTTCTGTCTGAATATTTGCCGCAAGATTGACTGTGCTGAAATCAAAGTCAATGCCATATTCCTGAGCCTCTGCTGCTTTCAGGGATTCTGTGGTAGGCGTTCGTTCTTCATGGTTATTGGATCAGTAGTAAGTTTCTCCTCAACTGGGGAGATCCTGGCATGTGTAAAACTAGTTTCCCTGAGGAGCGTCAACAGGGGGAGTCCTAGTCCGTATAGTCTGCGTTCTTCTTCACTGATTTTCCAATCGTGTCTGGTAGAATATCCTCCACTTGGTTGCGACCAGTAGATATTGTACCACTCATTGTTGATGAGTTCCACAGCAAATTCTGCTTGTCTGTATTCCACAAAGTATGCGTTGTGTGTACGTGCACTAAATTCCTTCCACTGTGCAGTTCCTTTAACTCCTGCTGGAAGATCGTCTGTTTGTCTTGGGGCGTTATCAAGAAAGCCCTCCCATCTTCGGGAAATGTCAATTGTAGTGATGCCATCGTGGATACACTTCTATATTTGTCCGCAGACAAGTTCTAGTCAAGATGGGGAGTCTCAACTTATGTCACAGTTACAAGGGACCGTGGCTCTAAGTGAGCGCGTCGTTCAGGGTCACGTGATCGTGTGGATGTATCACGTGTTCTTGCCGTGGCTCGCTATGGTCACGGGGATTGGGGTCACGGACTCGCTGTGGTAACGTGACACTCGTGGCACGCTGTGGTCACGAGGGTATCGAGGTGGGCGAGATGCCCAAGTACTTGGTTCCGGTAGGTGCACTTTAAGGCACTTGTTTGGCAACATTCCACGTGTTATAGCACACGATGACAAGCTTCGATGTGGCTTACTAAGCCGGAGCGGTGGTAGAGACGAAAGGAGAAGGTTGTTGCCACCAAGGTCTGATTGGGTAATCAACTTGTATTGGAGACGAAGTTGAGACTGGGGATTCCAGCTCAACTTCCTACAGTTCTTATAGTACTACTCCCTAGTCACTATGAGTTGTAAGTAAGAGTCAGTAGTACTCAATAAGAGTCACTACTATGAGTCGCGTATCAGTCAGTATCAGTCACTAGCAAGCGACTCATAGGGAGTCGCTCTGAGTCATGTACCAAGTCGTGTCACATCATGTCGCAGTCACAAGGAGTCAGATGTCACATGACATATGGTCATATGAAGGTAAGGAAGTCAGTGTGTCACATGACATATGGTCATGTGACAGTTCAGGTCACGAGTCCCAAACACAGGCAAAAGGAATAGTCAAAGTAAAAGATGGCTGCAAACTGAAACATTAGAAGTGCCAATACTGCTGATCTAGGACCCACCCCCAACCAGCAATGCTTCACCCCTAAACCGCGCTTTATCCCAAGAGCACCAGCCCCTGCCCACGACCCAGAATAATGCCCCAGTCCCATGGACGTAGACGCCGCATGAATGGGAGGACCGCTACAGATGCAGAAAAGAAGAAGCTCATGGACAAGTGAAAGTGCTTCTACTGCAAAGAAAGGGGACATCACGCCGCCCAATGCTTCAAAAAGAAGGGGAGACAAAGCCAGCAAGCCCCCTCCCAACGTGCCCACACTCATAAGATGACAAGCCAAGAAAGCCTGACCATCGTCCCACGACAGTGCCAGCCAAGCACCAATGGACGTCATGTCCCAGTTACGCACCATGAGTGCAACAGAGCGTCAGGGCCTTTGACCGCATTATCCAGGAAGACTGGATTTTTAAAGCGGCTTGACCTAACAGCCTGGGATCAAGCCTCGGTATTTGTACCATGTATGTCTCAAATCGGAATAGTATCAATGTCAACTTTACGTTTTCCACCATACATGGAAAGGCTGCAGAAAGCGCGCTCATAGATAGTGGCGCCACCGACAACTTCATCGATCCAAAAACTGCCCAAAGGCTGTGTCTTGTGCCCAGACAACTCCCCCACCACGCCTCCTCTACAATGTAGATGGATCTGAAAACCGCAGTGGCCACATCACCACCTACTGTGACTGACAATCCGACAAGGGAAGAAAGAAAGCATACAATGCTTCTTCCTGCTGACCTAGGACAAGACCAAATGATCCTAGGATTCCCCTGGTTCCACGCCTTCAACCCTGATATTGACTGGAGTACCAAGACCGTCAAAGGAGGACCGATCTCCCTCGCACTAACCAGCAGAAGAGCACCAGAGCAGCCCCGAAGCCTGTTGCGATATGCCCAACTTCTCGGACACGCCTCCAAGCAACCTCCCTAGAAGAAGGAGACAACCTGATCCTCCAGATCAACAGAATGAATATCACCCAGAATGGGCGATTAAGGAACACCAGGAGCGAACCGCCCCCACAGCAGCTGACGTACCCATGGAATACTCCCAACACTGGAGGGTTTTCTCAGAGAAAGAGGCACAGCGATTCCCGCCAAGTAGAGAAGACGATCACGCCATCAGATTAAAACCTGATGCCCCCGCCACGCTAGACTGCAAAGTCTACCCGCTAAACCCCAAAGAAATGATTGCTGCTGATGCCTGGCTCAAAGAGCAACTCGACAAAGGATACGTCGAATTGTCGAGCTCCCCCTATGCCGCCCCCTTCTTCTTTATTAAGAAAAAGGATGGATCCCTCCGCCCAGTCCAGGACTACTGAACACTAAACAGCTGGACAATACGAGATGTCTACCCCCTCCCTGACATTAGTATCCTAACCAGAGACCTCGAAGGATGTGCCCTGTTTACCAAGTTCGATATCCGATGGGGATATCACAATGTTAGGATCAAAGACGGTGACCAATGGAAGGCAGCCTTCAAAATGCCACAAGGGCTGTTCCAGCCACGCGTTATGCTGTTCCACTGTGGGCATTTCCCAATGTAATCCAATTCAGTCGGCAAAATCCTGAAATCTGATTGGTCAGACTTTGAGAACTGAATTGGATTACATTGGGAAATGCCCACAGTGTTCAGACAATGCAACGTGCCTAGCACCTTCCAGCGAGTAATGGATTGGCTCCTGCACCCACTAAAACTCAAGTACCCAAGGATGATCTTTGTATACATGGACGACATCCTCATTGCCACGCCGCTATACCACGCACTGCACCGACGAGTAGTCCACAAGCTGCTAGACATCCTAGAAGCAGCATCATTCTTCCTGAAACCCCAGAAATGCCAATTCGAACAGAGGCAAGTCGAATACCTGGGACTAGTCATTGATGGGATTCCTGCACATCAAGTCCAGCAACTGAAGGGTATTAAGGAATGGCCATGAGTACTCACCAGTGTCAAGCAGCTGCGATCCACACTCGGTGTTCTAGGTACCAACCCCTTCATACCAGGATTCGCTGAAATCGCCCGCCCCTTAACCAATCTCCTAAAGAAAGGAGTCCCCTTCATCTGGACGGATGAGTGCACCGCAGCGGTGACCAGCTCATTGAGATTGTCACAAGTGACCCGGTCCTCTGGCAGCCAAGCCCAGCGTGCCCATATGAGCTGGAAGTAGACGCCTCCCAGAATGCCACAGGCGCCATCCTGTACCAACATGATGAGCAAGGACGTCGACGACCAGTAGGGTACAACTCCAAGACGTTCACAGCCATCGAACGCAACTACCCCATCTGGGACAGGGAGTTCCTCGCTATTGTCAGAGGGCTGGAGCACTGGCGCCACTTGCTCATGGGCGCCCAGCACCAGGTCACGGTCATCACAGACCACAAGAACCTCCAATACTACCGGTCGCCCCAGAAAATCAACCGGCGCATTGCCCATACATCCTCATGCTTGGGGACTATCATATCACCCTGGTACACCGCCCAGGAGCCACGAACAAAGCTGACGCCCTCTCCCGCCACCCAGATTTCGACCTCGCTGGCCAGGATAATGCCGAGTTCTTGCCCTGCCACCCGCCCTATTCACTAATGCTGCAACAAGTGTCGACCTTGAAGATCGCACCCTCACACTCCAGAATGACCATAAGACACCCTCACCACCTGGGCCTCCACCTACCCCATCGAATGCGCCCCGGGGAGGCTGGTGGCATGCCAACCGCCTAGTTGTCGTGGCAGACAACGACCTTAGGAGGAGTGATCTCTCTATACCATGACTCGCCAACCACCGGGCACCCGGAATTTTAAAAACTTGCCTACTCATCGCCAAAGACTACTGGTGGCCCAACATGAAGCAAACCGTCCTCGCCTATGTCAAAGGATGCGCCACCTGCAGGCCCAAAGCAAATACCACCAAGCCTGCCCCGCCTCTTGCCTATCACAACCAACCCCAATGCCCTGCCATTCGAAACCATTGCCCTCACTTATTGTAAGCTGCCCCCATCAGAAGGATTCGACTCCATCCTCACAATTACCGACCACAACTGCTCAAAAGCCGCTATATTCATCCCCTGCAACAAGCCATGACCGCACCAGAACTCGTCACGTTATATGCCAAGCACATGTTCCCACTACGGCATCCCCCGAAGATCATCAGCGAATAGGAACCACTTCGCCTCACACTTCCAAGAATGTGCAAACATTAGGAACAGCAAACATAGCACCATACCACCCCAGACAGATGGACAGTCTGAACAACTAACCAGTGGCTTGAGCAGTACCTCATCTATGTCAACCACCAGCAGAACAACTGGTCTGCCCTCCTGCCCATTGCCCAATACGTCCACAATGCCTGGCCCAGCAGCACACCAAGCAAGGCCTTCCAACTCCTCATGGGGCATATCCCACGTGCCCAGCCACAGAGATCCGAGAAAATGCCGTCACTCCAAGAATGCCTAGACCTTGTCATCAAGGACGGATATCAGCGCAGACCGCCATTACCAATGCCCAGACCCTTGTTAGCGCCAGAAGGGAGCGCGATTTAAGCCATTCGCAAAAGGACAGAAGGTCTGGCTCGATGGAAGGAACATCCACATCACCCAGCCAAGCGCAAAACTCGCTCAAGGCGCTATGGCCCCTTCCAGATCACTGACGTCATCTCCCCAGTAGTATACCGAGTCGCAATTCCCCCTCAGTGGAAATTACGTCGGTCCATGACGTGTTCCATGCCAGCCTCCTACCCCGTACGTAGAAACTAAAGAGCATGGCCCCAACTTCACAGAACCGCCTCCTGACATCATCAGGAGAAGCAGAGTACGAAGTCGAGGCCATTCTAGAATACCGCACATTTGGAAGAACAAAGCAACCGCAGTACCGAGTCAGATGGAAAGGGTACTCCACAGCAGAAGACACGTGGGAACCTCGGAAGAACCTGAAAAATTCACTGAACCTAGTCCGCCAGTTCCACCGAGATAACCCACAGCGATAAGAAAGCCTATATAAGACATGCCTGACCGCCCTCAAGTCCTCATCCCCCTCTCTCTCCTCCACCCCCAGCACCACCACCAGCTTACTCCTCTCTCATGTCCTCCGATGGCTCGCAGAAAACCAACTCGCCAACAAAGGGAAAGGAAGGGAAGCCCCTCGCCCCAACTCGCCCACGCCCTCCATCTCGAAGAATGACGACGCAGCCCCGCAGGTCCATGTCGCCACCAGGTATTCACCTGCGAGGCGACGACAGCAGCGCGACGACAGCAGCGAGGCCAGCAGCAACACCGAGTGGACCGCCAACGATAGAAGAACAGGCGGACCAGTTCCTGAGCGAGCTTCTCCACTCCCTGACCTCCACAGCTGCGCAAGTTTGACCACCCCCTCTCCGCACAATTTCTGTGGAGTCTGCAACGCCCCCATTAAGATGGGACGGCCACGCCACCTGGAGCGCCTCCCCCATCTCGAGCAGCGACACAGCGACCGCCAACTCCCGTGCCCCCACTTCGCCGACCGGGGTCATGCCCCCGCTATTTCCACATCCATTAGACGAGGTACGGACGATGACCTTGCCAGCGCCTTCCAGCTTCTGCAGCCGCCAAACGTCGCTGCCACCAGAACGCCCGCCGCTTCCGACGCGGCTCCCAGCCCCTCCTATCCTCCGTAGCTACGCAGACGTCGCCGCCGCCCACAATCAAGGAAGAGAGCCCCGCACCACAACTCCACGCACCCACAGTGCCCGAGGGAATCCAGGCCACGGTCAGCCGGACGACACACTCGCTACAATGGTTATTTCCTGCGATGGAATCGACTTGTCGACAATCCAGTGAACGGAACGTTATCCTTGTCCCCGATCACAACAATCGACTAGTCCCCCACATATGCCCACCTGCCCTTCCTCAATGAGCCCTCATCTGGGACATCTGACGCCGACGTCCCACATATTCCTGAGCCCCTCCATGCTAAACTGCCCCGACGCTCACCTCCCAGCCATAGATGACTGGGACCTCTTCGCCCTGGAGGGCAGCCACCAGTTTCGCGCCATGTCGACAGGCTCGTCACGACTCAATGACCAGGGGGTCGTCTGAATCCACAGGTATCGCACCGTGGTGGCAAGCTCCACTTCCAGATCGAGCAGGAGTACCACCACCTGCTGACCACCCCGGAGTGCCACATCGAGTACACCGCTCCAGCTGCAGAGGGACGCTGACCTAGTTCGCTGCCACCATAAGCTCAGAGACGAGCTGCGTGGTATCGAGGTACGCCTTTATGAGTCCGCGGTCATGTCAT
>WTXC01000040.1:0-268506 GCA_022496195.1 Lactifluus subvellereus | reverse complement strand
AAATGGAGATACTATCCTTACCCGACAACATCGACCCACATTTCAACAACTTCAAATATCTTCACCAAAATGGGCCTAATTGAGCTCAAACTTTATATATATGCTCTAGTAGACATTCTTATTACAATAGTGGTCTTATTTCTGAACAAAGTTGCAAGGAAAGCGAGATCGAAAAAAGGGCCTCTGTCACACAGGCTGATTGATGCCAAACCAGCAAACGCGGTTACATAACGCATCTGCATCACAAGCACACCATGCTGAGTTTGAATTCGAGCCTTTTTTTGGACTGTGACAAGGTGTGACTGGTCAAAAGGTGGGTCGGCGGTTGATGTGTGAGGCAAGGATAGTAGGTCTGGGACCAAACTTAGATATTCCGGACCAAGCTTTAGAAGAGCAAGCAATATTCTGGAATAAGTCAGGAATACAGTTCCAGTTCCAACCCATAAACAGAGTGAATGTTAATGTCCCAGACCATGACTGAATCTAGTATTCAATAATTCAATGCCCCAGACTATGTGTGAGGCCAAAGAGCGATTCCCTGGACCATCTCTGGACTTGCTGAAACTGTTCTGGACCATAACCCGCACAACACAATCTTGCTCCAGACCATCCATGCACATTGCAATAGATGAATTGTAGCACATCGCCTGGAGAATTCTGGACTGTCAGATCCACAGTTCACAATAAGATGATGACATCTGTAAGTCTCACAGGAGACCATCTTGCTCCAGACCATATATGGTCTCACAAACAATCTCCTGGACCATCCTCAAACATTGCTGTGTATATCCTGGACTATTACTTGTACAACACCATCTTGCTCCAGACTATCTCTGCACATGGCAGTAGATGAATTGTAGCACATCACCTGGAATTCTGGACTGTCAGATCCATAGTTCACGATAAGATGATGATGTCTGTAAGTCTCACAGGAGACCATCTTGCTCCAGATCATATATGGTCTCTCACACAATCTCCTGGACCATCCTCAAACATTGCTGTGTATATCCTAGACTATTACTCGCACAACACCATCTTGCTCCAGACCATCTGTGCACATGGCAGTAGATGAATTGTAGCACATCACCTGGAGAATTCTGGACTGTCCAGTGTCCAATCCATAGTTCACCATCAGATGATGACATCCATAAGTCTCACAGGAGACCATCTTGCTCCAGAGTCCAGACCATATAAGGTCTCACATGCAATCTCCTGGGCCATCTTTACACTTTGCTGTGGAAGTCCCAAGTCACTATTAGATCATGACATCCCATAGGTCTCAGGAGACCACCTTTCTCCATACCATATTTAATCTCACAAGCAATTTCCTGGACCATCTCTGAACTTTGATGTGAGTGTCCCGGACTAATAATTGTATGGCCCTAACTTGCTCTGGACCATCCCAAGACTTTGCCATAAATGTCCTGGACTATGTCTCACTTAGACTTTCTTTGGACTATATATCATCTCATAAGCAATTTCCTGGGCTACCTTAGGAGGTGAGGAGAGGATGAACTTGTGCAGGATCAGGTTTGCTTCCTTGAGCTGTTGCAAGTGCTCTTGAATCTTGATGCAAAGAGGGGGGCATGTGGGTTGAAGGCCTTGCCCATGCTATAGACTGTGAAATAGTTAGTGGTTTACAAAACACAAGCCAAATTGATATGAGAACTGTACTCAAGGTTGGCAGTGATGGACACCCACCTTGGCAAGCTATGTGTTCTCTCATGCCTTCACACCTCCTTGTATGCAGCAGTGTTAAAAATAGGCTCTGTCAAATTGACAAGACAGGATGGTAATAGTGGTAGTGCAAAGCAGTGAGTACATGGGGATGATGCCATGATGGACATTTGTGGCTGGGTGGGATGTGAATGTAATAGTACAACCAAGGTGGTAGATTCAGTAGAAATAACCCTGAAAGGTATATTTAGTGTGCCATTTTTCCAACTCCAAAAAGACCCCAAACACCTTGTGACATGTCACACATCACCAATGGTATGGTCCAGGTCAAATGCATAGTCCAGGCCAAATGCATATATAGTACTGGGGCAAGTCAGACCACCAAGATGCACTGGGCCATCAGGCACTCCCTGGTGAACCATCCTATGCTCGCCCTGGAACAAAGTATGTTTTGCCCCAGAATAAACCAGAAAAAATGTGGATGCCCCTGGGAGCCTGTGCCAAAACAGTACCTATTAGGCTTCATTCGCTATAGAAATTTGTAAGCCTAATAGGGTTGGGACATGGGTAACCTGAAGTGGGTCAAGTGGGGAGTGTGAATGAAAAAAAAGTTCAACATTTGGCCAGGCCTAGGGCATGACACAGGTGCAGGTGACACCACGGTTTTTGGTCATGGTGTGTCATGGGTGCAGGTGTAGTTTTGAGATTTCCCACCCAAGGCAAAACTGCACCCTTGACCATGGTTTATGGGTTGACCATGGTTTTTTGTTTTGATTTTGTGCCTTTTTTTTTTTTTTTTTACCAGTTTGGAGTTCCACACGTCAATTTCCACCTCCAGTCACGCAGCAACTCCTCTCATGCCACCACCACCACCACCACCCAAAAACATGATGTGCGGTGTTTTCCAACCACCAACCTCCTCCCTCACTCTAAACGCAAGACAGAGGGGGGTTTCTATCTGCAGTGCCGCCAACACCGCCCCTCAAAAAGAACTTTAAGAAGTTTTCGAACCACCACCTCAAGGTATGTTTTTTTTTTTCTTTTTTGTTCCTACTAACAAGTCTTTGGCAATGACAGCCTCCTTGTGTTCAATGCAAGGTTACAACAACATCCCACATCGCCTCACATGCCCTCCATTGCCCGTGCGCCCCCATCACCCATGCACCCCCATCACCCATGCACCCCCATCACCCATGCACCCCCATCACCCATGCACCCCCATCGCCCACGCGCTCCACATCTCCTGCACGCACATCGCCCACATGTAATAAGTAGAATAGAATAAATAGTTATTACAGTAGTAGTATTTTATAATAAATTATATTTGACCTCTCCCCCCCTCCCTTGCTTCAACTGTGAGTTGGAGGGGGTTGCGTTGCTTACTGTCACGCAGCTGCCTGCAGGTTGGCCACTCACATGCCTGCGCACCTGCTGATCGCCCCCCACTGGCAGATCACATGCCGCCCACATGCCCGCTTGCTGATCACCACCCACTGGCAGATCGCACGCATGCACGCCTGTGTGCCCACTGATTGCCCCCCTCTGGCAGATCGCATGCCACCTGCCCACCTGCCCACATGCCCACACAATGCCCACACACCCACACGACACCCGCATGCCCGCATGATGCCTGCATGCCCACACAACACCTGCACACCTGCACAATGCCTGCACACTGCCCACACACTGCCCACATGCCTGCACAATGCCCGCACATCTGCACAACACCCACACAATGCATGCACAATGCACACACGATGCCTGCATGACACATGACACATGCACGCCACACGCCGCACACACACCCACCTGCGCACTTGCAGATCGCATGCTTGTGGTTGGGGATGCCAGGGGGTCATTTACTTATATTGTAGTTTCCTCACGTGCCCTTATGGCCATTGTTTTTTCTTAATATCATTGCTTTTTTTTTTTACTTCAACCAGCCGCAGTTACAACCCACAAAAAACCATGGGTCCTTACAGTTTAACCGCACCTGAAACCGTTCAGGTGTGGTTTTCATGGGTGCAGGTGCAGTTTCAGGAAATCCCACCCAGGGGTTACCCATGTCATGCCCTACAGCTGCCCAGTGGCATGAGACTGTGCAGTGCTGTGCAGTGCTGTGCAGTAGGCCCCTTTCTATGGCCAACTATGGGTTTACTGATGAACTATGCAATGCTATGGTGTGCTATGGTGTGCTATGGTGTGCTATGAGGTAGGCCTATTGCTATGGGGGTATTGCAGGTTTGCTGATGTATGTCCCATCTTCCCATTTCATCAAGTACCACCAATTATTGATGAATTCAATGGGGTACTTGATTTCCTCTGGGTCCTTGATCACATAACAGTTGCATGTTGGATCCCTATACACAACCCAATATGCTTCCCCCTTGACATGCTTCATGTTGAACCAGAAACACACAAGCTGGCATAGCCATGCATCCGGTTAGGGGCTCTATACTACACACTACACCCTAGTTGAGTAGAGCAATCCCCTTATGGGATTTACAAGGACACTCTTTTACGGTTATTAGTTTACTGTCACATAGTGACCAGTCACATAGTGACCAGTCACATAGTGACCAGTCACATAGTGACCAGTCACATAGTGACCAGTCACATAGTGACCAGTCACATAGTGACCAGTCACATAGTGACCAGTCACATAGTGACCAGTCACATAGTGACCAGTCACATAGTGACCAGTCACATAGTGACCAGTCACATAGTGACCAGTCACATAGTGACCAGTCACATAGTGACCAGTCACATAGTGACCAGTCACATAGTGACCAGTCACATAGTGACCAGTCACATAGTGACCAGTCACATAGTGACCAGTCACATAGTGACCAGTCACATAGTGACCAGTCACATAGTGACCAGTCACATAGTGACCAGTCACTCCTATCCTTTGTGTATATAAGCTCCTTGGTAGTACACACTAATCCTCAGTACTCTGACTTCTACTTGTCACTGTATAAGTGAGTCTCTTACTCCCTGGTTGTATGTGCACTATGTGCTGCGCAACAGGTTATGGGCCCTGGTTGCCCATGGCGCTCTTGTGAGCTGCCTCTGCTCTTTGTGCCTTCAATGGCTGCAATATGTGCCTTTATGGCTGCACACTGTTGTGCACAGCGTTAAGCTGTCCTGCTGCATTCATTTGCACAGGTTAGTGTTTCTCTTTATCAATCATAATGAAAGAGAGCCTCTAAGCCACACATGTGCACGCCTAGGCTGCATGGGATGTTCTCCTCTTGATGGTTGTCAGATGTTGACAATGATTGCACAGCAAAGCACTGCTGATGTTTGTCAACACAACCATCAGAGGTGCTTTGCTGTGAGCCTCATCAGCAACTGACAAGCAAGCAAGCAGGAGAACGCTTGTCATGGCGTACTAGTCCAGTACACCATCATAAGCATTCCCCAAAGACTCTTGTGTCTTTGATGCGCGTCGTTGCCAGTAGTCATCACCAGAATGCTTGGGCTACCTTGGGTAACAATGCGGCACAGACATTCTGATGACAACATTGTCAACAACACTCATCATCAGATGCTGTTTGCAGTGATAGAGAGAACCATCACCTGTAGTAGGCCTTGTAATTTCTCTCTCCTCACTTTGAAGCTGAACTGGCTACTTGGTGAGGTACTCACTGCGTAACCTTTTCACCTTCATGGCTAGTAGATTGAAGTTACTGGTCCTCCTCCACACAATCGTTCCCCTCATTACTACAATGTGGGAACATATCACGCATGGACACATTGGCCCACTGGTCTTGACAAACATCTAGACCTGCAAACCACTATGGTCATGAGGGATGTGTTTGCCCACAGTGTGGTAGTGAGGGATGACTCAAGGAGTCCCCCTTGATCCATTTTCAGGTGGGACCTACACAGTGATCAACACACTATGAAGGTTACACCTAAAAGCAGTGAAGAGGTCTTCTTGAGACATCTCTATGTGCCTTCAAATTCTTGCAATTTGTGCGGGATTGCCACACAATTATCTTCACGACAATACCATGCAAACTGCATTGATTCAAGGCTGCACTATGCAACCAGTCACAGAGTTTACATCCCGCTCACTGTTGGCAACAGTGTAGCATGAGCAGGACCTGGAGAGAAAGCGCGATTCCTTTTTCTGAGTTCTCACTCACATAGTCAATATGCTGATTACTCTTTCAGATGCCTTTCTTACATCAAATCTACCTCCAGCAATGTCCTCTGCTCTCATATCTCTGGTCCCTATCTTGGATGGCACTAACTATGCCAAGTGGGTTCATGCTATGGAACCCTTCCTCAAGACACAGAAACTCTAGTGGATTACTGCCCACCTTGACCCTTTTCCAGTCGACCCTGCTGCCACACCTGCTGTAGCTGCAGGACAACCCCTTCCTGATCCTCCTGCGAACATTGTAGCCACTCACAAGGAATGGAATGCCACCAATGATCTTGCCATTGGTAATCTCTTGCTTCGCATGACACCATCCCTTCAGGATGCAATGGGAACCAAGGATGCTCTGGAGATTTGGGAATATCTCTAAAGACCAGTATGCTGGAACCTCCCCTTCCTATGCCTACCAGCAATTCCACCTCACATCCAACTTCTGCATCGATCCTTCTCACCATCCTTCCCCGCAGATTGAATATCTGCAAGGAATCTATGACTGCCTTGACGCTATTAACGTCAAGATTCCTCCCACCATTCAGGCGATGATGCTTCTCAATGTGCTACCTGCGCAATGGAGCCAAACCATTCCTCTCATCCTCGTTGGAGCCACCATCTCCAACCTCAGAATCCCAGCTGTCAAGAATTACTGCCTTTTGCAGTGGGAAGCAGCAAATGGGAAGAAAGCGAGTGCTCACCACCCTACCTCTGCCCAAGTGCAGAAGCTCTCTGCGGTGAAGCATCGCAGGGGACCCCCTACATTCCATCAGCAGCTTGACCAACCATCCTCCTCATCATACAAAGGGAAAGCGCTGCAAGGCTGCAAGTCCCAAAGCAAGAACAAGTCTATTCGTGGCACATGTGCAGGACACAAGGGCAAGCAGCGTGAACATGTCCATCTAGCCAATGTCACTGTGCTTCCCTCCCCTGCCTTTGCTACTATTGCTGCAATCAGTCCCTCTGGGATTGACACACGCACAGTAGAAACCACTCAGCCCTTTGTCCAGCAGAATGAAGTGGCTAAGACTTTCTACCCTTCTTTTGCAAGCGCGATGACACTCGCTGCTAACATTGGCCAGCCAGCCACCCAGCGCATCTTAAAGATGCTTGAACAGCGCATCACTCTGCCCGCCAATCCAGATCCAATCCCACTCCAGCAGCAAATTGGAGGCAGAATGACTGCTGGGTCCAGTCGCATGACTGACAGACCCTTAGTCAATCAGGACAATGATAATCTCCCTGAGTGTGCTCCTACTCCCTCTGGCTCACTCTTTAGCTTTGAGGAGTATAGCCCAGACACATCCCTCACCTCCACACCACATGGCATGCCCTGCAACACACTGCCATGTTCCACTACTCTGGTCCATGCAGTGAGTGCACCACCTTTCAGTGTTCAGCCACAATCTAATGAACAGATCTGGGGTGAGCTTGAATGGCAGCGAGATGCAGAGTATGTGGCACATCCTTATATGGAGTACCACACCTGCTCCCCTGTGCGTGCGGACAATGATGTCATCTCCCTTATGGAAGATGATGGGATGGACTGGGCACAGTTCGTCGCTGGTGCAGCTGGCACCAACGACATCATTCAGGACCACAGAAATCCTGACGATATGATGGGAGAGTACGTCCTTCCACCTATTCTTGCATCCAACCATGCTTACAGCCCCTCAGCTTGTATTGCTTTGACTGATGGGGATCATACTGTACTTAATAAGTACAGTTGTACCTGTAATCGCATTAGTTGTGCCAAATGTAAGATTAGGGCCACAAATGATAGTGGCTGGATACTGGACTCTGGAGCAAGTCTCCATTTCACACATGCACTAAGTGACTTCCTTAACTACAAAGAAATGAGTGACTTTGCAGTCTTCACTGCAAACTCCTCTATTTCAGTTAAAGGTAGAGGTGCAGTCTTGCTTGCACACAAAGTCACTATGCAAGGGATAACAAAAGAGTGCATAACGCGTCTCTTTCCAGTCTATTACATTCTGCAATTGACTGTACAATTGTTATCTCTAGGGCTCTTTCTACAACAAGGACTGAGAGTACACAGGAATGCCTCCCATCTCTCTCTCTCCTTGTTAGGCTCAAGCGTTGGCCTTCTGCACGACTTGTGCAACTGGCTGGTTCGTTAACTTGGTCTAGCCCAAGTCTAGGCTTCTGTGGACTCTGGAGGGCCTGGAACGCACAGGTGAAGTGTGATTCACAAGGAGAGTGGACAGTCCCTTCAGTGCGATGTTAGATATGATCGAGGGATCGTATCTACACAACGCAATGAGAGAAAAGCAGATCAACACTTCAAGGGGTAGGGCACAAGCTTGGCAAAGCTCCTGCCTCTGCGCCTTGAGGGGAAGTGCAGGCTAAGGTAATCACAAGACAACCTCAGCTTGCAGAACAGGGGAACTAGCTTGATTGCTCAAGAAGTCGAGTCTGGGGTACATACAGACGAAGCGAAGCACTATAAGTACTGAGTAGGGTCAAGGGTAGTACGTCATTGTAGTTATGATGTCATGTACAAGGGCAAAGGGTAAATGCATCATTGTACAGGGTTGAGGGTAGGTGCGTCATCATACAAGGGCCTAGGGCCCCTCATCAGTAAGCAGTAAGCGGCCTCATGGTTCACATGAGGTGGTGGGTCAAGGGGAAAGGCATATAGGGAATGAAAAAGTATGGGCACCCAGTCCAGAGCAGTCCGGATCGTAACACTCCTTGAGGAAGGTTTGCCTTCCAGTCATACAATGCATACCACACATGCCTGGAGACGCACTCTATTGGTTAATGGCAGTAAATGCCAATCCGCACCATATAGAGACAGTCTACAAGGTAGATTATGACTTAATGCATCGACGCTTTGGCCATCCTTCAAAGGATGTACTAAGTCATGCACCATGTCATACAAAGGGATTCCCCCCTATCACATATGATAAGGAAACACCCATATGCACTGGATGTGCACAAGGGAAAATGCCCTCTACGACATTTCCTTCATCCAGTAAGCGTGCTAAGAAGCCTTTTGAGAAGATCCACTTGGATCTCAAGAGCTTCCCTGTGGTATCATACCACAAGTACAAGTACTTCATCAGTTTTGTAGATGATTATTTGTCACACTCCTGGATAGTGCTCTTGTGCACCAAAGGCTCTGCCATTGACGCACTTAGACACTTCCTTGCCCTAGTCAAGAACCAGTTCAACACTACCATCAAGAACTGGATGTCTGACGCAGGGGGAGAATACAAATCTGACGTATTCTTGAACACACTTAAAGAGCATGGGATTAATGTTCTACAATCAGTGCCGCACACCCCCCAACAGAACGGATGTGCCGAGTGTTTTATGCACACTGTAATGGACAAGGCTGAGGCAATGTGCCATCAAGCCTGTTTTCCTAATTCATGGTGGGAATTTGCAGTTGAGCATGCAGTCCATTGTTACAATTGGACCCCTATAAAACACCTTAAATGGCATACACCATATGAACTCATGCATCATATGCAACCAGACATCTCACAACTATGAGTATTTGGGTGTGGTGCTTATGTGTATATCTCACCAGATGTACGCACCAATAAGCTATCCCCCAAATCTGAGCTTATGGTCTATCTAGGCCATGCTCATGGCATTAAAGGACATCGCTTTATGCAACTTCCTAATAATGTCATTTACATAGGGACTACCGCCCTATTTGATGAGAGTCTGTACCCTAAATGCTGCTGGAAAGCGCAGCATGGTACCACACACATTGATGAACCAGAATCAGCCCAACCTCCACTACAGCCCATTCCTAGTGGTTTTGATGATGACTGGAGTAACCCTGCTCCTTCACCATCACCTCCTTCTTCCAAGCAGCTGCCCATAGTTAAACCTGAACCTGGGCCTGCAGATAAAGGCAAAGGAAAAGCTCCTGCCCCCGGCCAGGGTCAGGAAGCCTTTCCTCCACTGCGTCCACCTAGGAGTCCCCAGAGGGTACGCCATCCCCTCCCAAGGGAAGAGGAAGAGCCTACATCAGGTAAATTCGAGTTTTAATTATTTACACTTAGGGGTGCTTATTTCTACTTAACAACGCTGTAAGCACTGTTAAGTCAAAAGTTACTAAGCACACTGTGCTTGGCCTAAGCCAACCCTTCCCATGAATTTGACTTAATGAAGGCTTATTAGCACTTAATAAGCCACTTATTGGCCAGCTTATTTTGACTTGTGCTAAGTGCAAATCTAAGCAATCTTTCAAGTCAGCCAAGATAATGGAGAATTCAAGCAGCTCAGCAAGTTAAATAAGCATCACATTTAAGAGGCTCAAAATTCATATTATATTGTTTACTACTCTATTTTACAGGTAGAATGTATAATAAATAATTAACCTAATAAAGATATGGCAGTCATCAGCACAGCAGCGACCGCAGTAACAGTGCTGGCACGGCGGCAGCTGTGGGTACTGGCGTGACAGCAGCCGCGCTGTCACGGTCGTGGTTGTGGTGGTCGTAGTCGTAGTCGCGGTCGCAGTTGTTGTCGCGGTGTCATGGTCGTCACGGTCATTGTGGTCATGGTCGCGGTAGTCGTGGAAGGGGTGCAGTGGTCATGGTTGCAGTCACGGGCGTGGTTGTGGTTGTGGTTGTGGTTGTGGTTGTGGTCATGGTTGTGGTTGTGGTCATGGTTGTGGTTGTGGTCATGGTTGTGGTTGTGGTTGTGGTCATAGTCACGGTTGTCGCGGTCGTGGTCGCAGTACGGTTGTCGTGGTCATCATCGTCGCGGTCATCGTCACAGTGTCGCGGGGTCATGCCCCCGTCGCTGTTGGTGCTGCTGCCGTCGTCATCAGTTCCTGTAGATTAAGAGACTAGATAGATAAAAAACTTGACAGAAAAAGAGGACATACCTGTGAGCTCAGGAGGCAATGCTACCCGAGCTCATGTTGCCCCTGTCTTTGGGAGGCCTCTTGGCCGTTGGTGGTAGCGGCGGTTTCAAGACCGCGGTGACTGTGAACAAGGGTGTTTCAGCATCCCTGACGCATTAGCACTACATAGCAAATAAAAATAAAAATAAAAGCTTACCTGTTGGCTCAGGAGGCGAACGCGCGTGGTGACGTGGCCGGGACGAGGTGGTGGCGGTACACGGTCGTTACGATAAGGTGGCGGTGGCGACGGGGATGAGGCGGTGGCGACGGGGACGAGGTGACGGGGACGAGGCAGTGGCAACGGGGACGAGGCGGTGGCAACGGAGACGAGGCAGTGGCGGCATCGGCATCAGTGATGTGAAAGGGGTGGTGGTGACGAAGAGGAGGTGCTGGAGGTGGAGGTGGTGACGTGGCCGGTATGAGGAGGTGGTGGTATGGTGGTGGTATTCGTGCTCACCTTGTCGTCCCAGGAAACGAAGGCGGCCACAGTCGTGGCGAACAATGTGGATGCCGTGCATGCGGGCACGTAGGCGGCAATGTGGTGGGGCACACCCCAAGGCTTGCTCATACCCCGTGGGCACAACAACACCTGCAGAATAAAAAACCATTAGCTAGGAAGGGTTGTTTTACTTTTTACTTACTTTACAGTGTTGATGTGGCCGCCATTGGGGCATGCGTGATTGGGCTGTTGACTTGTTCAATTTTTTTTTTCGTGTTTGTGTCTATTTGTTGTTACTCACGAAAAAAATTCTAAGTCCATTTTACCACACCACTCTCTTTTCCTCCAAGTGACTAACTAAGTGACTAACTAGTTTGACTTATCTTAGGCAAGTACAGTGCCACAATTTTAGGGAAGGTAAGTATCATAGTTAGTGTTATATGCTGACTATGTGTTTCAGGTAATTAACAATGGCAGGCTGAGGCACATGCGAACGATGGAGTGTGCATGCGCAGCGGTGGCTGCGACAGCTGGACCGCTCCAGAGGGGCGTGGCTGCCCCCTCGTGCCACCGCGGTGACACGCAATGGGCCCGAGATCCAAAGTGATGGCTATGGATACAGATACACGGTGCGCTCGTATACCCCTTACACGCACTGCCTCATGCACAACAACAACAACAACAGCAGCAGCAGCAGCAGCAGCAGCAGCAGAAGTAGCGGAGGCAAGAGCCCACACAGCGCGCACGAGATCGTGAGCGCATGGCCCGGCATCGGCACGCGCAGCTGCAGACGCTGCGCGACGACCAGCAGAGGCAAGGCGAGCGCGTGGCCCGGCGACAGTACTCCCAGCAGCAGCGGCAGCAGCAGAAGCAGGCGCTGCGCGACCAAGTGATGGATGCAAGAGCGCACATGGCGCACGCGAGATCGCGGGCACATGGCCCGACGGGCGGCACACACAGCAGGCAACAGCTGCGACGGCTGGACTGCTCCAGAGGTGCGTGGCTTCCCCCTCGTACCACCATGGCAACATGCAACGGGCCCAAGATCCATAGCGACAGCTACGGATACAGATACATGGTGCGCTCACATACCCCTTACACGCACTGCCTCACGCACAGCAGCAGCAGAAGTAGCAGAAGCAAGAGCCCACGCGGCACGCGCGAGATCGTGAGCGCATGGCCCGGCATCGGCATGCACAGCAGCGGCAGTAGACGCTGCGTGACGACAACAGAGGCAAGGTGATCGCGAGCGCGTGGCCCAGCGATGGTACTCCCAGCAACAGCGGCAGCAGCAGAAGCAGGCACTGCGCAACGGAGTGACGGATGCAAGAGCACACACGGCGCACACGAGATTGCGGACACATGGCCCGGCGGGTGGCACACACAGCAGCCTCCGCAGGCGCTGCGCGACGACCAGCAGAGGCAAGATACACACGGCATGCCCGTGGCCCAGCGGCGCCATGCATCCCAACAGCAGGAGACGAGAGCGCACACGGCACGCGCGAGACCGCAGGCACATGGCCCAGCAGGTGGTACGCACAGCAACAGCGCACGACGACTGGAGGAAGTGAGAGTGCACAGGGCATGCGGGGCAAGATTGCATGCGTGTGGTGCATGCATTATAT
The DNA here is from genome assembly GCA_022496195.1 of Lactifluus subvellereus. Classification (NCBI taxonomy): domain Eukaryota; kingdom Fungi; phylum Basidiomycota; class Agaricomycetes; order Russulales; family Russulaceae; genus Lactifluus; species Lactifluus subvellereus. Next base: position 255,712 of record WTXC01000040.1, on the reverse strand, counting down.
CATTATTATATTTGTATTAGATAGGTTTCTGAATAAATTCTAGAGTGGATTCATGGCCTGGTGATGGCACATGCAGCAACAGTGGCAGAGGTGTGTGCATCTGGCTTGCCATACTTGCCTCTACTTAGCTATATTGTTATGCTTTCACCACTTGATATCTTTGTGTTCACTTACCTTGCACTTTTCACTTGATAATCTTGCATACTTACCATGTCTTAATATATATTTTCACTTGACATACTTACTTTCAGCCTTATTTTGCTTACTCTCCTAGCCCCTCTTACTAATACAGCTACCAAGTAAAAAATAAGCAACTTAACAAACTTGGTGTGCTTATACACAAAATAAGTGGACTAAGCCTAGTAAGTTTTTTTTGAATTTACCTGATGTACAGAGCCTCCTCTGGAGCCATTGCCTCCACTTACTCCTACACTGTCATGCAGAGCACAACAGAGAACTGCAGAATTGCCATCTCAGCCACCAGCTGAATTGCGACGTTCTCAGCAGACACGAAGGCCTCCAACTCATCCTGGCAATGTCTATGGGGATAGGCACCCCACTCAAATAGAGAGAGACATTGAGTGGGAAGGCCAGTGGCAAAGAATGATTGAACCTGAGCCAGGTAGCTCCCACACACATCAATCAAGTAGGCAGGACACTCCTGTACTACCTACTCCACAGCCTCCTAGTGACACCCCGCTCTCTCAGCCACACTCTGAGGACGAAGTTGAAACAAATTTATTCTCCCAAGTGGAAGAAGGGGGAGTCAAATTACTGAATCATCTGCTTGCTGCAGCAGTTCCACCAGATTCAGAGCCACAAGACACTTCCAATGTATGGGAGTGGTCCTATAAGGACATTCTGCGCATGCCTACAGTGCAACAAAAGGAATGGAAGACTGCCTGTCATGAAGAGTTAGACTCACTTCGTGCATGACATGTCTTTGAGCTAGTAGATCCTCCACCTGGGAGGAAGATCATCAAAAACCAATGGGTCTTTGATGTAAAGCAAGATGGACGCAAGAAGGCCCGGCTTGTAGCCAAAGGGTTTTCTCAGGTTGAAGGCATTGACTACAACAAGATATTCTCTCCTGTTGTACGATATGAAACAGTCTGCCTAATGCTAGCGCTGGCAGCACTACAAGATTGACACATTACTAGGCTGGACGTTAAAACTGCCTTCCTCTATGGAAAGCTCAACAAAGAGCTATTCATGGAACAGCCTGAGGGCTTCATTAAACCTGGCCAAGAACGCAAAGTCCTGCATCTTAAGCATGCCATTTATGGCCTCAAACAAGCTGCTCTGCAATGGTGGAAAGCACTTGATGAGTCCATGGCTGCCCTAGGCTTTACACGCCTACTCTCTGACTCAGGAGTGTTTGTCTATATCTCTAAAGGCAAACACCCAGTCATCACCATCGTCTATGTAGACAATGCACTGTTCATGGGGAAAGACCTTTCCCAAGTGAACAAACTCAAGTCTGCATTTATGCAAGCATGGGAATGCCGTGACTTAGGCAATGTTAAGGAGTTCTTGCACATGCGCATTAGATGCAAGAATAAGCATATCTACTTAGACCAGACTGCTTATCTTGCTAAAGTGCTGCAACGCTTTGGAATGACCAATGCAAAAGCTGCAGACACTCCACTCCCTATGGGCTATCAACCAATGCCCAATAATGAGCCTGTCAATGATGCCATTCGCCATAAGTTCCAGCAAGTGATCGGCTCACTTCTGTACATAATGTTGGGCACACGCCCTGACATACATCAGCAAGACCCAAAAACCCTTAATTTGTCTTGATGGTCTTAATTTTGTCATTAAGGCAACTAAGTCTGTTAAGGCAAGTTGCTGACTTAATTGTGACTTAGAAATATTGCCCTAAGGCAAGATTAAGAACACCTAAGTCACACCAACAAACTTAAGTTCTCTAAGTCAAGTTAAACACAATTTTAAGGGGTGCACACAATTCACACTTTTTACTATTACTATTTTTAGGGCAGTATGCTACAGTTCATCTACAGAAGATGGGAAAACAAGTAGATACAGTAGAATTATAACAAGTTACCAATAAAAGTACAATAAAAAGCAGTGCCAGCACAGCCACAACAGTAGGAAGGGTGATGGCACAGCCATAGAGGTGGGGGTCTGCTGCAGCCACTGTGGCAGGGACGGTGCGGCACGGCGCGGCGTGACAGGGCGCAGCGTGGTGCGGCACGGCAGGGCGCGGCGGGGCACGGCAGGGCGCGGCAGGGCGCGGCGGGGCGCAGCAGGGCGCGGCGGGGCGCAGCGGGGCGCAGCAGGGCGCGGCGGGGCGCAGCAGGGCGCGGCGGGGTGCAGCAGGGCGCGGCGGGGCACAGCAGGGCACGGCGGGGCGCGGCGGGGTGCAGCAGGGCGCGGCGGGGCACGGTGGGGCGCGGCGGGGTTGGCTGGGCGACCGCGACGGCAATGGCGGCGAGGCTGCTGCTGCCGTGGCCGCGGTGCGGCAGCAGCTGCCGTGAGGATGCTGCCGTGGCCGCGGTGGCTGCAGGGATGGTGCTGGGCGACGTCAACGATGATGGCGGTGAGGGTGCTGCCGCCGTGGCCACGGCGAAGGCGCTGGCGTGGTGGGGGTGGCGGTTGCGGTTGCGGCTGCAGTGAGGGTGCTGCCATAGCCCCTGCAGCGACGACGGTGCCGGCGCGGCCGGCAGTGGGGATGGTGTTGAGCGACAGCGACAGTGCAGTGGCGGCGGCGGCGATGATGGTGCTGGAGAGATGACAACGGCGATGGAGGTGCTGCCACCGCCACAACCGCAATGACAGTGCTGACACCGCAATGGCTGCGGTGACGGTGACGGGTGCGGCGGCGGGGAGGGTGCTGGGCGACCGCAACAGTGAGCTTGGTGGCACTACCGCAACGGCGGTGAGGGTGCCAGGGTGACGGCGATAGCGCTATGGCATGGTTGCAGTCTAGTCAGTTATACCACATATTATGATTTGACTGAGGTACATAGCTGGTGGTGAACTCCACCTCTGCCAACACCCCAATGGTTGGCCACTGGGGAAACACGAAGACAATAAGTCCCGCGTCCCGCGTCGCTTGTTCCTCTGCGTGAAACGTCGCTTGTGGCCTGAGTCGCTGAGGAAGAGGAACTGTGGGCCAAGTCTTCAGTCAAAAGGCACGCACATCTGCCAGTGGATTGAGGGAAAGAGCCGCCTGAATAAACGCGTGGACAACTAGAAATGATGCACTATAGAAAATGGGCGTTGACTTAGAAAAAAACGGACGGATGTTTACAGGTCATGTGACGGCCAATGTTGAACTTTTTTTTTCATTCGCACTACCCACTTGACGGCATGTTCAATTGAGCGTGCCATCCTTGGTTTTTCCTTCCTAGCTCATAATTTTTATTCTGCAGGTATAGTTGTGCCCACGGGGTATGAACAAGCCCCAGGGTATGCCCCGCCACATCGCCACCTACGCGCCTGCATGCACGGCATCCACATTGTTCGCCACGATCATGGCTGCCTTCTTTTCTTGGGACGGCAAGGTGAGCACGAATATCACTACCACCACCTCTTCATACCAGCCACGTCACCACCTCCACCTCCACCATCAGCTCTTCGTCACTACCATCCCTTTCACATCGCCAATGCCGCCGCCGCCTCGTCTCCGTTGCCACCGCCTCGTCCCCGTCACCACGGCCACCTTATCGTAACAACCACGTACCGCCACCATCTCGTACCGGCCACGTCACTACGCGCGTTCGCCTCCTGAGCCAGCAGGTGAGCCTTTATTTCTATTTTTTGCTATGTAGTGCTAACACGTCAGGGATGCCAAAACACCCTCGTTCACAGTTACCACGGTCTTCAAACTGCCGCTACCACCAACGGCCAAGAGGGCTCCCAAAGACAGGGGCAACATGAGCACGGGAAGCATTGCATCCCGAGCTCACAGGTATGTCCTCTTTTTTTCTGTCAAGTTTTTTATGTCTTGAGTCTCTTAATCTACAGGAACTAATGACGATGGCAGCAGCACCAACGGCGACGCTGGCACGACCAACGACGATGACGGCGACATTGTGACGACCACCGCGACACTGCGACCACGACCGCGACACCACGACCATGACCGCGCCCGCAACCGCGACCGCAACCACGACCACCGCACCCTGACCATGACTACCGCGACAGATGACAACGACCACTGCGACAATGACGGCGGCGACGACGACCGTGACGGCACGGCTGCTGTCACGCCAGTGCCGCCGCCGTGCCAGCACCGTCACTGTGGTTGCTGCTGTACTGATGACTGCCATATCTTTATTAGGTTAATTAATTATTAATTATTATACATTCTACCTGTAAAATAGAGTAGTAAACAATATAATATGAATTTTGAGCCTCTTAAATGTGTGTAAATGTTAATTAAAGCAGGCTTAAAATTGTCTTAGCCACTACTTAAAAAGTTTTAAGTTCACACAGCCATGAAAATTTAAGGCATCACAAGGCTGCTAAGTGGTAAATTAAGAGAATGATGTCTTAATTAAGAGGTGACCTTGCTTAATTGGTCTTAGGAAAAAATGGTCTTAAATTTGTCTTAGAAAAATTTTAAGGCCAATTAAGATTCATTAAGCACTTTTTGGTTTACCTGATGACTAGTGTACACAGTGACCAAGCTTTCACAGTATAGTGCCAACCCCTCTCAAGACCATTTAAACAGAGCACTGTATATCTGCCGCTACTTAGTTGGCACATCCAACTATGCTATGGTCTATGATGGAGTAAATGGCAAAGGCTTTCAAGCCTATGCTGATTCAGATTGGGGAAGCAATACTGAGAATTGCCATTCCACTACTGGATACATGATAAGCCTTGCAAGCGCAGTCTTCACCTGGAATTCCAGAGCTCAGAAGACTGTTGCACTCTCATCCACTGAAGCAAAATACATGTCCTTGTCTGATACAAGTTGACAGGTTGTCTAGGTCTGTTCCCTCCTTGAGGAGATTGGATTTACCATCAAACCTATCCCGCTCAATGGAGACAACCAAGGAGCCATATTCATGGCCTCCAATCCTGTCCAAGAGCACCGTATCAAACACATTGATATACACTACCACTATATTCGTCAAGTGGTAAAGGATGGGAAGGTTAAACTCCAATTTGTGGATGGAGATAAAAATCCTGCAGATATGTTCACTAAGAATCTAGGATGCACTAGATTCCATGAACTTAGGGGTCAACTTGGGCTTGAGTTTTACTTGCCTAAGAATGCTTAGTGCACCTATGCAGTGCAATCTCTGTGCACCATCTTTGGCACACACTGCAATGCTCAGGATGCGAACTTCATCTCTCCTGAAGTACTAGAACTCATGAGGACTCTGACTATGCTCACAAGCAACGAGACAGATGCGTTTCAGCTTGCACAAGCATATATAGTCCACGTGCGAAACTAGCCTCCAGGATTGGTATGCAGGCATCTGCCACGAATATGCAGTTGCACAACCTACAGGTCCTGAGATGCAGGAGATGCACTCTAACACAGAGACTGTCACAAATCCCTGACTTCCATCAGATGTGTGATGCTCTCACTGTTACGTTCTGGACTGCTCTGGACTGAGTACCCCTACTTTTTCTTTCCCTATATGCCTTCTCCTTGACCCACTGCCTCATGCGAACCATGAGGCCACCTATTGCTTACTGATGACGGGCCCTAGGCCTTGTATGATGATGCACTTACCCTCAACCCTGTATGATGACGCATTTACCCTTTGCCCTTGTACATGACATCATAGCTACGGTGACGCACTACCCTTGACCCTACCTAGTACTTATAGTGCTTCGCCTCGTCTGTATGTACTCAGACTCGACTTCTTGAGCAATCAAGCTAGTTCCCCCGTTCTGCAAGCTGAGGTTGTCTTGTGATTACCTTAGCCTGCACTTTCCCTCAAGGCACAGAGGCAGGAGCTTTGCCAAGCTTGTGCCCTACCCCTTGAAGTGTCGATCCGCTTTTCTCTCATTGCATTGTGTAGATATGATCCCTCGATCTTATCTAACATCGCACTGAAGGGACTGTCCACTCTCCTTGTGAATCACACTTCGCCTGTGCATCCCAGGCCCTCCAGAGTCCACAGAAGCCTAGACTTGGGCTAGACCAAGTTAACGAACCAACCAGTCGCACACGTCATGCAGAAGGCCAACGCTTGAGCCTAACACTCACCACACACATGACCCTTGTTTCCCTGATCAAGAAACTATTGGGTACATGTCTCTTGGCTTCCAGAGCAGTCTCAGATGTGCTACCTTGTGTGTTGGATTCCCAATGCACGGAAGGTCTGGACTTCTGTACTCGCATCACAGAAAGTCAAAGATCTCCCATACATGCCATGCCTTTCCTTCCTATTGGAAAGATCTGGCGCATAAAGTCCAAACTGCACTTGCGCACCAAATGCTTCTCTGACCAGCTCTGTTATTATGGTACACTTAGCAAGGGGGAGTGTTGAACCGGAAACACACAAGCCGGCATAGCCGTGCATCCAGTTAGGGGCTCTATACTACGCCCTAGTTGAGTAGAGCAATCCCCTTATGGGATTTACAAGGACACTCTTTTACGGTTATTAGTTTACTGTCACATAGTGACCAGTCACTCCTGTCCTTCATGTATATAAGCTCCTTGGTAGTACGCACTAATCCTCAGTACTCTGACTTCTACTTGTCACTGTATAAGTGAGTCTCTTACTCCCTGGTTGTATGCGCACTATGTGCTGCTCAACACTTCAGGAGGTCATCACTGATTCTAGGTATGATCAGGACCCATTCTTCTCCTATCATCATGGCAATTTTCGTTGCCATGATTCCTTCATTGGCTGAGTAGGTGTCTTTCTGCTGCTTCATTGATTATAGCATCAATAGCTGCTTTGATGTCCCCTAGCTTGGCCCTTGCTATCTGCTGGTCTGTGGTGTTCCTCTCCACACATGCCTCTTCATATTTGAGTTGTACAAATCTCTGGCTTCTTTCAAGCACAATGAGGATGAATATGTCTTGGGTTGTAAGTTGGCTGAGCACACACCAGGTAGCTTGGTGGTCCCATCTGACGTCCAGTTTGTCTTTAATGGCAAATAATGATATCATCCACGTAGAGGTCATAATTGATTCCCAAAAATTCTACTGCAAGTACCAAGAGCAATATATCACTTGTGTCTAGGTCCTGTGTCAAGATTGTGAAAGTTTCAATCTTGGAGTTTGATTTGGAGACTTTCCACAAAGTTATCATATTCCTGGATTAGCTGCACCACTTCAAGAGCAAGACTGAAGATGAGAGCTGTGATGGTTCTGTTGGTTTCTTGGTTCTGTCCTAGCCTTCACCCTAGTCTGGCTGCTAGTATTCTTCACTCAGCTATTGCTTGTTCTAAGGTTGCCCTTCTTTCCAATAGCTCTACTGCCAATAGTATTGGCCTAAACGGTTGCCACTCCACCATGAAGTGGGGTAAGGAAGCTTGAGCTTGTGTTAGGGTTCACAGGGACCCTGCGATACAAAGACCCTGGTTCGTGTATGCTGTGTCCATATAGGTGACACAGAGACCTTCAAGTCTCTTCAATAGGAAGGGAGGAGAGGGGAGAGGGTGAGAGAGAGGAGAGGGGAATGAGGGTGACAGGTGAGAGGTGTGTGAAGATCTCAACCATGATGTAGGGGGGTCAGAGACCCAGGAACAGTGTGAGAGTGGGTCTAAGATAGAGGCACAGTGGTGACTCTAACTTGAGGGCTTAAGTCACATGAGAGGAGTTTTGGTATGAGCAAGGAAAGGACACAAGTCAGTGCAACTTTAGTGTTCGCGTTGCTCAGTGATGAGATAAGGGATGATGACATTGACCTTAGAGGGTGATGATGATGTGCTTAGTCAAGCTGCAGAGGAAGGGGACTCAGGAAGACACTGTGATTCAGGAGTGAACAAAGCTCAAGCTTGGGGTGTAAGCCTCAAGCTTGGGAAACTTAAATACATCTGAACCAAGTAACACGGCTACTAGTAAATACAACTAGCAGTGGTAATAGTAATTCAGATGTGGCAATGTCCAGCCACTAATACACATAGTCCTGGGAAAAGCTAATACCGTAGTTTATAGCAATACAACTACGGCAGTCCTCAGTCACAGCCCCCTCCTTTCCCCGGCAGTATGGTTCCATCACATGATGCTATATCACATGATGGGGTCACCTGATGCGAGGCTGCTTGAGGGAGGTTGGGCCTCTCATAAATAAGTAGAGTAAAAAGAAAAACAAGTCCCACAGCAGTCCATAGCAAATTTGCTGATGTATAGTGAATGGCAGGGGTAACCCTGGGGTTTTTTTTTGCTACCCTTACCCCTACCCTTGAAAACCCTTACCCTTGAGTAGGGGTAAGGGTTTTGGAGGGTAAGGGTGAGGGTTGAGCAAGGGTTTAGGGTACCCCAGGGTATGAGGGGTATGCTGCAAGGGTTTACTTGATACAGTGTTTCTCTGTTATCTACACAATATTTTCAACAGTTATTTATAATACTGGTATTGAACACTTTCTATTGCATGCAAATTCTATGTGTTTCAATGTCAGTTGGCACCAAGATCAACCTGTTACACATGAGTTCCTTAGGGATTTGTTATGACATCACAAGTCATTTTGGCATAAGCACATAGCAACCAGCAAAGTACACTAAGTTACATTGGGAGATGCTGGGCAGGCTATGAGCTACTGTGCAAGGTGGTGAGGTGAGGAATGATAGGAGATGCAGGAGGCAACATGGGCAGCTAGGACAACAAGGGAAATTATAACAGGATTGAAACTCAATGCAATGGGGTTTCCCCTAGGTGTGCCCATAAAAGTGAGAAGGGGAAAAGAATTGCAACACTTTCTAACTTTAACATTCAATAACCCTTGTCTCTGGGGGTAAGGGTATGTGAAGGGTATGAAGGTTCAAACCCTTACCTGTTAGGCTCAAGCGTTGGCCTTCTGCACGACTTGTGCGACTGGTTGGTTCGTTAACTTGGTCTAGCCCAAGTCTAGGCTTCTGTGGACTCTGAGGGCCTGGAACGCACAGGCGAAGTGTGATTCACAAGGAGAGTGGACAGTCCCTTCAGTGCGATGTTAGATATGATCGAGGGATCGTATCTACACAACGCAATGAGAGAAAAGCGGATCGACACTTCAAGGGGTAGGGCACAAGCTTTTGGCAAAGCTCCTGCCTCTGCGCCTTGAGGGGAAGTGCAGACTAAGGCAATCTCAAGATAACCTCAGCTTGCAGAACAGTGGGAACTAGCTTGATTGCTCAAGAAGTCGAGTCTGAGTACATACAGATGAGACGAAGCACTATAAGTACTAGGTAGGGTCAAGGGTAGTGCGTCATTGTAAGTATGATGTCATGTACTAGGGCAAAGGGGAAACGCGTCATCGTACAGGGTCAAGGGTAGGTGCGTCATTGTACAAGGCCTAGGGCCCATCATCAGTAAGCAAGAGGTGGCCTCATGGTTCGCATGAGGCAGTGGGTCAAGGGGAAAGGCATATAGGGAAGGAAAAGTAAGGGTACTCAGTCCAGAGCAGTCCAGAACGTAACATCACCCCTTTCTTAAGGAGGAAGTCCCCAGACTTCCTAGCTAGAGTTGTAGCCGTTCTCTCCGGCTTCGTAAGAGTAGTGAGGGTCGACAGTGCAGTCATGATCGTCCCAACCAGGGCGGCTGCGGTCGATGGTGCAGCCATAGAGGCGGTGGTTTCGAGGTACTGGGCAATCACGATGGACTGAACAGTTGCGATGAGGATGGGTGCAGGCTGGACCGGTATGTCCCCAGGTGCGGCAGTAAGAACAGTACTTGTTCTTATAACAGTCTTTGGTGAAGTGGCCGATCTTGCCACAGGTGTCACAACGTGCCCTGGCCTCTTCATTCCTTGGGCATTCGAGGCGCACATGTCCGGGCATACCGCACATGGTACAGGCAAGAGGGGGAGGAGTAGGAGGTCGCTTTGGTGGCTTCTTGCCCTTCGGCTTGTGTCCTCCAGAGCGAGGTCCGTTATAGGCCTTTCGTTTTCTTCCACCGACACGTGCACCAGAGGGACGGACAGTGGAGGGGGTAGAGGCCGAGGACTGATTGCTAGAGGCGTGAGACGTGGGCTCATCGTGGAGGGAAGGTAGTTCATGGTGGGTGGTAGTACCCGAGGTACTGAGATCGAAGGTAGTTGATTTATAGTGGAGGCGAGGGGGAACTCGCAGGGGTAGGTGTGGTTCGAGCTTTTCCCAAGCTCTGTGTTGTTCTAAGCGGACGATACAGCTGTCCCGCCTCTGCACCGCGCTGGTGAGGCGGTCCTGGTACTTCTTGACTAGGAGACTGTTGGAGCCCATAGCAACAGTTGCCCAGCGGTATCGTTCAATTTCTGCGCGCATGGGGAGGTCTCCAAGGTCCCTAAGGGCTTCGTCGACACTGGATTCTCTGGGGGAAGTGAATAGGAGCGATTCGCGTTGCTCCTGAGTGAGGGGGAGGCTAAAAAGGTTGAAGGGGGAGAAAGGGAGGCGGAGTGGCTCGGCGTAGACTGGAAGGTTGGGGCCCATAGTGCCCACAACCTTCGGGTCAGTGCCTCCCTCATAAGAGAGATATCGCGCTGGTTGGAGGAGGGAGGGGTCTTCTTCAGTGGGGATCTCATAGTAGACGTAGTCTGCGGTGTCAGGGCTGTTCTCCCAGAAGCCTGGGAGCGGGGGTTCTTCTGATTCGATGGGGGATTCAAGTGGTGGTGGGGAGGACGAGGGTGTGGACTTCTGGGTGGAAGAGCTGGAGGGGACGGGGGAAATGGCAGATACTGAGGAGGTGTCGAGGATAGGGGAGTCAGGCATCAGGCGCAGGAGCCTTTCTGGTTGCCCAATGATGGAGGGGAGGTCAGGGAGGGAGACGAAGCATTGGAAACACTCATAGTAAGGCCCTTCTTGCGTAATAGGGCCATAGTACATCTTTTCCTCCATCTGGGCGAAGCTCAGGATCTTGGTGGTGACAGAGGGGACGCTCTCGAGGGCAGTCCTGAGGCCTTGGCTGACATAACCAGCCAGCCTTTCTGCAGCTCGAGCTGCAGCTCGCCTGGCGACGTACCACCAGGCGGATCGTTCCTGTGAATAGTTAGTGAATATGCTCGAAGGGACTGTGGGTATTTCCATAGGTAGTTGGAAGTAACTCCTAGTGAATGCGTAGCCTTGTTGGCAGTCCAAATGGCGAACTATGTAGTGAGTAATGGAGGTCGAGACCTCCTGGTGGAACTTGGGGTTTCTAATTATCGTAAACGGAAGTTTGGGAATGTATAGTATCCGATCTTCAGTAGGTACAGTTGCAGGAGTGAGAGGACGAGAAGGAGGAGGAAGAGCGAGGGGAGGAATCTCATTTGTGGGTTCTGGGGTGCTTGAAATGCTGATGGTAGGGGTACTATGGATAGTAATAGTAGGGGAGCGAAGTCTAGAAGTCATGTGGGCAGGTCTGAGGAGTGCCTTGCGTCGAAAGGAGCGGGGAATGGGAAGGTAAGGATGTATGGAGGATCGGTTTTTAGCCATTGTCGTTCTTTTGGCGAGGAGGGGTCTATTTATACGCGAAGAGGTGCTGGGGCTTCAGGGTGTTGTTGGTGGTAGACGAGAGGAGGTCAGGGGCGTGCAGGTCGCGTTTGGCAACCCACTGATTGTCTGCATCGGGGTAGCCCTTCCACTTGACCAGGTACTTGAGGGCACGTCCCCTGCCAAACCGCTTCGAATCTAAGATGCGTTCTACTTCGTATTGTTCTTCACCTTCGATAAGGTCAGGAGGTGGTCGTTCGAAGTTGGGGCCGTGAGAGGCCGTCTCTCTATATGGGGTAAGGAGGGAGACATGGAACGCGTTCCATATCTTCCAGGATGAGGGAGGTTGAGGCGATAAGTGATGTCGGAAAGGACCTCTTTGATAGTGAAGGTCCATGGCGTTTAGGGGCTAGTTTGGCTGCGGGGTGTGTTGTCCTAATGTTTGTGCCTTCCAGCCACACCAGGTCACCTGTCTGATAAGGTGTGAATTTAGGGGGGACTCGTGCCATGAGGCTTTGGGCCTTGAGCACATTTGTTTGCGCCTCCTGCCTCATTTGGCTTAGGAGCGTGATCCTTTGCTCCACTGCTGGATTAGGGGTAGGTTTTGGGGTCCATTGGGCACGGGGTAGGTGCCCATCAGAAGTTCGAAGGGGGACTTCCTTGTGGTCGCATTGGGCCAGAGTTAAGGGCGAACTGGGCATAGGGTAACCAGTCAGCCCAGTCGTTCTGTCTGGACGTGCACCAAAAGCGAAGGTACTGTTCTAAGCGTTGGTTGGTGCGCTCTGACTGTCCATCAGTCTGAGGGTGGTAGGCTGAGCTTATGTTTTGCTTGATGTCGAACTGTTTGCACAATTCTCGGGTGAAGGAGGAGGTGAAGCGTGGATCCCTATCGGAGATGATCTTTCGGGGAATTCCATAGTGGCAGAAGACATGATCTAGATAGAGTTTGGCCACCCCGGGCCATCGATCTCTTCTCTGCAGGGAATGAATATGGACGCCTTTGTACAGTCGTGGTCAGTGATGGTGAGGATCGTGTCAAAGCCTCGTGATTCTGGGAGCTTTGTGATGAAATCCATTGCTACTGTTTCGAAGGGTAAGGTGTGCTTGGGGTTATAGGTGATAGGGAGGGTGTGTTCGGTGCGTGTTTACTTTGTTTGCCTGACATTGGGCACATCCCTTCACATAGTCGGTTACAAACTGTTTCAAGTTGGGCCACCAGTAGGCCTGTGAAACGAGTGAAAAGGTGTTGAAAATTCCTGGGTGGCCCGCAGTAGGTGTATCGTGGTAGAAGCGGACTACCCCTTTCTTAAGGTCGTTGTCCCCAACGACCACTAGTGCGTCGCCCTTCCACCAGAGGTCCTGAGCTCTAGTGAGGTTGTGGGCCGGAATAAGTGGTTCAAGGAGGAGGGAATGGGATTCCTGGTTTGCACAGATCTGGTCATTCAAGGAGCTGGTGGGTTCTCAGTGGTGAGAGAGCGAATGAATAGGGAGGCTGGCAGGACTGTGACGGCCTTATTGTCCCCTTCTCCCTTGTCGTAGTCTGGTCGTCGTGATAGGGCATCAGCCACCTTGTTCTCCACGCCTGGTCGGTGCTTCAGGAGAAGATCAAACTCTTCTAGCTCGAGGACATAACGCCCCAGGCGTCGATTGATGTGGCGGGCCTCCTGGAAGTACAGGAGGTTTGCGTGATCAGTGTGAACGACACCTTGTGTCTGGCTCCCGCCAAGTAGTGTCTCCAGTGTCGGAGCGCCTTCATGACTGCCAGGAGTTCCTTATCGAAGATATTGTAGCCTCTTTCGGCCTGGTTCATAGTTTGCGAAATAAAGGCTACTGGCTGAGGTTTTCCCCTGGGGTCCTTCTGGAATAGGGCTGCCCCTGTGGCGAAGTTCGAGGCATCTACTTCGACCTCAAAAGGGGCTTCGAAGTCTGGCTGTCTGAGGGCTGGGCCCGAGGTGGCGAGGTCCTTTAGGCTCTCAAAGGCATCTGGCATTCGTCCGTCCATTCCCAGGGTTGTCCCTTTTGGTTAGTGTGTTTAGGGGACGAGCCTTGTGTGCGAAGCCTTTTAGGAATGGGCGGAGCCAACCAATAAGGCCTAGGAAAACACGGAGTTCGTGCACATTTTTGGGGGGAGGCCAGGTGCGCACTGCTTCCACCTTTGCAGGGTCCATTTGTACCTTTCCTCCCCCAATGATCAGCCCTAGGTACGCCACTTCGGACTGTTCAAAGGTGCACTTCTCCGGCTTTAGGTATAGGTCATTCGTCATAAGCCTTTCAAGGACCTGGTTCACTATTTCTCGGTGTAGGGGAATGTCATTAGTGGTGGCAATCAGGATGTCGTCCAAGTAACATAAGACCATGCCGGTAGCAATGAGGTCCCTGAGAACATCATTGATAAACTTCTGAAACGTTGCTGGTGCATTGCACAGGCCAAAGGGCATGACGTTAGGCTCCCAGTGGCCTGGAGGCTTTGTTCTAGTTGCAGGGGTTTTAAACGCCGCTTTCCACTGGTCCCCTTCTTTGATGCGGATGTTGTTGTAGCCTGCTCTCACGTCTAGGGCTGTGAAAAGTCGGGCTCCAGCTAATCGGCGGGTGAGGTCTTCAAGGTTGGGGATGGGGTATCGGTCAGGGATGGTGTAGGTGTTTAGGCGGCGAAAATCCTGCACAGGGCGAAAGGAGCCGTCTTTCTTAGCAACGAAAAAGATTTGACATGCATAGGGGGACTGGGATGGGGATATATATCCCTTGTCGATCTGGTCATCGACATAGTCATCTACCGCATCCTGTTCCTTTAGTGTTAGTGGGTAGGTTCGACAATCTAGTGTCTTTGGGGCATCATTGGTGAGGTTTATGGCATGGTCACAGGGCCGAGATGGGGGGAAACGTCGAGCTTCTTCTTCACTGAAAATCTTCTGGTGTTTGTGGTACGCCTCAGGGACTAGTTGCTGCCAAGTCTTCTTCTCTTTCTTGGCTGCTTCCCTGACCGCGATCTCGGTTGCAATGGTGGTCTTTCGTACAAACTCGGGGGGATGACACAGGCGAAAATCTGTTCGCCTCTTTGTAAGTGGTAAGCGGTTCGCTTTCCAGCTTTCTTAGTGGCCGCTAGGGGGTCTGTGCGGCAGCCCTTTCGGATATAATATAGATTGGGAGTCCTTGCATGGTTCCCTCAGTCCAATCTACTGTAGGATTGAACGCTGCGAACCAGGGGAACCCCAAAATCATCCTATCTTCTCCTAAGTCTGTGATGTAGAAGCGCATGAGTTCTTCCTTGTTTTGTAGACGGACCAGGAGGTCGGCATAGTGGGTGATCTCTCCTGCTTTGTTGGGGGTTCCATCCACGTTTTTAATTGGCTTAGGCTTTTCTAGTCTTTGGAGGGGGAAGCGTAGTCTTCTAGCCGTCTTCCAATCGAGGCAATTGGAAGTAGCTCCGGAGTCTATAAGGATCTTATCTTCGGCCATCGAGTGTGCGGATCGTAAAACAACTGGTATTGCCATAGATTTCTGTCGTGATACAAATACAGTGTCCACTCGAAGTGCTCGTACCCAGGCCGATGGGGTAGAGCGTCCTAAAAACCCTTTTGGGCGAAAGCCTTCTCCAAGAACTCCTCCTTTTCCTCCGCAGACATAGTGTTAATGGAGTCGATTACTCGATCGACTCCAAGCTTCTCTTCTTTCTCTGGCTTCACTTCTTCTTCTTCAACAGTAGTTCTGATGTATGCAGGGGGTCCTTGAGACGGCTGAGAGCGGTTGGTTCTATTAGAAGGGGTAGAGGTGGATCCAGTGCGTGTGGGGCAATTTCTGGAGATGTGTCCCATCCCAGTGCATCGGAAACACTTGCCAGCCTTCATGAGTTGTTGCTTCTCATCGTCTGTTAGGGTCCTGCCAATGCGATCAACGTCCATGGGGACTACTGCATTGTTCCGGTTCTGGTTCTGGTGTTGGGGAGTAAATGGCTTCTGTTTCATATTGAAGGAGCGGCGCCATACTCCCTCAGACTTCCCAAAGCGAGAGCGGGTGTCCTTGCTTTTCCAGGTGGGGTAAAGCATCTTTAGGCGGAGCCAAACATCGTGTTCAGTGTGTGCTGCAGCCACCCAATCATCCCACGTCTGGGGGTTGTGTCGTTTGATAATTTCCTTCCCTAATTCATCAGGAAGGCCCGCTCGAAGGGTGTCCAGTGTCCCTTCCTCATTGAGGCCATATCCGGCCTTTGCTGCATATGTGCGGAACTTGGCAAGGTAGGAATCTAGATCCCTTCCTTCCATTCGGAGGCTTTTGAGTTGGGCGATTGCGTTCTGCTTTTCAGCTGAGTCCGCAAAGGCCTGATTAAACTCTGTGGTGTAGTGAAGCCAATAGGCATTATTGGTGGAGGGGATCTGGACATGGTTCGTGTTTGGGTCATCTGGGGCGCTCTTTTCCCCAATCCAGGTGTGTATGATGTCGACCCAGTCGTCTACTTTCTCTCCTCGTATATAGCTGAGGGCAAGGAGAGTCTTTCGGAGTGGATTGGACATTATGTCCGTTCCTTCGTTTAGTCCCGCATAAATGTTAAATTCTCTGACAAATGTCTTGGCCTTGGTGCGATCCCCTTCGAATATAGTAGGGGGATTGCCTATGGGTTTGCCACCAGTCCCTTGTGCAGGGGCCGGGGCTGCTGGTGCGGCCTGTTGGGCCGCTTGCTGCTGTGGTTGGGGGCCAATATTTGCCATGATCGAGGGTAAGGGGTGTAAGGCGGCAGGGGGTTGTTCGATAGGGTGTGTGGGGACTAGTAGGGTAAGGGGGGATTGTTCTTCTGGCGGGACAGGTTCTCCTACAATGCCGAGGAGTGTAGGAGGTTCACTGGGTGGGGACTGGAATGATTCAGTTGTGTCGGATTCTAGTTCTTCTCGTGGGTCTTCTGGACGCAAATGTCCTAGGCCTATAGCCTGTTCTTGGTCTCTACTGAGGGCGAGGTAGTCTGAGGAATAGGTGTTCCCGTCTATGAAGAAGAGGGGAAACCACTGGTTTCGTTCCTGATCAAATTCTACTGCTCCTCTTCTTCCGTTGAAGTATCTGACCCAATAGCCTGCTCCGAGGCTGTCTTCTCTCCAATAAGCTGTTCCTCTGACGTGAGGGAGGAGACTATCTTCTCCTCTTCTGTCGTAGATGAAATACTCGTCTGGCCAAACAGGAGGAGGGTCCTGTAAGTCTTGGCGGGTAAATCCCTCTTCTTGGTCTGGTTCTTCTTCCCCTCGAGCTGAGTAGGAAGCCACTGTGTTTGGAGGAGACTCGACTTAATGTTAGGCTCAAGCGTTGGCCTTCTGCACGACTTGTGCGACTGGTTGGTTCGTTAACTTGGTCTAGCCCAAGTCTAGGCTTCTGTGGACTCTGAGGGCCTGGAACGCACAGGCGAAGTGTGATTCACAAGGAGAGTGGACAGTCCCTTCAGTGCGATGTTAGATATGATCGAGGGATCGTATCTACACAACGCAATGAGAGAAAAGCGGATCGACACTTCAAGGGGTAGGGCACAAGCTTTTGGCAAAGCTCCTGCCTCTGCGCCTTGAGGGGAAGTGCAGACTAAGGCAATCTCAAGATAACCTCAGCTTGCAGAACAGTGGGAACTAGCTTGATTGCTCAAGAAGTCGAGTCTGAGTACATACAGATGAGACGAAGCACTATAAGTACTAGGTAGGGTCAAGGGTAGTGCGTCATTGTAAGTATGATGTCATGTACTAGGGCAAAAGGGGAAACGCGTCATCGTACAGGGTCAAGGGTAGGTGCGTCATTGTACAAGGCCTAGGGCCCATCATCAGTAAGCAAGAGGTGGCCTCATGGTTCACATGAGGCAGTGGGTCAAGGGGAAAGGCATATAGGGAAAGAAAAGTAAGGGTACTCAGTCCAGAGCAGTCCAGAACGTAACATTACCCTTACCCTGTACCCTCCTTGGGGGTAAGGGTTTGTGAAGGGTTTGAGAGTTCATACCCTTACCCTTACCCTTACATACCCTTGGCCCAAACCCCCAGGGTTTGTTAAACCCTTGCCATTCACTACTGATGTATTTAAGCTCCCTGGTCTGTGGAATAGATGGGCAAGCAAGCTACCAGCATCTTAGAGCTGTTGTGAGCCCACATCCTCTTCTTCTCTCTGTGTGACTTCCTCTCATGCATGCCTCAAACCATTGAGAATGCTTTTCACCTCTGCCCACACCCTTGCCTTTGCCATTTTGCCTCCATCTTTGCCCTCTTTCTCCCTCTGGACTCACTTGCATGTCCCACATGCACATCATGCTGCACCCTAATACTAACAGGTGTACATGCATAGGAAACCCAAAAGATCAAAAGTAAATGAACAGTGTCAGCTATACATCAAAATGAAGCCCTTTTGAGTAGCAAGTGTATCCCTTTCCTGGCCCCAGACACAATCTTCCACATACCACAAGAACATCCTGGATTCTCTCCAGATCGAATGCTCCATAAACGGTCTACCTGCTCGTCATATATTCGCCCGAATTCATCAGCATCCATAGCAAGACCATAGGCGTGGGCGAGATTTTTGCATTTCATCGCTCTCGATACTCCCACTAGTAGGGCAAACAATTTTCGGGCCTCATCTCCCCTTGCCACGCCCAGCTCTGCAACAGATGGATGGTCTCTATTGCTGTTCAACATGACAAGGTCCATGACGTTCATATCCATTCCGGCTTCATGCACAAATTCCTCGTGAAGTCGAATGAATTGAAACCAAGGGCCTCTGAGCAAAACTTCCTGCTCTTTCGAAAATCCGGACACCCCATCGAGTGGTACGGCACATAGTGTCGTAACAACACTCGAAGGGAATTTATCGTTATAGATCTGAAGAAGGTCTGGATCGAGGTTGGCGACGTGGATTCTCCACAGAAATGGAAGTTTGGTGGGATCCTTTTGAGCTTGTCCGAGAGCGAATTGCAAAGCAGTCGTTATACTCGTGGATGCGGACATCATCGCAAGAGGAATCGACCAGTATCTGTCACGAACCGCCAGCGTAGCGAGATTTCGAAATTTTTTGATCTCTTCCTCCGTAAAGGCAACGCCGCGATAAACTATGCCTTGAAAACCGGACCTCGAAGGCTCCAATAAAAGGTAGTTGAATAGGTCGATATTGAGAAGTTCGATGAGAAACACGGCAGAGCGAAGGCCCCTTTCTTGACCTTTCTCCGTAAAGGCGTCCGTTCGAAACGCCACGTTTAACAACGCAAAAATCGTGTCGTATCCGAATTCTGACGTGTAAAGGTGAATTGCGTCAAAGCTGTGGCTTTGTGTCGGACTTCTGTCTGCCCAATCTTTGGAACATGACAGGAGGCTTTCGAGGGCATGGCGATCTTCGTCAGTGGGGGAAGACTTGTCGGTTATGCCCAACTGATTGATGTATTCGCGGAGTTCTTGCATAAATGTAGAGTAGTCCGACCACCTGCCCCGAATGTATTCGATTGCCTTGCGGACCTCACTCATCCGAATATCGGACTGCTCTGCGTGGTAAAACGTTCGGTCACATAAATTTTGGATCGATGTCCAATCCGCGAATCGAGAGAGTCGCGAGGGGACAGCGGTTGCCTCTGAAGAGAGCACAGGGGGGGATTGGGTCTCCATGTCTGCAATTCCGCCACGGCAAACGGGAGAACTTTGGCCTCGAAATAATCTATAACATTTGGGAGAAAACAAAGTCAGACCACACCCACCGCTAAAAGATGTACACCAACATTGAATATCTTCGCTAGCGCAGTCGTTTTCTTCCTCCCCACACGGGCACAAGAAAGTGACTATGTCTTTCGGTGTCAAGGCGGCGACAGGCCCGGGAGTAAAGGTTCATATACGTTTATAATTCAGCTTGTGGGCAATAGTAGCTTTACACAACACGTACATTAGATAATTGTCAAATTCCCGCTACCTTTAGGGAGTCGTAGGTCCAGAGAGTAAATATAGTGGGAACTTGTCGCAATGTGAATCGTAGTCAAGGGTTTGAGAGGTAACGAGAACGTCGAGAAACGGGCTGTACCAAACCGCCGTTTCAACAACTCCCTTCATTGATGAATTCCCACACATGAGAACGTGGGAGTGATGTATGTTGTTCCATCGATTGAGCCTTTAGGCCCAGTTCTGTTTATCACAGTGCACTGCACAGTAGACTCCCTCATAATGCATACCCCTCAGGATAGCCCCAGACTCGTAGGTATGGGTTATTAGACTCCAAGTATGAGGTCAAATGCCTCCTCAGGCTTGTCCCTCTCGTAACTGGGTCATCATATTACCTAACAAGTTAGCAATTTCTGATAGCTTCCATATTGCAAAGCATGCATGACAATGCTGATGAGGACAATTGAACAAGTGAAGATCATTATGCACACTAGGCTATGCCAACAAGTCGAATGATATACATACACAAAGCCTACATGGGGAAATAATTCACCGTCGCTTTCTCCCATTTACTGTACCTTGCCATAATCATGTTCAAGCTAGTATTCGGGTTCCAAGGCTAGGCCAGATTTCACCCCTACAGAACAGTAATCCTGCAGCAGTCTGATGACATTCAAGTTGCCGGGACGCATGCTTATGAGGTTGAGGGTGAAAGTAATCCACACACAACAAACATGTCAAGCAAATCACAAGCACAGCTATCGCGTTTTGGTCATTTGACTTCCCAGTCCTTGTGCGAAGCGTGCTCCCCGTCCACCTCTAGAGCCTGAGTACATGGCATGTGAGTATATGCCGTAGACACTTGAAGGGAACCTTGAACTTACCTCGTGCATTTGTGCCACCTCTCCGCTCCCCACGCCCTCTCCGTTCTTGCGCCTGTTCACCCCGTTTATCGCCCTTTAGACCATCCGCCCGATCACCCCAGGCAGTTGCCCCACCAAGACGGATGTCGAGTGCCTTCTCATTTTGTTCCACCATCGTCCCGACCTTCTCTGCCAATATATGCGCAAGCTGTTGCGGCCGTGTAAGCTCGACGCGATGGAATACGATGACGCCAGCAGACTGGTCCAAAGAAGCGGGGAGTTCCTCCGTCCAGATCATCCGCGATACGAGGGAGTTGACTGCCCGACGATCCAAGGAGAAGGTGCGCTCAAGTAAAGCCAACGATAGGGTCTTGTAATGAGGCGCAAACGTAAATAGATAAGTGCGTAGGCCTTCCTCTTGGATGCGCCTAAGGTAGAGTGGAGTTCTCATCAGTACAAGCGCAAAACGTGGTGTTCCCTCGCTTACTTTGCGAGCATCTCCTTGACAGATGCAGCCTCGGGCATGAGACTCCAGATCTTGATGTCCTGTATCAGGTCACGGCACTGCTCCCATTGGCCATGTTGCAATGCTTTGCTGGCCTGCATTATGTGATCCCGAGTGCTTTCTGGGGGCCCCGTGAACACTTGACGGTCTGCAAAGTCTAGCAAGCGGCGGAAGGGCTTGGAGATTGCCTTGCGCTTCTGCTCCTCCAAGTCAATGCTTGCAAGCATTGGGATTTCGACAAGCATGCTAGAGACGAGGAACGCGGCCTCGAGTAGCTCCGTGTTAATATGCATGTGGAACGGCAGCTGACGTTGCTTCTCCGCCTTCTCTTGTTCCGGAGTGAGCGTCTGGAATCGCGGCTGGTGCGCACCCTGCGCAAGGAGCTCCTTCACGCGTTGAGTGGCAAATATGTCTTGCAGAGTCGATTGAGCTTCCTTGATGAGGCCGGATCGGAACGCGCAAAGTCCGAGCTGTACAACAGCACGGTTATATAGGATCTGCGTACCAACATCCATAGAGTAGACCATTTCTTGCAGGTGAGACATGAGCAACATGTCGCGTGCAGTGTAAAAGTCGTTATGCAGGGCGTGGTGGTAAATGTGACTAAGCATTGCACGTGTGCGCAACACGGAATTCCCGGACTTGTACAGGTGAGCACACAGAGCGTGAATGAGCGCAGACGGGGTCGCATGAGAGGCTAGGGAAAGAGGAGTTGGTATATTTGAGGTAGCGACTGCCGATTCAAGCGCGGTGAGAACGGCGTCGGGCTATAAAGAGATACATAACTCAGTGTTAGCATAAGCTAAACGCATGGAAAAAATAATTCACCTTGGAGTAGATGTGTTCCAGACGTCGCATCACGACACGAGCAAGAGGTTCTGGAAGCTGCTTCTTCTCATAAAGTGTCTCTGCGCGACATATGGTGCAGTAGAGACCCTTCTCGTCCTTTAACCGATCGACGTACTCGGTCCCATGGGGATCCAGGTTCTGTAGGCTGCGGGTGAATTCGTCGTCTAATCGGTCGACGAAGCTCATAATGCTTCCGCGTATGCGGACAACACCATCCTTTTCACCCTCAGGAGTACGTTCTACAAGATCGTCGTAGTCTTCAGTTACCTCCTGCACCGAATACCCGTCGTCGTCGATAAGGACGCCGATGAGACCATCTATCTCGCGCTGAGCAGATAGCCACATCTCGATGGGCATATAAGAGGCGATTGAAGCGTTGTAGTCAAAGCGTGATGAGACCAAGGCAAGTAGTACCCGGATTCGTTGATAAGGCGCGACCGCGACCTCGAGGAGGCGCTCCAGAATACGAATTTGATCCGCACGGTCTGTGTTCTGAGAAGTGTCGACATATTGGCTATATGGGGACAATTTGGGGCTTACCTTCTTGCCACGAGCCTCCTGGATGGCCTGGAGTGTCTTGTATATTCCCTCCGACGTGTACTGTGTGGCTTTCCCACCTTTTCCAACTTGAGTAAACTCATCTTCATCTTCACCCTCACCCTCCACGCCAGCGGGCTTTTTAACAATTTCCGGCCGGGGTTGGACTTGTGGCACGGCAAGGGCAGCGTATTCTTGTTCGAATGCTTCCGGATCCTGACAGCGGTCAGCAGATGGAACGTGAGAAGCTTGCAAGGGACATGTACATCGTTGTATTGCTTGATTTCTTTCTCGTACTCCTTGACCGTCTTTCGTACCCTTTGTTTCATGGCAGTAAGGGCGCGCGCATTGCTTGCGTTCATCTTTTTTTTAGCTTCCTTTTCTTTTGCGAGGGCCGCATTCAGAGCCGCTTCAAGCGAGATAAGGGTGCGGATGTAAAATGGAGGGATCGGCTCGGCGACATTCTGCTGACGCTGCACCATGCGAGTCAGCTTGTCATATTCTAATAGACAATACGCATATGAGCGGCACTGTACAGAGGGACAAGGGATGGTTGCTCACCGGTAGAAATAGCTATCCAGTCATTTATTTTGAGAGCGTTGTCCATGGTTCTCCCTGTAGCTTCCATCTCTTCAAGACGCTTGTCGCGCGCACTCTTAACGACTCGCTTGACCTCTTCGTCACTCTCCTCTTCGTCTGAATCGCGGAGGAAACGAGACTTCGGTTTTGCCTCTTTGTGCGCTGCACCCTCATCATCCGACTCGTCTTCTGACTCTGATTCTGATTCAGAAGAGGAGGAATCTGAGGGGTTAGCAGTACGAAGGAAACGGGACATGGCTGGTTTTGCGGGTGCGGCGGGCTTTGCTGGGGATGCATCCTCGTCGGAGCTCAGGAGAGACTCCTCCGAGTCTGATGATTCAGAATCATCCGAGTCTGCTGCTTGTCTGAAAAATCGCGACATTGTGAACAATTTAGAAGTAAACGAGTAGACCCATTGCATTACATTTTAAAACTTTTGTGTTTCGGACATCTCCGGTTGGGGGGCCGTGCGAATGACTCACTCACTACATGTACAGTACAGTACAACTAACTACTCAACACGATGCCCCGCTTGCCCTTCCATGTCTTGAAACTGTGGCCGAAACCCGCAACCCCGGTCACGCGAATTCTCACCAGCACAATTCCCAGGCGACCAGTCTTGCAGTCTCACTTGAGGCCAGCCTCGTCCATCCTTACGCTTCTCCCCTTCCCGCGCCCAACTCTTTTTCGTCCTTTCCCGAGCCTTTGCCCTTCCTCAATCCCCTCGCCCGCCCCAGTACTTGTGCATGCCCGCCATCGGTCGCGCGGAACTGAGTACCAGCCATCCCAACGGAAGCGTAAACGAAAGCACGGCTTTCTCGCACGTAAGCGTACAGTCGGCGGCCGCAAAATTATTGAGCGTCGCAGGTTCAAAGGGCGCACGCATCTGACCCACTAGAAGGAAGGTAATTACCCTCCCTTGCCCTTCCAGAAACGCCCTTATTCAACGTGTCACAGTTCGGCTGTAGACTACGTCGACTACTACTATGTCTCATCGGGGTTTAGTGTAACTCCACCACCATATCATCTGCTTTTCCTGCCAGGAACTTGCATTGAGTCATTGAGATATGATATGAAATGCGTGTGCGACAACCAGCTAAATAAACCCCGCTAGCTAATTCATGTTTACCAATGCCCTCCTCTCAACATCCGTCCCTACTGCCACTAAGGGCCTCTTTACGGTACTCTCCTCAACCCCTTCAAAACTTGGCGCCTCTCCCACATTTAGGGGAAGGCCTGGCCATGCTGGGCATTCCCACTCCGCATCCGGCTGTACCGGAGACAGTGGTGAATTTGGAGAGAATAAAAACCCGCGCTGGATTGAGCTAACAAGAGCAGAGATTGGTGTCTTCGCCGTCGTTGCCATACCAAAGGGATGAGTGGGTTGCACCGGCGCCGGCGTAGGCGTCGGTGGATGTTCATCAACTGCTGCCGGGGCGCTCTCCGAGTCATTTGTTGACGCCACGGCTACTTGTTCGTTCGGGGGCGATGCAGGCAGAGGTACATCAGCGGGCCTCACCTCCGGGCTGGGGGGGAGTGGCGTCGTTATTGCAGCCGCGGGTACTTCCGCCTCTTTTGAAGCAGCTTTTGGAGCGACAACCTTGCCCTTGGGCCGGATGGTCAGGCTTTTGGTCCCTCCTTTAGCAACTAAGCGCCGTTCCTTCTCTTCCCCAGCAGCTTTCATGCGCGCAAGCTGCGAGAGCGTCGGTTGCGTGACCCCACCCGTGCGCACCGCTACCTTTTTCGTCGCAGGGACGGTCTGAGCAGACGCAGCAGCACCTTTTGCGGGTTGTGGACATTTCTTCCCAGCCGCGGGAGCCGCAGTTTTGGGGTTGTCTCTCTTCCTGGGGACTTTGGACTCTGTGCCGTTTTTGCCGGTCGAGCGGGTAGACATGGAAGATTTTGGACGGTCGGAAGCTGAAGGGGCGGCCTTCGGGCCCTCCTTCTTTACCCCTGCTCCAACGTTGGGAATCTTTGAGTTCCCTCCTTTGGCGCCTGCAGTGGATGGGGGTTTGGAATCGTCTTTCTTCACCTGTGTTGCCAGTTTCGGGATTTCCCTTTCCTCGACCACTGGAGCAGGAATGGGCGAGGAGGCCCCAGGGCGTTCCAGAGGGCCTGACGATGCCGCTGCGACTTGATTAACAGCTCGTTTTGCATCGATCGCGGCGGTTGATTTTGGTCCGTGTCGCACACTATCTAGTCGTGACCTACAAGCAAGAGTGAGTGGTACGTT
Source organism: Lactifluus subvellereus (assembly GCA_022496195.1). Taxonomy (NCBI): domain Eukaryota; kingdom Fungi; phylum Basidiomycota; class Agaricomycetes; order Russulales; family Russulaceae; genus Lactifluus; species Lactifluus subvellereus. The sequence continues at coordinate 230,754 of WTXC01000040.1, read as the reverse complement.
TTCATGTATCTTTGGTGTACTAACCGTCTCGATACTATCTGGACCTCAGTTGAAGTTATCTTTTCTTGCGGCGGTAATAGTAGCCTAGCCGGTGCCTGCTGCTGTGTCTCTGGCAACGGTACTCTTTGCGCACCTCCTAATAACCTCTCCTTGATTGTCATCGTCTCCCCCCGCAGAGGTCCCGCGTGTGGTTTGAGCGAAGGGACAGGCGGTTGCATCGTGTCTGGTCGGAGGATTTGTGTAGCCGTTCGCGAAGACGATGCCTCCGGGGGTCGCTCAGCACCCTTTGGACCTGGCCGTACTGTTGGCAAGGGTCGTTCTAGAGGTGCCGATGGCTCTGGTTGTACTTGTGGGCGGCGCTGAGGGATAACGGCGGGAGGGGGCATATTATCTTTACGCTTGGACGACGGTCTAGGCGCAGGCCGTCCGTTCGGTGGCGCCATCGTGTGCACTGTCTGGCTACGTGTTAGCTTCGGTGCTATTGCTGCCGATGGCGCATTGGATGCAAGTGTCGAAGACGACACAGAACGATGGTGTGCCATGGAGGTAGCAGGTCGAGGATGAGGCTCCACTCGTTTTGGGGGAGCGGATGCCATGGAAGATGTCGGACGTGTCGCAGGAAGCGAGTACGTGGATTGTGATGACTGGGGCCTGGAGGCGGCAGAGGGGACATCGATGTTGAGATACTTCTTCATGGTCGGAGAAAGTGGTGCCGCGAAACTGTAACCTGGATTAGAACGGCGTAGCAGCGAGAGGACTAGATTACGCGTGCTCACCTCTCTACCCTTGAAGGAAGCAGAATTTTGTAGGCGTCGAACACATTCCTGCTAATTTTGCGAACCTCCGCGCTTGCATCTGTAGCAGTCAACTTGATCGCACTTTCGACATCTCTTGCGCGTGCATCCTTCTCGAGGTCAGGCGGATTGAAACTCTGGACACACGAAAGAACGCTATCTATCGCAATCAAGCGGAGGGTGACGGATTTGTCACGAAGAGCACCGACAAAGTATGGTAGAAGTGAGATGAGTTGGGTTTGGTCGATTACCGTTTGCAAGGCAGCCTTGGCACGGGAGATGAAAATCTTGTTTGGGCGAGAGCAAAGAGACAAAAGTGTAGGGATAAAAAGGGGAACAAGCGGGTCAAAGGAAGGACCTAGTCCCGTGGCAAGAGCGGCTATACAGTCAACGGCGGCAGCGGAGAGGCGTGAACGCTCGGAGGCTGCAGCGGAGGTGATTGGACGATACATTGAGCGGATGGAGGACGTGAGAGTTGTAGGGTATTCGCATGCGCCCCCCTTTAACAGGGCTATGATCCCCAGGAGGGTGTTGCTGATGGCATCCCATGTTTCCTCTGTTTCCGCAAGTGAGAGCGAGGCGCGCGCATGTTCCAGTTCCTCTCTCAATGCAGATTCGGAATGACACTAAAGAGAGATGTAAGTTATATATAAAATAACATGAGAGAAGAGAGAGCCTGCCTCTATAATCGCTGGAATCTTTGCTTTGGGAGCCATGGGGATGAAAGATAGACTACAACGAGACTGCCTGACCCAGAGGACGTGTTGTAGTTCGTGTTGTTCGTGTCTCTTTTTGGTCATCCACGTGACCGTATCCGGGCCGTTTTTGGAAGGAGCTGATGATCACCGGTGATGACTCGAATTCGATGCTATTTAGACAAATCGTCTTAAGATCTTGTCAAAGATATCTGCACACGATGACTTCTACTTCACATAGCAGTCCTCTTTCCGCAACACAGATTCGCCAAGCATTTTTTGACTACTTTCAATCCAAGGGTCACACATACGTCCCTTCTTCGTCTACCATCCCCTATGAGGACCCAACCCTTCTCTTTGCCAATGCAGGCATGAATCAGGTGTGTGTACCTGTACATTAATGGCTCCCTGTATGTGCGTACAATAATACTCTTAGTACAAATCGATTTTCCTCGGAACAGTCGATCCCAATTCCGACCTAGCAAAACTGAAACGCGCACACAACAGCCAAAAGTGTATCAGGGCAGGTGGAAAGCATAACGGTACGTGATAATCTTCTTATATATCCATACACACTTGGCCAATGCAGAGCCCCAGATCTTGACGATGTTGGTAAAGACTCGTATCATCACACCTTCTTTGAGATGCTCGGAAATTGGTCATTTGGGGATTATTTCAAGGTAATTAACCTCCCCCCTGCCCTAGACCCCTTCTTGAATAGATCGTCCACCCAGAAAGATGCTATTCGATATTCCTGGGACGTTTTGACCAATGTGTTCAAACTCGACAAAGACCGACTATACGTGACCTACTTTGAGGGCGACCCAAAGACTGGGCTCGAACCTGACCTCGAAGCACGGCAGTTTTGGCTCGACGTTGGCGTTGCTGAAAGCCATGTCATTCCTGGAAACGCCAAAGATAACTTCTGGGGTATGAGTTGCGTTCCGTCCCCCCGGCTCCGTCTCATTTAATTTGCAGAGATGGGTGCAACCGGTCCTTGTGGTCCTTCAAGGTGCAGACTTGAATCCCTCTTGCTCTTGCACATCCCTTACTGTTCCTTTATTTAGCGAAATTCATTATGATCATATCGGCAGCCGTGATGCCTCGTATCGGGTCAATAAAGACGACCCCCTCGTGGTAGAAATCTGGAATAACGTCTTCATTCAGTTCAACCGCGAGGATGACGGCTCTCTGAAACCCCTTCCCTCCAAACATGTTGATACCGGCATGGGTTTTGAGCGCCTTGTCACCGCCATTCAAGGCGTACGGTCTAATTATGACACGGACGTCTTTACGCCGCTCTTCGTGCGGATACAGGAGTTAACGGGTGTGCGGCCATACACAGGCAAATTTGGCGATGAGGATGTAGATGGTATCGATACTGCATATCGCGTGGTTGCAGATCATGCGCGCACACTGACGTTTGCGTTGAGCGACGGTGGAGTACCAAATAATGTTGGGCGCGGCTACGTCCTCCGTCGCATCCTCCGTCGAGGTGCGCGGTACGCGCGCAAAAAACTTGGCGTATCTATCGGATCGTTCTTCTCTTCGCTTGTACCGACGCTTGTCGAGCAACTCGTACGCCTCATATTCATAGTCGTGCCATTCGGTGACACTAATTTTGGTGTCCAGGGTCATGTCTATCCAGAACTAACCAGGAAAACTGTGGAGATCAAGGAGATTCTCGACGAAGAGGAGGAATCGTTCTCACGCACCCTCGATCGCGGTGAGAAGTTGTTTGACCAGTACGCCACCGCTGCGCGCGAAGCTGGTTTGAAAGAACTGAACGGAAAAGATGTCTGGCGACTATACGACACATATGGTTTTCCGGTCGACCTCACATTACTCATGGCAGAGGAGCTTGGTCTCGGTGTAAATCACAAGGAGTTTGAAGAGGCACAGGCTGCAAGTAGGGAGGCCAGCAAGGCTTCGCTCAAAGTCGGGTCGAGGGACGTGGTCAAACTTGATGTGCACGATATCGCGGCCCTTGAGAACAATACGAGTGTTCCGAAAACTGACGATTCCGCAAAATTCGGTACGCCTCTCATTCCTAAATATTTCTCGACCTCACAAACGACACAAAGGCATCGGCAACATCGATGCGACTGTCAAGGCGATATACCATAAAAAGGCCTTCTTCCCTTCAACGTCAGACATTCCACCGGACACCATTTTTGGAATCATCCTAGACCGAACGAGTTTCTACGCAGAGGCTGGCGGGCAAGAATACGATACTGGAAATATTGTGATCGATGGCGTCGCGGACTATGAGGTCACCAATGTGCAAGTTTTTAACGGATATGTATTGCACATTGGTCATCTCAAATATGGGCAACTATCTGTGGGGGATAGCGTGGTCTCATCTTACGATGAGGTGAGTCTGCAATATTCCAACGCACACCTTATTGATCATGAGCTCTCAGCTCCGACGCTGGCCCATTCGCAATAATCACACGGCAACGCACATTCTAAACTTTTCTCTACGTGAGATTCTAGGTGACCATATTGACCAGAAAGGGTCACTCGTTGCACCCACCAAGCTCCGCTTCGATTTCTCCCACAAGGCACAAATACCGCTCCCGGAGTTAGAACGAATTGAAAGTATGAGCATCGACTGGATCAAGAGGAATGTCAAGGTGTTCAGCAAAGATCTCTCTCTGCCCCTTGCGCAGAAGATTCCTGGCCTCAGAGCCGTTTTTGGCGAAGCATACCCAGATCCTGTGCGTGTGGTGTCACTCGAATACGACGTGGACGAAATCGCACAGGATATCGAAAACGCCAAATGGCGGGGCACGAGCATCGAATTTTGCGGTGGAACGCACGTCGCGCGTACCGGGGATATCAAGGACTTTGTGATCACTGAGGAATCTGGCATTGCAAAGGGCATCCGACGCATTGTTGCCGTCACTGGACATGAGGCGCATGATGTTTCTCGTGTTGCTGACACGTTCGAGGCCCGAATAAAACAGACCGAGCAGTTGACTGGGAAAGCGAAGGATACGGCTTTGAAGACGTTGAGTGTGGTATGTGATGCGCAAACTCAGGAGCGGAGGCCGAATAACATGGTCCCCAGGAACTTGGCCAGGCAGACATTTCACTTCTCCGTAAATCGGGCATGCGCGACCGCTTGACAGCGCTACGCAAGGCTTTTGACAAGGAAACCAAGGAAAAGGAGACCGCTGCTACTAAAGCTGTGTGTGACGCTCATACCCATTTCCTTTCGTACCTCAACCTTTCCTGTACCCAGGCTGTCGAAGCTGTCCTGGCATATTTCCATAAGAACCCAGAAGCTGAAGCTTACTTTGCGATCATTGATGTCGAAGGCAATGCGAAGGTACTTGCGACGCCCCGAAGCTTTAGGCATACTAATCATTCCTTCAGATCCTTCAGTCTGTTGTACTTCAGGCCAAGAAACTTAGTAAGGCTATATACGTCTTCAGCGTCGACTCGGAAGGTGGCAAGGTCAACCACGTCAACCACGTACCCGAGTCGCTCCGGTTGAAGGGTATCGATGCTCGCACATGGGCTGCTCGTGTGACAGGAATCCTTGAAGGAAAGGTGGGCCCGTTTCATAAAGCCACGTTAAACGAGAATAACAACTTGGGGATAGGCTGGGGGCAAAGAAGACGGCGCGCAGGGTGTTGGTGTGAACGCCGATAAAGTCAGGGAAGCCCTAGAGGTCGCACAAAGGTACTTGCTAGATGGAAAGGAATAAATTATTGGTGTCTTTTTCTGTGGCGTTCAATGAAGACTATCTTAGCACTTGTATTTCACCCAACCTACTGTACGTAGAGAGAGAATGAAGCAAGGTCTCTTTTGTCGGCCATTTTTCTCCTCTGCGTGAGAAAATTGTGACGCACCGCTGTCACTCTCCAACGTCCCTCATTGCACAACCCACAAACCGTCTGTGGTACATCCGATCAAAACTCTCAGCAAGGTAAGCTCCTGCCTGCATAGTCTTTGCACACCCTGGCTGTGATGTCTCTGCTGGGCCACGAATCCCGAGTTTAAATGGAGAAGAGCGGATACCTGGGGGTGGATGGACGTGTTCCGGTTCGGATGATGATGATGCTGATCAGATTTTCTCAGACTTAACGCTTGTCTACCATGTCTCTTGTCCTCCCCGAACCCCACCAACAATTCCAGGTGCCTATATCCGCCATTTATCCGAGTTATCCTGGCTGATTACAATTTAGCACATCCTTCGTCTGCTTAACACCAATGTGGATGGCAAGCGCAAGGTTATGTACGCTCTTACGGAGATCAAGGGCGTTGGCCGGCGATATTCAAACATCGTCTGCAAAAAGGCAGATGTCGACCTCAACAAGCGGTGCGTCAATATTCTAGATCCCTGTCAAGGCTTACTCTTGACGAGTGTCTCAGAGCGGGTGAGCTCAACTCGGACGAGCTGGAGCGGCTTGTCACAATTATTCAAAATCCCACCCAATTCAAGATCCCTTTGTGGTTCCTGAATCGTCAGCGTGACATTGTCGATGGCAAGAACTCACAAATTCTGTCCAACGGTGTGGACTCGAAGCTGCGTGATGACCTTGAGCGCCTGAAGAAGATCCGGGCTCACCGTGGACTCCGCCACTTCTGGGGTCTCCGTGTGCGCGGACAACACACAAAGACAACTGGCAAGTTATCCTCCGTATCGCTTTCAGTGTAGTGCTAACTCAGCTCACTTTATAGGTCGCCGGGGAAAGACGGTTGGAGTATCGAAGAAGCGTGGTTAAGCACCTTTTGGCTGTCCTCTATGCTGGGAGTATGGATATGCCCTCGCTCTTTCTGATAATGCAGTGTTATATGTCATTTTACCGCAACATACATATGATCAATTGTAACAGAGCAGAGGCTTGCGCTCCTTGCACTGAAACCGCTGAAATTTCTGGAAAGACCAAACCAACCCGGACCGGTTTAACCGTAGCCGCACGCACATAAATAAACTTCAACTTTTGAGTGATCTCTTGCCTCATGGCTTCCTGTTATAATTATTGGGCCGAGCATGCACAGCTCCATCCTTGGTTCAGGCCAGCTATTAAGCGCAAACTGCCCACAATACCGACAATGTTTCCTCGCTCGGAGTCCCCATCGCCCGTCGATGAGTATCGCTCTGACACGCGCATGAAACGCCAGCGCCGCATAACGCTGGAGCAAACTCCTCCTAAGAAGCGTAAGCTGCCCTCGCCTCCACAGTCGCCAATAGAGGACGGTGGTGATGCACGTTTCTTGAAAAGACAACGGTGCACGGCGCTCGAACGCGGGATTGAGAGGCTCTCGCTCATCCCGGCGGCGGCCCCGCACGCACTGGCATCTGAGTTTCCAGCACGTCGGCCTGCTCCTCCCGTCTCTGCCATGTCCGTGCACGCTCCAGATCCGTCTTCCTCTCAATGGTCCGAAATGGCTTCGCCCCTCTCACCCCTAAGCCTCACTGTCAACCCTCTCGCCCCCTACACGCCGATGGCCGTCACGCCCGCCTCCGTGTACACCCCGGCGTCTACACCCGCCGACACGATAGCGGACATCAAAATGCACTCCTCGTCCTGGTACGAGCCCGAAAAAGATCGTGCGTGTCTCCCTCTCTCCTTCCTGCCGGCTTCGCCACTTTCTCGTCGTTTGCCCGTAAAACGCAGCCGCTGATGTAGGGGTTATGCGCTCCCGCGCGCCCGCGCACGCATTATAGGAATCGTCATTACCGACCTGGACGCGTCGTCGTCCGACGACGAAGCGGACGTTGCGGACGACGCGCCAAAGCTGCCGCGCGCCGTTCTGCAGGCGCTGTTACGCGGACCGGAACGGTTGCCGTTCGTGCCCCTGCCTCCGATTCAGCACTCGCACCTGTCGTTGGACCCTCCGTCGCCGTCGCTTGGACCGACGAGTCTCTCTGAGCCCGGGCTGGACGAAGCAATGTGTGTCGAGCAGTAGGGTTGCGTGGATCCAGGTTCATTCTAGATCTTATGCGTACCACATGCACCATTCGTTTCGCTGTGACCTATCGCTTTAATATACTATATCCACCACTGCAAACTTATACCCGCACAGCTAATGGCGAGTTTGGGTGCTCCGTTGCACCTATCCCGAGCCCGAGGGGCCCTTGGCCGTCGTTGACTTTCTGGTACTACCCATGACAGCGAGCACTCCGTATACGTAATGTGTAACGCTTCAAGTTTCTAGCTCTATACCACAAGGTGAGGTAATTTACCCAAGTTCCTTTGAATCCAAGAACAATGCCGTCAACACGACGAGAGAACTTGTGATTTAAAATAAATAGCCCAAAGCCCGGAAAACTACAAACAGCGACCAGAAGGACACTGTGATGAAAGCACTTTTTGCCACACGCCGCGAAACGAAACCACACAACACCGACGCTGCAACGATCGCCAGCAGATAATATGAACCGACGACGAATCGCATAAATTTTTATACATTAATCTCTTTGTCAACGCGGACCAGCGCGTGCGGAGCCCAGCGGAGGCACATTCCCGTTCCCAGCCGACGCAGATGTCAGTAAAAGGCTACGTCCTCCCAGGCTGCGTGCTTCCATCCGGCCCGTACAGTCCCTCGGCGATATTGAGCCGTGTGTGGTGGTGGCGTGCGTGGGCATGCGGGTGGGGAACATGGTGCATCTGCATCGCACTAAACGGGTAGCGAAGCACACCCGGCGCAGGGCTCGCCGCCGTATGTACTGTGGCTATCTGCGAGGGGTGGGGAGGTGGTGATGTCGGTGCGGGAGGGGGAACGGCAGGTGCTGGCTGTGGCGGAGCGTGGAAACCGCGCAGGCCGGGGTGGGAGTGCGTCGGCTGGGCCGGAGCTGGGGTTGAGGCCTGGGGATGTGGATGGGGATGGACGCGCATGTCTTGATAAAGCGCGGGTGAAGATGACGGCTGTGGCTGCTGGGACTGCATCTGGTGGTGGTATGGCATGTTTACAACATTCACGGTATTAGTCCTGTGGCCAGCTTGGAACTGGGTGACAGGTTGCTGTTGCCGCTGCTGTGGTGGTGGCGCAGGCGCGAGAGTAGGCACAGGAGTGGGAGGCTGGGATTGCGCTGGGGGCTGAGAGGCTACTGGCCGGGGTGGATTAGACGAGGCAGGAGATGGCACGGCGTCAATGGCCATATCGCGTGGTGAATCAACGGCATCGTCGCGCTCATCGTCATCATCGCGCGCCGCTTCAACCTCGGGTGCGGCAGCCTTCTGAGCAGCAATCTCTTCTGCTGTGAGAAAGCGACCACCGGGCCCACGCGGGCGACGCATGGCATGTTTATGGCGTGATTCATGGAGATATGGCTACGAGGACGGGTGTGTAGATACACAGGCGCACGCGCGGAGCAAGCAGTGAGTTACGAGATACGAGAGGCGACGGATGTGAATAGATACCTTGCGCTTTTGGGAGAGGCGGTGGACCTCTTCGATGCGTGCGCGGGCGACGCGACGCTTGAGAATACGATAGTATTGTTTTGCGTTTACGTAGAGAGGTTCGTCATCGATAGGTGTATGAGGTTGGGGTGCTTGGGAAGGGGAAGAGGTGTCTTGAGGGAAAGGAGACTGTGCCTCGTTGTGAGGTGGCGACGGAGGGGGAGGGGGAGGGTGCTCATTGGTTGATGGTGGTGGGCGATTATAGAAGTTATAAAGGTGGGGAGCTATTCGATGGTGTTGGGTAAGCGGGATGTAGAAAGGAGGGGAGGAGAAGGAGATGACATACGATGAAACTGATCTTGGACAACGTCGTGAGAGTCGGGGAATGGCTGGGGTTGAGGGGGAATAGGATACGCGGGATGAAATAGTTGATTTATTCCATCCTCCATGTCTTGTCTTGTCGGACCAGTAAAGAGCGCACACGACGCACTCACGGCTATTAAAATATAATATTTTGATCAGCGATTGGATGATCACTCAACGCAACGAGACCTGACAGTGCCAAGTCATTCAGGTCAGGTCACTCACACCCTTTTTTATCCTACGATCACGTGTCTTAACCCACACCCATTCACCTCGCCCTCTTTCACCTTTAACCACTCACTACCGTTATCATGGAAGTAAAGCTGTATGTCATCCCCTTTACCCTCTTTTTGGTTTCTTATGAAAACTCTCAAAGTAAAACTCTCAAGGTCGCAGACCTCAAGGAAATCTGCACCCGGGCAAATGTTCCCACTACCACGAGATCAACAAAGGCCGACCTCATTACGAAAGTCCTTGCGAGTCAAGCCGCCATAGACGCGTACAATGCCAAGTACCAACAAACTGGCAACTCCGCTCCTCCACCCAAACCTGCGGCGCTGTCTAATAACGACGACATAGTGGGTCACTACTCGGTCAAATCGCGCGTGGTACTTACGCACCCTTTCAAGCTTACTTATCCAGAAGAGTGCGCAATCATCGTCCCCTTCTCTCCCCCTTTTCTGTCTAAGAATTTCTCAGCGTTGATTGGACATTGGAAAAACACCCAGCGCCTGTTTCCGTACCGGCCACTGTCCCCAAACCCACCAAAACAAACGGCCCCACTGAGCCTGCGTCGACATCTGTACGAGTCTGGTCTGCTTCTTCTTTCCCTCAATTAGACCTCCCTGACCTCCCATAGATCAAGCCGCAGTCAAAGGTGGCCCCTCCAAAGGCACCCCCTGCTGCAAGGGAGGCAGTCAAGACTCTGGCACCTGCGCCAGCCACTCCGGTCGACGAGGAGCTGGAAAAGCGCAAGGCACGTGCAGCGCGTTTCGGCATTGCACTTGTCGAGCCTTCGAAGCCAAAGACCAAGTCTGCACCTGTACCCGTACCTGCATCCGCACCCAAAGCCGAGGCTACGGCCAAGGCTACAGATGTGAGTCTTACGTTCCCCCACCAGTCGTTTGATAACACGTTGCAACTATATAGGACGCTGCCAAGCTCAAGACACGTGCAGAGCGCTTTGGTAGTGGCAAGTCCGCGCAGACAGGGGCTACATCTATCCCCTCTGCCGGCGTGAGGAAGCGTGGTGCTGGACTTGTGGAAGAGGTTGATGTGGAGGAGCAGGAGCGCCGGCGAAAGCGCGCCGAGCGCTTCGGAATTCCTACGGTGGTAAGTTGAATCCTTTCAGTGGTTCGCAGGTGTTCACGCACACCCGGGGCAGGGCGCGAAAGCTTGATACCCGAGTCTTGCCATGTTTATTTACGTTTTGCTGCTTTTATGATGTGCTTGTAATTGTTGGGCATGGATTCTGCACCGTTTCTCTCGCAAAGGCGAAGATGAGCCACCACCGCCCACCAGGCCTCCACTGAGGCGAGAAACAGAGTTCATCGTATGGTTGCTCATTGCGCGGTCGGAGCCCGCCACGGCTCTATCACTCTCAATAATGTAATTCCGCTGCTGTGATGTAGCACGGCTACCAGATAAAACTTTATATTTCTGTAATTTTGATTCTGAGGCTAAATGGTTAATAAGGCGTTACATTTTTTGATTAGAACACGAGTTTTCAGATTTGATTGTCTCTATCCCAAGGGCTTGTCTGCTACACTGCCACTCTACTAAAAAGGATCACTTTACGTTCTTACTAGTAACATGTTGGCCTAAAGAAAATAAAAGATTTAGGCACTGGTGTAGGACAGGTTGAACGGGGACCTAAAATTTTATTTTCTATCCATGGTCTGGGCTGGGATTCACTGGCAATTATTTTAGCGTGTTATGGTACACCACTACTAAAAATTGAAATTTCAGGCACATCTTTTGCCATGCTTTCCTTACGGTATTTTCCTAGCCTAGGCTAATGTCACGGTGTTGCCTTGTGGCTCTTCGGGATAGATATCAAAACCTTGATGCATCAGCTGTGTCACGGTTCTGAGCTGTGCTCATCTAATCAACCAATTAACGACCTATCCGCCGCTTCACGAGAAATTATCCTGTATCATCGGCAAGGCGCTAAAATTGCGCAGTTTCCACGCAGGTCACGGGCAGGTGCCCGAGGCGGCCGTAGCGGCTGTGTAGCCTCAAGCCCTGGCCCATTTATCATTTACATTGCCAGCTTCGACCCTAAGTGTGTATCCTCTTCACTGAAGTCATGGGTCGTGGTGTCATCTATTTCATATTCCAACGTCCCCGGTTCTGTTGCTTTCTTCCTGTCCGCGCATGTGTTATTATCACGTCCCTTCTCGGGTTTTTACTCTCTGGCATATTGTCTATCATTCTTTGGTTCGAAATTACCAGTATGTGTTCCTTTCCGTACTCCCAACGACCTTTTCCTGAATGGCTGCATATTTCCAGCCGCCCCCGCACTCTCAAGCAAGGAGCGTCGGGCCTTTATCGGAGGTGCCATCGTCGAATTGCTGTTCTTCTTCATCTCAATAATCGGGTACGCTCAGGGACACCCTCGCTTTCGCCCCAATCACTGACCTGCTTCGTCCGTGTGCAGCCTCATTGGTGCGATCGTTCGCAAGCAGACTTTCGTAACCGCATACGCCGTCGGGCTGTACATCCACTTCCTGATCAACTTCGGCGTGGCGATGTACTTCCTCGCCGTCATCCTGCACGCTACGCATGAGGACACCGTCGTCTTGTGCCAGCACGCGCTGAGGAATCCTCAATCTCAAGACCAGTGTGGGTCGCTCTTCGGGGCCATTCGCGGCGTGTACGCCGGTCTCGTCTCTGTAGTGCTCGTGATCGAGCTCTGTGAGTTAACTCGCACCCAACCCCACACCCTACACGTCCTCATCGTCCTTTTTTTTTTTTTCATTCTCCAACAGACAGCGCAATCGTCGCAACGCGCTACGCCTACCAAGTGCGTAGGCAGAAGCGCGAGGCGCGCATGCCCCAGCCTATCCGTGAAGAGTCGGACAGGGGGCGTCTCCTGCCCGGCTTTGTGCGCTACAAAGACAGGGACGGCGCGACGGTGTACGACTCGTACTATCTCCCACCCGCGAAGGGCCACCAACGCGGCGTATCCGAGTATACGTTTTCTAGCACTCTATTTGAGGGCACAACGCCAATGGGGCTGTATGACCCTGTAAGCGCGGGGCTACCTGCCTCGGCGAACAGTGAGGGTATAGACATCGAGGACGGGTACCACGATGATGACCATAGGGACCAAGAGCATGAACACGGTCACGATCACAATCGCGAGACGGAACCATCCCCGGGAATTGAGGCTCTGAGAAACCCGCACGAGGAGGATTCAGACACACTGCGTTGACTTAAGGCGTTTTCGCGGGTGTGGACTTGCCTATCACGACATAGTTGTATCTCATACACGACTAGGACTTTAAGTATGATATCGACGTAAATTTATTTGATGTGTTCAGAGTGCAGAATGAAAATGGCAACTACTCTACAGGTGTTAGGAAAGTCGGAAAGTCAGCGGCAAATAGCGGGCGGCCTGGCGGAGGTGCCATGACTTAGGCCCGCGCCCGGCACCGTGACAGCATAGGTTTGCCCAATAACTCGTCCTTTCGGGCGTTTGTCTGTTGACACAGACAAAGACTACTCCTTCCTCCTACGGCTGCGCCATACATGTGATGCGCATTCGACATAATGCCATGCACATTCGGTACGCTACCCAACGACAGCACATCGTTGATTCTGTGCGCGTGCCTGATACTGTAGATGACCCACTCGCTAACACTTCGCTCATAGCTCGATACGTTACTCTACCAACTTCATGTCTGCTCTTTTCTACTCGCACCATCTATCGTCGCCCTCCTCGCACGCGCTGCGGGACAATTCCAATTATGCCATCCCCGCGAGCTTGGTCCTCAACGTTCACTGCGCTTCCGGTTCATGCTCATCGCCATGTGTAATGCGAATAGCATCTGGAATCATATCCTCGTGGGTGCACCGGAGGGGCGGTCGGTCATGTTGGATTTCGTCGGGATGGGTATGTCCTCTGCCGTTTGTTTCGTCCTAGCCGATTCACATGGCTTTTAACCGTCTTCGCGGCGGCGGAACAGCATTCACACCGTCGCGCACACAACTGCTCCTACTCGATCTCCTCATCATCACTCTCTCAACCGTCGTCACGACCATCGTGTACGAAGCCACGTACGCGCGCGCGGTGACCAAAGCGGCCATCCGGGCCACCCTAGATCTAACACCTCCTCCTGCTCCCATCTACAATGACCCACTCACCCCGACGGCACCCGAGGATGGCTCTGATCTCGTCCTCGATTTACGCGCTTCGCTGCTGCTTCAGCATGTGCGTCAACCGCCGCCACCACCGCCAGAAGATACGTCACTGCCGAGCGGGGCCGCAGTAGTAGAGGGCTTGCGTGCGTTGTTGCAGGCGCAACGCGCACTCAGCAGGGCGCAGCAAGAGGCACGGCAGACCCCGCCTGCAGGCGATGCGGGTGGCGACGGTGCACAAGAGAGGGAGCGGGAGCGACGCGTGCCAGGTGGGATGGACCCACCGGAGGTAGCTAGGTAGTATTTATGGTGGATTCCTTGTGTTACTATATATGACGGCCAAAAGCTGCATGTATCTAGGTTTTAATCGGCCTGTGGGACATTCTTCTACTATAAGGACACGGGTAAAAGACTGGACTGCAGCCAAGAAGGATGTGATAAAAAATGATTCCCGGAGAAGGTATTCGGCAGGTGGTTAATAAGAGCAAGGGGTCACCACCTGCGTTTCAGCTGCACAGGCGTTTGTGGGTTAATCTCATTGGGCGGGGTTGACGGGGTGGGCTCTAGCATACCGTTTTGCGGAGGCAAGCACCGAACTTATCGAATTCTACCTTGCAAGTGTCTTTGTGAACGTCGGTATATGTGGCGACGATGCACTTTCCATAGTCGGACGCCTCTTTTGCGCAGGTAGTCGTAGACGCGATAGCGAGACGTCGTAGAGGTGTTACCACCGCGGCCGAGGACGACGTTGCGGCTGCCAGAGTTGGCTGCATCGAGTAAAAGAGTAAATTAGAGCAGCCTGAGGCTAAACCGTGACCACGTAGTACAATCCGATGATGTGACGTCGCCGCACGCGGCCGGACTTTGTACAAGGCCCGGCCAGTACTTCAAGTTCAACCAACTGAAGCACTGCAAGTGTGCCGAGGGTCACCGTGGCCCACGCCGCAGCCGTGCTTGTTAGAGCATAACCCTAGCCAACGAACTTGTCTCGATATTCCTTCCACCCCGCAGTTGCTTGCCAAGTTCTAATTCTATATCGTGACTTCTGTGTCTCATTGCCCCGTCATACTCTCGGGCGTAATGGTTGATGTTAATTTCCTTGTCGCCACTATACTTGTGGTCATCGCACTCCTTTTCTACATTCTGTACTGGAACAGAGTCTTAGCATTCCTCATTGGGCTTGCCTTTCGCGTGCTCTGGAACAAAGGAGGCTCTAGCGCATGGATTCAAATTGGTGCGTAACCACTCTCTGTCTCTTTCACCCTCCTGACGCACCTCCCAGGCTCATTTCACTTCTCCCTTCTGGCGGGTCGCGTTCTGCTCAAGGATTTTCACTACCATTCGGGCAATCAAACCATCAAAATTGTCAAGGTCCAATTCCGTTGGCAATACTGGATTCGTTCCCTCACTACCTCTGAGGCCATACATCCACACGGGGACGGTGAAGAACCAAAACGTGCGCTAATTGGTTTTGTCTCCCTTGTGGGTTATTTTGAGCGTAGTTTCAGTTAGAAATGCATTCAAATCATCTCACTGCCGCTTCCATCTGACGTTTGAAGGCTTCGAGTGGTTCATCTACAATCGAACTGCTGCATTTGACAACATTGTTTCTCAGATGGAGGCAAGGACACCAGTCCCGGAACGGCGCACACAAAACTCTGAGGCAGATCGGGCAGCGTTCTACATAAGGCACATCTTCCGTAGTAGGTCCCCTGCAGGAGGCGACCGTGCGTCGAGTCTCTTTTTTACCTCAACGATGCCCCTGAGTCGCGTCTTGCAGCTCATGTGCAGACTCCACGTGCCTTGGGCACTCCGAAGCTTCTCCGCAATTTCACACAATGGCTCCGAAGTCAGCTTCCTGGCCTCGACTTCAAGGACCTTCTTCCTCTTAGTTTTGAGGGCCTCAATGGCGGGATTGTGTGCGGCAACATGGCTACCCCCAACATCTTGGTAGCCGAATTCAGCCTCGCGGATGGTATGTTCGGGACGGTGCCAGTACGTTGGATTCCCATCTCTTGTTTACACACAACGACTCATGCATGTAATTGTTCCAGTCAAAGTCACCTCTAGACTTGTACAAGCAACTGTTGAATGTCAAGTTTCAGAATGCAACCATCAGCCTGAAGGAGAATGATCAGTACCAAGCATCCATGGTCGATACTGGATCCCACCTTCATGACCATCTTCGCAAAGCCCAGCAAGTATCCCATATCCCCTTTAGTACTAGCTATTGACGTAGTCCTCTAGCCCGCTGAGCTTCCGCTACTTTCACTACCTCACATACTCTGTATTTTCCAAGCTCTACCGTTCTGCACGGCTTCGAAACAGCCTTCGTGCCACAGCCCAAACCTTCAGAAAGGAGACTATCCCTCCATCCCCGAAAACGTTTCGCTCACGCTCTAAGCGTGCGCAAAGCGTTGATATTGAGCCGTCCATCGGGCCCGAGTCCGCGAAGCAGGAGTACGCCATCGAGAGGAGGTTACTCGAGGCACCCGTGTTCGAGCTCTCATACTATATAGATGTGGTTGGTGTCGTCCCTGTCGAGTCGCGCTCAGTTGACCGTGAAGGATATGATATCGGAAATGGTGATGCGTCGCCTGAATGGGGCCTTGATCTCGTTGTGCACGACGGCTTCTTGAGGTACGGGCCTTGGGCGGATAGACAGAGGCGCGTGCCGTCATTGTATCTCGCGGAGTTTATCCTGATCAGCGGTGGAAACATAGGGCCGAGCTCCAGCGCATATTTTTTCCCCCGACACACCATGACACAGAACCAGCGCATCGCCTCCAGCCTGGTGAGAATCGCATTTGGACTGCTATGCGGATTTTCGTCGAGTTTCGTGGTGGGACAACGCTATACATACCTTTCCGCGAGGCGTCGAAGGTATCTGGTCACTAAATTTGTTTAATTGACAATCGTTTTGAAAACGCGCATTAGAACTGGCAATGGGATGGTCACGTTGACGTCCCCCGACCTCGCGCGCGCGAAGCGGCCTCACTCAGTATTAAAGTTGGCGACAAGTCTACTATAAATTACTTAATACCTATGGCTGCTGATGCCCAAGGTTACCACCCACTGCTTGAAGTTGATCTGGATAATGTGACAGTTTCAAGTAGCCTCAACGACATCCGATTGCTCACAACGCGATCTTGCAAAGTGAGTAGATGCAGGTGTCAGGACACCACAGTATCCCTTCCGTGTGTTGACATTCGCCCAGGTTTCAGGGGAGATGCCGTCCCCATTGAAATGGGACGCTAATCGCCAGTGGATGTTCAGCCTCTCACTCAATCAGCCTATCTTCTACCTGTTGCGTGATCACGCCAACATGATTACCGACCTGAGCAAGGACTGGACTTCCGGGCCCCCGAGCAACTACTTTACCTGGGTCCCAATGCGTTATGCCGTTAATATTGACCTACGCGATTACGAAATGAATGCTTATGTGAATGATCACAATATTATCGACAAGCCCTTACTCCGAGAAGAGAATGGTCCGTCTCCGTTTCTGCAGATAATAATATATCCTAAGATGATTGCAGCGCTACTCACTCTGTGCGGAGCGACTTTACGCTTCGAGGGCATCATCATTTCGGACAAGTTCAGGCCAGAGTGGACGTCACTTCCCTTTTCGATCAATGCTCCTAACGTCACCCTTAACCTCACACTTCCAAAGTGGAACACTCATCGCCTACAAGCCATGGAACCTATCACCAAGCTCATGACTTTTGGCTTGCTACATCTCGACGGCTCATACCTCAGTTTTTCGGATGTTCGAGAAGAGAACGTCGACCAGCTTAGGTTGAAGCTTGCTGTAAGGTCTTTCACACTTTGTGATGGGACCGTGCTTGCTTATCATATGGAATTCGAAGCTTAATGATGTTATATTCAAATGCTTGGCGTGGTCCATCCGACATTTCATGATATTTCAACAGAACTACTTTGGCACCTTTACACACTTTTCGACCCTTCGGGAATACTTGCAAAAGCGAAAACTAGGTCAGATTGGGGATCCCATTGGTCTGAAGTACCGTCCTAGCATGGTAATGACACCATTCCTCGACTCCCTCGTCTAGTTATTGCTGACCCCCGATATAGTTTAATCAGATGCAAGTCGAACTGCGGCTAAATATCACCCATTCTCTCATCACCCTGCCAGTTGGACTTCCTGGTTATGAGACGTATTGCCCGCTTCCTGGCCAGTTGGCCGAGGACGTCCATCTGGGAGGGTGCATTATACTCTCTGTTCCCGAGATTGAGTCGCAACTCCGTTCTCACCATTTCGGGCTAGAAATGAATCTAAATATTGGCACAATATTTGGTGATTTTGAATCTGACTACACAGAGAGGTCAATCTTCACAAGGTCTCAGTGGCATCCCAGCTCGGAGGCGTTTTTGATTGATGGTTAATGTGTTGCGTGTGATGTATGTTCCGTTGCTGACATATTTGTAGGCATCGATATTCTCGCAGATAGGTTATTCGGACCTCAACCACAAGCTGCTGTCTATGTGTGCTTCTGGGAGATTAATTTCGGCGCCATGAAGGGCGTGCTTTCCGCTTCACGCAGCCAGACGTTGCAATCCGCCCTTGATGCTTTCATCATAAACTATAAAGACCCATTCAATGCTCCCGCAGCCGAGTTCGCATTGCCATCGGACCTGGATGGTTTGCAATATCCTGTGTTTGCTACAAATGTGATGTTTACGGGCTCATGTTCCAGTTACATTCATGAAAGTAACGCTCGCGTCTGTCGACCTGACCTGGTCGGCTGAGCCGGTTTCCATCCATTGTTATCTACCCAAAGGCCTCTGCTTGGCATCAAATGATCTGGCAGGCAACAATTATCGGAAGGTCACCAGTCTCTCCATACCCAAGGTTATCCTACGCTTTCTACACTCCCTGGGACAGATGAATGATTGGGTTGAAGCTGGTGAAGTCGTGTTCGACGTTGCGCTCGATAATTACTCTTCTCCGTCAGGATGGCAGGAGAGCGCCTTATCCCAGGCCAAATTTCTCGCTGAACAGGATGAGTCGACCGGTCGGCTTCGAAAGTTGAAGATTAGCCTTGGAAAGCGAGGCCGATGGGTATCACGTACGTTTGTTTCTTGACTCTACCAGTTGGTCTCGTAAGCTGACTGGAAAGTACAGCGCGAAGTGTGCATGCTGCTGTCTTGAGACTACCAAGACCTCATCTCGCTCAGCCTTCAATGCCAATCCACGATGCCCCGTTGGTCGGGGACCAGCTGAAAGGCAACGACCTGACCAAACCAACGCCATTCTCTCACCGTAATCTATTCTCTGACTCGGACGATGAGGACACATATACAGCCGTGGACCACGATAGACGCCTTGCGTATGTTTTACCTACATCTGCCTCTAGTCGGTCGTTTAAAGTCTTTCAGGAACTCGCGCCCTCCATCAATGTTGCCCCTCACTCAGGCAGATGACGAGAGTATGTCGAGTGGAGACGAATCTGATGACGTGGACTTGACTGAGGGTAGTAGTCACGGGAGTGACGTATCAGAATGGATGGAAGGTACGCTTCCTAATATTGTTGTCTTGAGAGTGGGTTCACCAGATTCATCGAAGGTGACTCCGCGGCGTACGAACATTCTCTTGCTCTCCGTTACTCCAGAGTGTCTAGGCATCACAGCCTTCCAACAGCCAAGCCTTCCTTATGGGTTAACACCCCTGTTGTCACCCTTCGGGTGAGATACCATGTTCCCACAACGATCTGAACTATTGATACCAGCTTGTTCCAGGATCGCCGGCTTCACTCCACACCTGCTTCCCGAGAAGCCACGTCTGAGGAGAGCGAGCATAGTCAATACAAGCAGTGGAAAGCCGACATAGCAGACGACGAGAGCAGTATCTCGACTGTTCGCGCGCTGGTTCGCTCCATTGAAATCTGGGTGAATCCTCTTTTACCATCGGTGATAATTCACATTCTTGAAGAAAGTTCACGGGCCGTACGTTGACACGACGGGATAATACTTGCCATGCATCTGATTGGCCACCACAGGCAATGAGTCCGGAACAGCGTATTGATACGCTCACAACCAGCCATATTCAAGACCTCTTGAAGAAGTCAGACGCGGTGAATGATTCAATTTTTGACGTCCAGATTACGTCTGTTCGTGTCCAGGTTGTGCAGCTGGTGCGTAAGCCGCGCGATCAACACGACGGAATCCTGCACACCCTTGATGATGTGCATTACCCCTCCGAGGACGGAGTTGCAGTAGTCGACCTTCAAGTTCATGACGTGGGCTTGAAAGCCCAAGTTCACAAGGAAGAAAACCATCCTCGACAATCTTTTGCCGTATCCGTACATCGCATCGGGTTTACCCTTGACCTCCACGACGTGCGTAGCTCAGCAAATTATTCGAGGTTTCATACCGTCGTGAAGGCTTCACTGTCGGATGTCACGTCATCACTGGTTCATAAACGTGCCGATCTCATGTGGAGGGCTCTCTCCGTCGAATTGGGAATGGATGCCGCAGCGTATATTTCTGAAGTCATTTCTGCCCATACAGATCCTATCACCTGGGCTATCAGCGCATACCGCCGCTTGGAGTCCCGAGTTCTAGCCGGGGCCCGTTTCCGTATTCACAAGATCCTCCAATGGTCCAAGAGACCCTCCGTGGCCGATCCACTCTCTACCATCCAGCCGTCCTATCTGGTCCAGACCGGCCGACCACACGAGATCCGTGTGCAAGCAGCTTCAAAGATTCTCCTTTACATCCGTAGCTGTCTTCGTTCTTTATCGGCTGAAGAACGTGAAGCTATTCGCCATCTTACTGGAGCGGAGGACACCGTAGTGACAAGGGAGGAGGTCTTTGCTCTACTTGAGGAGCGACTGGGCGGTCTTGTCGTGGATGCCGACGCAGCCAATCTTAGCCTAGTTACCCGAATATTTGGAGCACCGGATATTCCGAGGGTAACTCCTACACATGAACGACCCATTCAGACGGTCGGCATTAGGCTGCAGTCCACCAAGATAGCCGTGCTCCATCCTACGCGCGGTGCTCCCTCTGAGGTTAGCCTCGAGGTGGTAGAGATGACAGCTGCTCTAAAGAAGACTGAGGTACTCCTGGCATCGTCAAAGTCACCGAAGGATCTCATCTCCGCTCGAGATAAGCATCGTTCTGTAATTCAGCACGTAGCGGTGTCCATTGCGGTTGATGGCATGGAGGCCCTTATGTTACCGCACATCCTCAACTTCGCTCAGAGTCTTGTCCGGCTGCGCAAGCGATCAAAACACGTGACACCAATTTCGCCATCTATTCCACCTCCGCATCCCATTCAAGGTCCTTGGAGAACAACATTCCTAGTCGATGCGACACTCTCCATCCGTGCGTTACGGTTTCAGGTAGCAGCTGAAAAGTTAATCGTCGCGTTCATTGTGTCCCACCTCGGCTTTGTCTCTTCCGTCTATGCTCGGCCCCACCCGAATTCTCAAGGCCGCCCGGACCTGTCCACTAACTCATCCCTTTTCTTTGATTCGGTGGCCCTGGAGGCTCATTCATCCACAGATAATGGCGCTCCTGTTCCCCAGGATATGTTGGCTAAGATATCGGTCAAGAAAACAGGCTTGAGCTGTACCTTCCGCCACGAAGTGGCCCTCAACCCGACCATCCGTGCAGCACTGGTGGTTGGCTGTTTACAGCTCTCAGTCCCTCGAAGTGCTATCCGCTTGAGTAGGTTTATCGAAGAATGGAAGGCGGATTATCTCCCGCGTTTCGAACAAACTATCCAGGCCTTGGTGTCGGAGTTGCGGCAAGGACCCACCGCTCACCCATCTCCTAAGAGTGTACAGCGTAGAATTCCAACGGCGAATTTGCAAGTCTCGATAGGATCCTGCGGCATTTTTCTCCACGTCCTTCCTGGTACATGGTTGTCGTGGGAGCTAATCGACACCCTAGCTTACTTCAAAGCAGGGGTCGACACGGTGCACTCACGTCGGTTGGTCGCGTCTTTTGGTCTCAGATTTTCCTCCCAGCGAGTCAGTATCGCATCGCTCTCAAAGGGGGAACAGTTGGAAGACGCATTTGGAGAGGGTAGGCTCAAAGTTGACCTTCCATCGATGACAGTCACCGGCACATACGAGAATCATGGCATCCATGTCTTGGTAACCGCTGGGTTCTTTTCCATTACAGTCAAACCGTCATACTGGGACACCCTACTCTCAGTACAGCAGAAGTTCGGAAATGATATCAACGATCTACTCTATGTCCTAGCAGATGCACGCGCGAGGAGACCGCCTTCTGAAAAGCCGGCTAAGCCACCTCCCTCCCCGTCACAATTATCTCTGCAGAGCGGGGCGTTCAAAGCTAGCGGTTTCCGGATTGGTTTAGAAGGTCACTCTTCCATACTGTTATTCGAATGCCAAGATATCTCCGGTCGTTTGAAAGGCGGGGAAGCCAGAGGCAAAGGGAAATCTTGGCAGGTCAACGTAATAGGGTTGGCGCTGTCCCTAGCGCCGAGAGCGTACGCTGTCGCGAAATCGAAGTACGGAAAATTCGATGGAAGCCGTTGTTCGGCTTTCGTTGTAATCGACTGCAAAGCAGAAGTCGATCATCGAAGTACTCAGAAATTTTTGAGGACCAAAATTTCTAAGATTCACGCGGTCATGCAACCTAGTTCGATTGGGGAAATTGGTGACTTTGTCGATCATCTCCAGGCATGTGTCTCTTCACCTTCCCTTACGCATGTACTTCAACTTCTTAAACAGGCCGAGGTTCTTGACCGGAAGGACGAGCGCGTTCGTGAGCTCGCCGCATTCAAAGAGAAGACACAAAATATTATGGAGGCCTTTGGGGTCAATGACATGGAGTCCACCTCCCACGATGACATTCCATGGTTCAAACACTATGCTGTTGTCTTCACCGTCCGTAACGTCGGAGTTGCATTTCCCCTTGCATTGGATAGAAGAGCCGAGGCACCCCTGCGCAAATCTCATCAGCTCCCACCCGTCGCTGCTTTCCTGTTCTCAGTTAGAACCATCGAATTTGAAGATAAGAACACGGGCCACAGTTTATTTGTCATGAAGGGGTTTTCGTTCCAGTTCGTGGATCGGTCAGTGACCTTCAGTGGATAGCCTCACATCACAAAGCCCATGCTCATCGACTCTCTAGGTTCCGGCAGTCCGTACCTAGCGACTTTGCTGGGCATGAGCATCCAACTCAAAACCGTCTCATCTATCCTGATATGACTGCTCAGGTGCAAACCGAGCTATCAGTGAAGTCGCGTCGAATTCGCGTGTGTGCGAGTATCAGTGGATTCATCTTGGATCTTGAATCCTCTATCGCGGATCACGTTGCTTCACTTGTCGATGTTTACAGGAGGGGCAAAGAACGCGTCGATCGATTTACGGTGACCGCCCCTCACGATACCGTAGTCCAAGATCTCAACCCAAACCTGCGGGGGGTGGTTTCTGAGACGGACGATGCAGACCTACCTGCCTCTAGCATCCTCCTATCCATGGTATTCCTCAGCGGGAAAGTTTGCCTGCACAGTAGTGCCCCAAAAATAAGCCCGTATTATGATGCCCAGCGCAGCACACTGCCTACATCCTCCATTGAATATTTCGAACTTCCTATGCTGTCAGTCTGGGGAGAGTACCGTGCAACTCCGGCATCACGAGGATTCACCGCTGACCAGGACGCGGAGCCTTCATCCCTCGTGCTCAAGAGTACAATCCACTCCAGCGAAAATACTTTGCGACCAAGTTTGCTACCATTTATGACTGACCTCGTCAATCGTATCGAACGTCGCATGCGCAAGGCAAGCCCGGGCAACTCGTCTACTCGATACGCCGTCTCGGCTGCCCCACCCGAACTCACCCCCTCAAATGACAGCCCGCCAGCCTCGAGCCTCCAGATTACCCTCGCTCTGCGCATAGACCAATCAAAGCTACAGCTTACATGTCAACCAGATGTCAATGTCATTGCGGGGGCTTATTGGGATAGCGGAGGATTTCTTTTGAACGTCTCCAGAGCCGGTCGACGAATTTCATTCATAGGGAACGTTGGAGGATTAACTGTCGGACTTAAACACGGGTTCCTCAGCGAAGATTGCGTTCGCCTCGACGCTCGAAATCTCGCCTTCTCCACAACCTTTACCGGAGCCGACAAAAGTTTCGGAGCAGACGTGAGCTCAATGTCTGTTGTCATCGATACAGAAGTATCGGGGGGGCTGCGTTTCTCCCGGTTCCAGGATGTGCTATGTTTCAAGGCCGTATGGCTCGACCGCATACCGGTTCCCAGTGCGACACCTGGTAGTGAGCTTGCGGACAGTCCCTTAAAGGCGAAACTTCTACCGGCGCCTGTAGCCGTACGAACAAAAAACGATTTTACGACTGCAGTACTGGTCCGTATTCGGCGTATAGGCCTCGATGTGGACCTCGGACAATCTATATCAACTGTGAAGATGGATATGTCGGATGTAACCCTCCGTAGTAAGATCGAAGAAAAGCGCGCGGAGCTTTCGGTGTCTATTAGTGAACTCAGCATGTCGGCCGCTGGCAATATTTCCGGACACGCACGTATTCCCGACTTCTCGTTTAAAACCATGCGCCGCAAGGCTCTTGCATCAGACCCTTCTGACCTATTAGAGGAGCCCAGGATGCTGGATATGTTGTTACGATGCGGGAACGTGGAGATGGCGCTCGAATCCGACTATCAGAAGATACTGCATCTCTGGTAAGTTGCACGCATCTGCAGAGATTCACGCCCCTCATCCCTCGTTCAGGTCCGAACCTCTCACCGTCACGGTCTGGGATGACTGGTCCCAGATGTCTCCCCAAGTAGCGGTTCTAGATCGATTACTGCGCCTATCCTTTACGATCTCCGGTACCGAACTCGTCGCCGTCGGCATCGTAGGCACCATACCGAAGCTTGTTTCCTACGGTTCTCGCTTCACGGCAAATCTTCAGGTGCAACGAGAAGGTGCTGCCCGGGAGTCGAAAGCATTCCGCGTAGCGCAGTCACCCAAGCCCGACAACCCTCTTTCCGCTCTTGCTAATGCCATGCTCCAGACCGCGCGTACACGCCTACGTGAGAAGGAAGACAGCTTGCTATACGTTGTGCAGCAGCGGATGCAATTCTCGCTTGGATCCCTGAGGCTCGTCGTCTTCCCGAGAACAATGGAAGACAATGAGATGGCGTCGTTTAGTGCGACGGATCTGCGTGCGGATCTCGATCTCATCGTCGAGTCCGGCGATCTTCCAGCTAAACGGAAATTGCATCTCGCTTTTGCGGGCATGTCAACTTCTCGCGTCGGGCCACTCAATCACGGGGTGGTCCCCGCTAACGTTCGACCGGATGCGCGAGAATGGCTCGAGTCTCTGCGAAAAGACATGCCTGTATCGACAATCTTCGAGTTGCCGGCGATGGACATGGAAATGGAGAGCGAGGAAGCAGGTGGGGCCCTCGAATATGATTTTGTGTCGCAGTTTGCTCGCGGGGACATCACTTCTGCCCGGAGGGAGGATATCTTCATCACGCTGAACGTGGCATTATACTCATGGCTCACTCTTTTGCGTAAGAATCTTGCGCGCGAGATGAACCAGGTTCGGGACTCGCTTGACCGTCGCTCAGCTGCTGGGCTTCAAACGCCGACACCCTCGGCTGTATCAACGCCTGCACGCAGACGCACCGTCACCGAATCTTCGCCTCCCGACGTAGCTTCTCTCTCTGTAACGAGCCCGTCCCCCGATTGGCACGCATTACCTCAGTCACCACGGAAGCCAAGCCGCTCCGATGCTACAATGGAAAGACGCCACAAGGGAACGTTCTCGATGTCTGCGATGCCAAGTAGAAGCGACACCGGCGGAGCCCAGATGCTCTCACCACCAATCGAGTTTGTCACGTCCCCTCCTGGCACATCGACGCCATTCCTAGGCATACAAATTACCGGGTCCCCCTCCACCAATTCACAGCCTCCTCCAAGCCCCATCGCGTCTGCACCCTCCTCCTCAGGCCATCCCCAGGGTCTCGTTTACAAACCACAGCATAGGCGTATTGAACGACTACACATGCGACAGCTGGGCGAAGCGACGCCGGACGTGATGCATCCGTTCTTCACAAAGAAAGCAGGCTTCAGTCTTGAAGACGCGTTGCCGCAATATGTACACGAATACGCGACGATGCCAATCGAGGAGATAATGCGCGCACTGTTAAAGTTGTACAGTCGGCAGCTGAGCCAATCGGCCCCACAATAGGCAGCAGGATTAATTTATTACTATCGCTTTGTTTAAGTTCTTGTCATTACTTTGGCGGATACTATATCTATTGGCGCTGGCAGACGAGGTATGACGAGTACAGGAGGGACAGTGAACTACTTCGACCCGCCCACGTTGAACACGCTAAGCAGCGCAAAGCAGCCATAGAGAAGCCCGACGGGGTAGGCAACGAGAAGACGCTGATCGGACATACGTAGAACAGCAACGAAGATACCAGATGCGGCGTAAGTACACCAGACAATTGATAGGGAGGACAGTAGATAACCCAGCATGCCGCTGTGAATTGCATGTCAGAAAGCAGAGGCAACTGAGGAATGGCTACGTACTCCAAGGTGATAATGACGCTGAGTGCGCCAACGCCAACCATGGGAAGGAGACAGTACCCGAGCACAGAGAGAACACGATAGGCGTCAATGCCCTGCTCGGACATGAGGTTAAGGAGGCAGTAAAGGCTGATGGAGCCTAGCAATGCAAGACCATAGATGTACCCGAACTGTGGCTTTCCGGACTGGGAACAGTCAGAGGGTGCGGAGCATGACGCGTGGCAACTATACGTACGAAAAGGAGAAACGTGGCAAAGCAGAAGCAAAAGATCAAGGGTCCGGCAAGGTCTGCGTCGTCCATGATGTGCTCGTTAACACGGCGAAAGGGATTGAGAACCGTCATGGACTTGGCTCCTATGTGAGAAAAGTTGATTCCGAGTTCTGGAGGAGAGGTGGTGAGTATGCATGACGAGAGAGACGCACAACCCTCACCACCAGGGACGCACCTTCAAGCAATGGAGGCTCGCCCTCGAACCCGCCAGTTCCGAACGCGGTCCACCAACCCCCAGCGGGCTGAATGCTGCCCGTGTATCCTGACGCCCCAGGCTGCACTATGGAACCCTGTGCAGCAGCGGCGTTGCCTTCGAGACTGGAGCGGGAGCCCGGGTAGAAGGAGGATTGGTCATAAAACTGAAGAGGCACAGTTGGCTGGTTCCCGCGCCCGTAGTAGGTATTTTGTGAGGAGGAAGCCGCATACGCTGCGTTGTCCTGCCACATAGCGGTTGAGTAAATCGCAGTTATGTGTGCTGCACGACCACGACACGCAGCCAGCGCATGACCCCGATTGGGACACGCTCCTTATTTGTATTTGTCGTCCACCTCCTGCTCTGCTCACTCGGCCATGGTGCGTATATCTTAGTTTGAGCTCAGCAGTCACCTTAACTAACTTTCAACACAGCCTCAGGTACTCATTTACTCCGTCTGTTGACGTTTTTCCTTCTCTAAGCATCTCTTTAGAATGAGTATATCGAGGAGCACATAAAACGGCACGGTCGCCGATTAGATTATTACGAACGCAAGTGCGTGTCCCATCGTCTCCATCCCTTTCCCCGGCTTACCTTTGCACAGACGGAAGCGCGAAGCTCGTGAAGTCCACCGGCAATCCGCTGTTGCACAAAAAGCTTTTGGTCTCAAAGCTAAACTCCTTCACGCGAAAAGACATGCCGAGAAGGTGCAACTCAAGAAGACCCTCAAAGCCCACGACGAACGAAATGTCAAGCAGAAGGATTCTTCCGACGTACCTGAAGGCGCCCTCCCCACCTTCTTGCTCGACCGCGAAGGCCAGAAGGACGCCAAGGCGTTGTCTACCGCGCTCAAGCAAAAGAGAAAGGACAAGGCCGCCAAGTATGCTGTACCTTTACCCAAAGTCCGCGGCATCGCAGAAGATGAGATGTTCAAGGTCATGCGGACTGGGAAGAGCAAGAAGAAGTCTTGGAAGCGCATGGTCACAAAGGCTACTTTTGTCGGAGAAGGCTTCACCCGTAAGCCAGTCAAAATGGAGCGCTTCATAAGACCGATGGCTCTACGTTACAAGAAGGCCAATGTCACCCATCGTGCGCCCTCTTCCCTTCGTTCTATACCCTTTTTTGAGATTTGCCTAACAACTTCCGCGTAGCTGACCTCAAGGCTACCTTCCAGCTTCAAATATTAGGTGTCAAGAAGAACCCTCAGTCTCCCATGTACACACAACTTGGTGTCCTCACTAAAGGGACTGTCGTCGAAGTTAACGTGTCGGAACTTGGGATGGTCACCGCTGGCGGCAAAGTGGTATTCGGCAAGTACGCACAAATCACGAACAACCCCGAAAATGATGGCTGCATCAACGCCGTACTCCGTGCGTCATCGCCTGCCTTCTCACTTCTTTTTTTTTATTACTAACGACGGAACAGTCGTCTGATGTCTTTGATGCCTTAATGCTCTGTATTTCTACATCACTGATACAGCTTCACCGTTGCGCGCACACATACAGTACGCCCAATAAATAAAAATTGAAATAATTAGCCCGTAGCTACTTAGACCCTAACCCTAAATCTGGTTCTTCTCGAACCGTCATGTCCCAGTCCCATTCGCCATCGCCAGCACCTACGTCTGCTTCGGACACGCGACATGCGCGCAATGCTCTCGAGAAGCAACGTCAGCAGCTTGACCGTTTGCTCAAAGACCCCGCAAAACCGGTGGCGATACCCCCACCGCCAAAAGAGAAGTCGATACGTCCTGCCCGTGAAATGATGAAGAATGTCCAAGGTTCAAGCGCCGGTGCTGGAAGCGGCGAGTTTCACGTTTACAAAGCAAGTCGGCGGCGGGAGTACGAGCGATTGAAAGCAATCAGTGAGGGCGCACAGAAGGTACGCCTCTACAACCCGCACTTTGATTCGGACGGCTCTCAACTGGGTTCAATAGGAATCTGTGTCGCGTGAATTCGAGGAAAGGAAGAGACAGCGCGAAGAGGAGGCCGAAGCCAAGACCGCAAAAAATCGCGCAAGAAGGCAGAAGAAGAAAGAGCGTGCAAAGGGTGTCAAACCTGCAGAGAGTGCAGGGAAAGCCCCAGGCGCGAGCGAGGAGCAAGTCCTAAAGAAGCGCAGGGTAGTAAATGGGAAAGAACTCATGTTCCGGAAACCGGGTGAGGACAGCGAAGAAGAGGACGACGGCGAGGACGGTCACGAGCAAGAAGAGAGTGGTCCACAGCCCGCACCAGCGAGGGACGAACACGAACCTGCGTCGCCGCCCGGCATACCGATTGCTGGGGTCCCTACGATCATAATTCACGAGGACGACTGACCGTTGGCGGTGCGTCGCCTTTCCCTACGTGTGTTTCCGACGCTGTCCCTCCGTGCCCTTCCTCCGTGCTAGTGGTTGGACTATCGGGTACTTATTTGTACATCTATTGTATATCATGAATACTACCCCGCTCTCCTCCCCTTTCCCCAGCAGTTGCGGCCACACGCTGCATCACTGGGATGGATACTTTCGACAACCCTTTTAACCTGAAACGTGGGTGTCTGCCAAACATCTTCCCTGCGCGTCTCTCCGAAGCCAATAACTTCCTTGCCTATAGTTTGCAAATTTGCAAACAGAGTTTTGCTGGCTGCTGGTGAGTAGGAATCTCTATATATAATACGTCGATGCGCAGCCCACCATGCACCTATGAATTCTCGGTGCCGTGACGTTTAAAGGTCTTGGGAATGCTGCCGTTACCATGTTACATACGGAAGTGACCTTGGACCCTTTGCATCCAAGCGCACAACAAATATTTTCCTGCGGTTGATCATAAGCGCTGCCTTTAATTCGTGACTTTCGAGTCGTCGTCGTCAGCGCCCCAAGCACGTCTAGTCACAGAGTAAGGCCTACATCCCCAGCAGCTCTTCTGCTATGTGGCCAAGATAACGCGGGGGCAGTACCCTCACCATCCCCATTTTTGTGGTCCCCGCCTTCTCACACTTTCGGTATCTATTACTGTAACTCTGTGCTGGCGCAGCCTCTTCCATGTCAGAACTCAATGATCATCGTCGGCGAACTGGCTGTACATACGTCGACGTTCGGACCCGGGCCCCCATATAACAACCGCCCCAAGCAGATGGTCCTGGGTATCTAAATAGTACGTATCTGATCGTAGCCCAGCTAATTAATTGCCCGTCTCCAACCCCTCCAACTCACATTCTCTTGGGGTGAACCAATGTAGCCCTTTCGCTGACACCCTAAGCCTACCGGACCCTAGGCTATGGTAATGTCCTTTGTTTCAGGATTAGTTGCGTCTGTTTCTAACCGACCAAGCCAACTGTGCGTATCGCTGCCATTAGACCGACTCACGCATTTTGGCCCTGGAAACGCTGCACGAAGGTACGTATCCAATTGGATGGCCACTTCGGTGTAGGCGTCCCTGTCG
Organism: Lactifluus subvellereus; assembly: GCA_022496195.1. Taxonomy (NCBI): domain Eukaryota; kingdom Fungi; phylum Basidiomycota; class Agaricomycetes; order Russulales; family Russulaceae; genus Lactifluus; species Lactifluus subvellereus. Next base: position 200,737 of record WTXC01000040.1, on the reverse strand, counting down.
ACGCCGCTGTCAGGATTCTTCAAGCTGGGGAGGAGAATTTTAGCTGCTTCTTCCCCGCGATGCTTCATGCTGAGCAAGCCAAATTAAAGGGAGCAGCACATGAGAGATGCTAGGGAGCGGCTGGACTATTGTAGATCTAACCTCATGTGGGCAGATCGCCATCAGCTGTCCTTAAATACGAAATACGGCGCCCTGAGCAACCAGCCAATCTATCAAGCCATCAGTCGCAGTACAGCTGCCAGTGTTCTGAACAGTGTAGGTTGTTGGTGACTTGAACCATCGCCAATCAAGCATTAACGTGAATAACTACGTGGTGAGCCCGTGGGCCTACGAATGGGAACAGGCTTGAGAGTGTTGCGGGTCATCACGGTGTGGGAGCTATTTTCTTTTAGTCTCCCAATCATCACGTGATTCCCCTGGCCCTGGCCTCACTGGCATCCACCCATGTAATTATCCAGCGTCATGACTGGATATCAGCCCAAAGCTTGTGATGGCGAAAGGCCAGCAAAGGGTGATGTTGTCACTGATGTGGATAACGAGTCGGACTATGTAGATGTCGACGAAGACGAAATTGCTACGCAAGGCCAGGCACTCATTAGTGCCATTCTCGACTACGCGCCGATAGAGGACGTGCAAAAATTGTTGGACGAGGACGCGCCGCTTTGGTATCAAGATAAAGACGGTTGGTCCGCTCTGCACGCCGCTGCGAGCGTCGAAGATGCGGAGCTCGTCAAAAGGCTCCTTCAGCACGGCGCGTTGTGGAACTCTGGTAAAGCCCTGTTATCACTTGTTCTCCCTGCGCGCAGAACCACTAAGCCGGCTGCAGCGGACAACGGTGGCAACACCGCCGGTGACATTGCCCTTTCTCTCAACGACGAGGAGAGCTATCGCGCTATCCGCAATGCCGGCATCCGCTCTGGTGTGTTTTCATCTGCTTCACTAGTTTACGTTTACTGACTCGGAGCATCCCTAAACGTAGAGCTTATTCTTCAACTACTAGCCTCTCACGGTGCGGAAGCTGATGCGCTCGTGCTCAGAGAAGAGGATGACACCGCGTTGGGTTCCACCGACAAATTTTTATCGTCGCGCCTCCGATATACGATTGATGCCCACGGACAAGAAATTTGTCTACTTCAGAGTAGCGATACCGAGATCGGCGTTATGATGGGTTGGGAACGTGATATCAGTGCGTTCCGTTCTGAGCACAAGCTGTATAGCGTGCTCAAGGACGGTAGTATTTTAAGTGCAAGAGACGGTGCGCAGAATGTGCGACGATCACCCTAATGCAGAAACGGGGCTGAAAGTTTTGAACGTTGGCTTTGGTCTGGGGATCGTGGGTGTGCCGCATGTCTTCTGTGGTGCCCTCAAGCTTACTTGCGTACTCAGATCGATTCATACTTCCAGGCACTACCTGTTCCACCTTCGGCGCATGTTATCATTGAACCCCACCCGGATGTTTTGAAGTACATGCGTGAACAGGGATGGTATGACAAGAAGGGGGTCGTCGTCCTTGAGGGAAAATGGCAAGACTTCGTGGGTGCGAAGGTGCTAGATGACATGGTATTCGACGCTGTATACACAGACACATTCTCAGAAGAGTACGAAGGTGAGGTTCAAATTTATTCTCATACTTGTTTATCATCGCAACCCTAACGCTCTCTCGCCCCAAGATTTGCGTCGCTTTTTCAACCATGTCCCAAAGCTCCTCGCGGGTCCGGATGCCCGATTCAGCTTCTTCAATGGTTTGGGAGCGACCAGTATGTCTTGCTCAGCTTCCATCATGATATATTTCGGCATGTTGCTGATTGTGGCGCCACTACTAGACGCCCTGTTCTACGATGTATATACACACCTTGCTGAGCTCCATCTTGCCGAACTCGGAATTGATATAGAGTGGGAGGATGTTGACGTCGCAACGCAAGAAGGGGTGCGATGGGGTAACACCCGGGGGTATTTCTCTATGAGGCTGTATAGATTACCCGTTGGGAGGGTCAGAAATTCGGTATTACTGTGATACAACTTTACTTGGAAACTAGACATGACAAAGAACCAGCCGCAGACTATCTCCAGGATAAATTAATCGGTCATCATCACGATGCTGATACGCCACGGTCACTGGCATGGCCGCAGCACGTCGTTATCAGGTACACAGCCGCACACAGTATTGTTACCGTGACCGTACTGTCACTGTCACAGCACATATCAACGCAACGCAAAACTGAACTCTCCGCGCCTGCTGCCAGTGCGCTGTCATCACACACATAACTCACAGACTGGTCTCTGTGCCCATTACTCTTCGACTGGTTCGACCCCACTATCATTACTACTAACAGCTGGCTTGTATATTCCCATCTCAAAAACTCTGACACTCCACTTGCCCGATCCGAGATGAGCATTCCCATCATCTCTGCACGAACCCCTGGTCAAGTCACCTATGTTCGTCCTAGCCCAACAAAACTGATTTTGTGGCCGTACTTACTCATCTGCCTGTAGGATCTTGACAGCAGAAGCCCAGTGCCTACCTTGGCCCATGAATTGCATGAGCATGTCAGTACTATACCACCATCATATCTTTTCGTTTATCCGGCGACGTTCATCGTCACTATAGATCAATGCTGGTGCGTGGGCAGCGCGCATACCGCAGCTCATCCGCCTGAGCAACCGTTATAATAAACCGGTGCTTGAAACTATCTGGTTTATCGCCATGTTCATGTAAGAGTCGTCATTGCTGCGGTTAGCGTCGCATTTCGAATTCTGAACACCGGATGTTCCACAGAGCAACGCTCGCCGTTCCTACGGTGCTGCGCGATCTCTTAATTCATCCGGCCATGAAGAAAACGGAACATCACCATGAGGAAAATCCGTACAATTTCATCACCTTCGCCGTTGCGGTCGGCATTGTGATGCTTTTCACTGCGCCTTACGTCCTGTGGAAGTGCGCGGGTCAAGCACGCGCGACCACTCTCGTCAAGAAATGGGAGGCGGAGGACGCACGCCCGCACGCACCAGGGGCGTTCGTGCCCGTCTGGTCAGTAAAACTTTATTGTAATTACTCCTCTATCACGGTGCGTAGCTAGCAAGCTTTCTCCGTCACGCGGCGAGCCTTGTTCACCCGTCTGTTCAGCGCCTCACAATCACGACCCCCGAAGCGGCCATGCCATCATACTTCCACCCAGCGGCGTACATGCCCTCTGTATGTTGCTTTCTCGCTCGTGCTGTCATCGCTTGCGCTAACGGATGGCAGTGGATCAATGGCCCCATCGACCCTGGTGCCGGTAACGGCTTCCCCGCAGCTAACCAAGGCTTCCAGAGGCCAGCCATGTACGGCGAACCCCCGATGTATGGAAATTACAACGGGGGCGCCGATGGGACGCTGCCGCCCTACGTCAACGATGGCATGCGATCATACTCGGATGAAAAGGTTTGAAAGGTGTCGGACATAGCCCGGCGGCCGTACAGGTTTCATATCTGGGGGTTCTTGACGTGTGATTCGGCGGCGTGCGTTTTTGCTTTGATCTCCTTCCGGTATCGTGTGCTCGGTCTTCATGTAATACCTCATTGTACACAGCTTTACTCTGAACCGATGCGTGCTCCGAGGAATAGCAACACAAACAGTGACCGATGTCCGCGGAGATTGTTGCGCATGAACAACTACGACGACAAAAGAACCGACACCATATTTTCGTGCTTTACCTGGATTGAATGGATAAGACATCGGCATTTTTGTATCTTGTTGTATATCGATTGCCAGTACCAATCGACGTGAGAGATATCCCATGGCTGCACTGTTCCCGATCAAATCTGCCATGCTCGGAATTCGCTCTGGTCTGATGCCAACTGGTGTGCCCACCGTAACTACACAGCCTAGGCACATATATACGGAGTCCTCCAGTCACGAGTCGTAAGCATCGGTCTGGGTCTACCATACGTTAAAACGACCTAGAGCTGTGAGACTCACGGGCCACGGCATCGTCTAGGGAACAGCATCATCACATAACGCTAAATTCATCAAGGCCGCCGTCCATACTGGGTCTTGTCCTTGTTCGGGATCATTATCTCATCGATATTACTGACATCACAGCTATTTTCAGATCGTTAGACTGCTTTTGTAATCGCAATCATCATTTGTGAGTTTACAGTACCAGTGGAACCAGTGCAGTGGAGCGGTGGGGCATTGGGTTCCATTTGTCAATGTGAAGATTGTAATCGCAAAAGTGGTCTGAAAATAGCTGTAGTATGGAAATGTACAGGTTCCCTGGCTGATAACAGGGACATATGCAGCAATTAAAGTACTGTATCAATACACCTTTAACTCTCTCAGGTCGAGATTTTTTTTTAAATCCAATTTGTATACTGCTTGAGACTGGTGTCAAGGTGCAGTCTCCCAAAATCGTCAATACAGAAGTTATGGTAGCCATGAGGAGCATGGAAGGTACTATGTGCAGTTGATAAATGAAGAGACAGTAGGGTTCTTTGTACAGGTGAGCATGGGGGCCAGTGGGACAAAAACGGAGTATACCCGGGGTCGAAGGTGTCCTCACTGGGCAGGAAGCATGCCTTGTTCGCCTCGAGAAATGCTAGGAGCGCCACCCCACCTTCCTTGGTGCCGAAGAGGATTGATAGAGAGATGTCAGCTGTGCTCGGCTGAAGCGTGGGCAGTGTTGGATGACGTGGAATACGGTTTGTGGGTTGGTGCCACAGAAAACATCGATCCCATATGCGATTAGCCTGTCGGCCCACCCCGGCCCGGGAATTACAGCAGCGCGGTCCACTGAATACTACGAGTCTACGACTCGGAGTCGAGTCGATATCCTAAAAGTTAGCTTCGCCAACTCTGACCTGCCATGACCATCTACTGCCTTTACATCTTTGACCGGTACGCCCTCATATGCCACAACTACCACTAGTCCCTCCTCCCCCCCGCGCTGACCCGCACGCACAACCCCCCACCAGGCACTGCAACTGCGTCTACTACCACGACTGGCACCGCACAAAGCGTCCCAAGCGCGCAAACGAAGGCGGCGGGCTCCTCCACGGCGTCTCGCACGCCCTCTCGCCCCTCCCGCCGCCGCCGCCGCCGCTACCCTCGACGTCTTCCGCGCCAGGCTCGGCCCCGGGCTCGGTGCCCGGCACGCCCCCGCCCCCCTTCACGAGCCCGCGCAACACGCTCTCCTCCCCCAGCCCGGGCTCGGGCGTGCTCGTCGCTCTCAACCGCGACAACGCGGCCGGTCCGTCGCCATCGCCAGGCGCCGCCGCGCGTCAGTCGTCGGCGACCCCTCCGCCGCTCCTGCAGACGCAGGGTGCCGGCGCGTCACCGGCCGCTGCTGCGTCTGGCTCGGGCCTGCCCTTCGACGAGGAGGCCAAGCTGGTGTACGGCGTCGTTCTCTCGCTGCGAAACATGATCAAACGCTTATCCGGCAGGTACGTGTCTCCAGCCTCTTTCTCTTTAATTTCTTTTGGGACGTCGAATGGATCTGAGTCTCATGTTGTCATCGATTGTCCTTTTTCACGACCATTATACAGGGATGAGTCGTTTGTCAGCTATCGCACATCCACGTACAAACTACACCTCTTTGAAACCATCTCAGGCTACCGCTTCGTCATGCTGAGCGATCCCAACGCCGAGTCGTTGCATTTCGTCATGCGTTCCATCTACATCGGCCCCTTCCTGGAGTACGTTGTCCGGAACCCCCTTGCTTCCATGAACTCGCGTGAGCGAGGTGTAGACAACGAGTACTTTCGCGCGAGTGTCGACCGTCTCGTGCGCGGTTTATCCACCTTTCAATGACGACCCTTAAAAAGTGTAGAGTGTTGTATGTCTCCTGTCCATATAATACAGACTCCAGTGTGTGCAAAGCAAGAAAACAAAGCGTGTGCAAATATAGCGATCCAACCCAGACTCAGGGCTCCGCATCACCGGTTGCGGCGTTTGCAAGTTGCTTGCGCAGCGTGCTCATTAACGACGTCTTCATTTTGCGCTCAATGTCCTCCCCGGCCTGCTCGCCGTCAACCCCAGCGACTGCCTCGTCAAGCGCGAGCTTTGTCTGTCCGAGACGCAGCATGTCTTCCTCGATAGAGTTGCGCGTGATCAGTTTCACAACATCAACGTCGCGCTTCTGTCCAATGCGATATGCCCGATCCTGCGCCTGCTTGTCGTTGTGCGGGTTAAAGTCCTGGTCAAAGCTTCCCGACAACTTTCAGACACCGAAGAGCATACATAAATAGTTATAAACGCACAGGATGACAACGCTTGCGGAGGTCAAATTGATGCCCATGCCGCCTGCTTTGGTCGACAAGAGGAAGCATGGGATCGACTCATCCTCATTGAACTCATCGACTAAGGACTGCCGAACATCCACAGCTGTCGCGCCGGTTAGCAGCAGGTATTTTATTTTCTGCATCTTGAAAATAGCTTGTAAAATATCCAGGATTTGAGTAAACTGTACACACAATAAGGGTATTTCTAGGTGCAACCATTTCAAGGTATGCTCACCTGCGAGAAGATCAACATCCGCCGGCCGCCGGCCTGGTATTCCTTCAATAGTCGTAGAAGTGTTTGAACCTTGCCCGCTTGCAGGTAGCAATCCTCATCCTGCAAGAATTTTTGGGTCGACTGGGAGAGGTCAATGGTAATCTAAACCACTCCACACCATCCTGCGTACCAGATAGCTTGCCAAAAACACCTGGAGTTCGGCATCTGTCATAACTTCCATATCCTCCTTGACGAACTGTGCCACTGCGCCGCGCTTCTTGAAATCGGCCTCTTTTAACAGCACTTTGGTCACAGCGTCGAGAGTCTTGTCCGTGTACCGCGTCCTAAACAACATAGGGTGTGACGCAGCCTTGCGCAGGTCCATCAATACGTTCGAGCTGTTCTCCAAGTATAATTTGTCCTTTGTCCGCGGAACCTTGGGCTTCTTCAATGGCCTCACCCGGCCGTTTACAGGAGGTGTCTCGGTGCCGGGTGTTGACGTTTCCGACTCGAGATCGAATATCGTTTTGCGGGAACGATTAAGCGCATCATTATATATAGTGCGTTGCTGCGCGGTCATATCGCACCACTCTATTCGCTCTATCTTCTTTGGTAAGTCTTTCAGCACCTAGATAGTCGTACTATGAATGATACTGAAAAACGGTGACGGTCAAGAAGCACGTGCCTGGTCCTTTCTCCGGCGCAAGACGAAGGGCGTCATCATCTTCTTCGCGCGGGAAACACGCTCCTGTGCGAGCAACGTGACCTTGGAATCGCCTTTGGCCTTGAATACAGCCCTAAGTGATGCCAGGGAGCCCGCCAGTAGATCGGGCAAGATAAAATTCATGAGGGACTACATCCGCGGCAATCGATAATCAGAAGACGAGGACAATTTGATGTGACATACCACCAATTCTTGCAGGTTGTTCTGCAATGGTGTTCCTGTGAGCAACAGTCGCCACCTAGACTTATTCCGCATCAGAGCCCGGTATCGTTGCGAGTCGAGATTTTTCAAGATGTGTCCTTCGTCAAAGACACAGGTCTGTCGCACACGGTAAGCAAAGCCTTGGTGGATGAGCTTTCTTACTCACATCCCACTCGATCTTCCTTAGAAATTTACGATCCCTGTCGTCGCCTGTGGCCAGGTTATACGTCGTGATAAGGACTTCCCATGACGCAGTTCGGCTTGTCAAGGTCTCGATCAGAGTCTGCCGCAGGGAGGGCCGATCATCCTTGCTACCGTAATATGTCTGGACGGCGATGGACGGCGCGAAATGCGCGAACTCCCGAACCCAGTTTTCTAACGTTGAGGATCTAAACAGGCAAGAGATGACGTGTGAACTGGTACCAACAACGTCGAGAGACCTCAAAACTCACGGGACAACAATTAGATGTGGACCCCTTTTCCCGCTTTCCTTGAGGTGAGCGAAGAAACCAATGACCTGGACGGTCTTTCCCAACCCTTGAGTTGCGGTGAGCAGGGATAAAATGATCGGAGGGCAAGCAGTGTACCCATTTCATCCGCCAATATGCAACTCCTACCCTTCTTGTATAAGAGGCGGAGCCAATTGACGCCAAGAAGTTGATAACCCTTGAGCTGCACATTCTTTGAAAGAGACTTTGGCTGTTCGCTGAGGAAATCCTTTGGGGTGCGCTCGCTAACTGGGGCTACCAGACTAAGGGCGCCATTTCCGTCCACATTGTCACTGGTAGCCTTCTCCTTGCCCTTTCGTGTGTCCTGGGACCACGACGCTATGGCAGCGTCGAGTTGCCCACCAATACGCTCGCATTGAGCGAGGACATCGTCTACGGCACCGTATCCGCGGAAAATTTCCACGCAGTCGTCGAACATGCGCAGGCTGACGCCTCTTGGCGCGCCCCCCTTCTTCTTACCTTGCTGACCAAGTTTCTCTTTGAGATCGTCGACTGAGTCGAACGGCCGCAGCTCAATTATTGCCTGGGCTTGATCTGACGTGCATCCTGTGCGACAATGGGCTCGATACACAATCGTCGACATTCGATAAAAGCTCACCAGTCAATTCTTGCAGGCCCTCGGCGCTCGTAGTGTTGAAATAAGCAAGCGCGCGACGCTCGTCTGAAGAGCTCTCTTCTACTCGCTGCATGCTCCGTCTCGAACCCTCGTCCGATTCGGACTTCTCCTGTTCCTCATCATCTGACTCTGCAATGCGCTTTGGCCGCTTGAGAGGTCGAAGTGCGACGATAGGTGAGGTTGGTGATTGTTGCGACGAAACTTCGGTAGATACTGAGGGTCGAGCGGGTGGCGGTGTCGAGGTTCGGGGTGCAAGATTGGTTCGTGCCGCGTAGATCATAGACTTTTTCCCCTTCTCTTTCACCGCGACGCGCTCAGCATGTCGTGCATCTTCCAATTCCTTGACACGGCCAGTGGCAGGTGACACCGCTGGCGAGGGAGCTTTGAGGGCTGGTGGCGGAGTCGGGCGATATGAAAAAGATGGATCGAGGAGGAGCGCAGTCGCTGCGCGAACATCGCGTCCTGCTTGTCGCCACGCGGCGCGGACCTTCCCCTCCTCGAATTGGGGAAAGGAAATCCGGAACGGTAGAAACCCCGGCCCGTCGTCCATCACCTCCGGAACGCCGCGGTCTGGTGGGCGTGCACCACGCACGATGCGGGACGAGTTAGTGCCTGTATCCAGAACCGACTCGTCTGAGGATGTGGACACATTCGTTATCCGGGTGACCGGAGGTGCGCGACGCTGGCCAGGCTTCTGCACAAGAGGTGAATCTGGGATATTAAACAGATCTAGAGTGTCGTCTGACGACGGCGGACGCGTGCGTTTTCGTGGTGGTGCGTCGGAAGCATCATCATCTACACGAGGACGAACAGAGCCTGCAACAGAGGTGGGAGAAGACGCGTCGGTAGGTTTGGTTCCGTTGATGAAGCCACTGGAGACCGAGAGGGGATCGAGGCCAAACGCACGACCAGTGCTTCCGACCGAAAGGCTGGGCACGGCCTCGTTATGTTGGTTGGAATGATTCTGTCCGGCGGCGAGAGTAGCCGATAGGGGGCTCGAGCTTGGGACGAGAATTGTTCCGTTAGGCTCACGAGCTGGAGCGAAAAAGCGGGATGATATCCGAGCCGTCGCGTCGCGCGACTGTGCTGGCACTGACACCGACGATCGCGGCTCGGACGACGAGCTAATGGACAATGCTGATAGAGGAGTAGATGACCCTTGAGATATTGCGGATGCTTTTTGTTTCTTTTTGAACCTAAGATGGTCCAAAGCAGCACTCTGGGAACAGGCGCCGGGATGATGAGACGACGGGGAATTCACAGAAATTCACGATTGACGAACCCTCTTGGCCGCTGCATCCTGTCCGAGAGACATCTCCGACAAAGAGCAGAAGGAAAGATTGAGGAAATGTTGTGAGGGTAAAGGTGTACGCCGAAAATTCTATGACAACTAAAGTGTACAACGAGTCAACGAGAGATGCGACGACTTCAACAACGCAGCTGCCGCAACTAGTCGGAGAGTCAAACAATGTGGCTGTCAAAAAGCCTATATTTCGTGTTTAAACGTGTATTTACATCAACAGAGCTAGTTAGGTCCGAGGCATGGGTATTAGTCGGTTTATCCCTAGTCATACACCTCCATCAGCACTAGTGTGCATCAGTTAACATCAACAGCAAGGATGGTCAGGCCCACAGGATAGCACCTCCGTCGACGTGTAGGACGAAACATACGACCGAGGTGGACACACAACGATAAACCCTCCAACTATTTGTTCCGACTTCCTTGCCATCAAGGGGCCATCCCTAACAAGTGGTTGACCATGGCTAAGGCAGCACAGAGCATCGCCGATGGCAAGCACGAGCCGGCGCTGAGTAATGACCGCAGCACCTACGGACCATCAACCAACCAACCGTACCCACAGGTCGCGGGTAGTAGTGGGCCGTTGGGGGGAAGAAGTCCGTAACCAACTTACCAAAGTTTCCCATATCTATCTGAACTGGTAACATGAAGTGAGCAGCACAAGACTGACGCCGACAGCAGGTACGTATCCCGGTATACCAACAATTAATCGGTATCCTGCATCTGGGCTCGAAGCAAGAACACGAAATCTCAATATCAGTGAGCTGCACCATACATACCATACAAGGCCGCAAGGGAAACCAGCATAAGGAAGGCCGCAACGAGCGGAGAGAGAAGGGAAACAGGGAGGCCGGGGCTCAGTTCTGTCGGTTCATCCGTGGCTGGACGGGGATTGATACACCAACTCGGGGCCTAAGCAGTTGTATGCCAACGGAAAACCCGCACAGGTGTCGATATATTCCCGAGAAACAGGATGTGCGTTGATGTACACGAATATGACTTGAGCTTTCTGGAGTGAAGACCATAACTAACCAGACGACGGGGAGCATCAGTTTCACACGGCGTCAAGAATACTCTTTTCAACAAAGGGACTCGACGACCCTAGAATCCTTCCCAAATATATTTATACGTTTCGACTAATCGAATTAGAACTCACGATCAGATTAACCGGAAACACCCGAATTCGCAGCCTCATCGATATCTCCAACGATAATTGCGAAAGAGCCGGAGATATTTGGTCTTGCGGCTTCAGAACTTTGCCCAGTTAAAACCAGGGAAAGCGAGAGGAACAACCATTGCATATGTTTTTTTTTCCTTTTCTTTTCTCTTTTTTCCATCATCCACCACTATTTTGGCGAGAACCGAGTGAACGATACAATAGATGAGGGATGAGGAGACAAGCCAGAGACTCCTTTCGAGAGGATGGAACTTGCAACTAAGGAAAGAAAAGTCATGAGAATGCTCAACTGGGTGTGAAAAGAAAGACATGAAGTCGGGGAAAGGGAGGGGGATAGTAGCGATTAGTGTTGATGGTGGTGGTAAGAAGGAAAGAAGGGGGAAATGGGGAAGTTGCGATGAATGGCCAAACACAAACAAGTACGTAATAAAATCACATGGTCAATCTGTGCCAAGCAAAGCCAAAGCGTCGTGTTGCGCTATGTGTGTCTGTCCCGCAGCTTGAAGCCATCTTCAACCTTGCCATGGCCTTTTCGATCACTTCTCTTCTACTATTCACCGTTTTCCTTGCCATATTCCTCCTCATCACTGTTCCATTAACCGGTGCCCTTGTCCGTCTCAGGGCTAATTATAATCCAAAAGGTCTTCAACTAGATCCAGAGGATGGCGTACAGCCACATACAGGCCCTGTCATCACAAGCTTTTTCGTCATGCTATCTAGGGCTCGCAGCCTCGAGGTCAGTCGATGCTGCTTCCCATCCCTTCCTTAATCAGCTTAATACTCGCATCGACATAGGGTTGGGCCGGCCTTATGAAGGGCACGAGTACGTCTTCTGACCTTTGTCTTCTGTTGAACCTGCCCTTACGCTTCTTTCGCCTGACTAGTGCCGACCCTACTTTCTAATGCCGCGCTCTCTCTCTTTTCCGCAATTTTCCTTCACGCGTCCATATCAAGTCCACGCAACCACGGAGTTTACAACGCCCCCGCGACCAGGATGTGGGGCACCCTTCTATACAGCATCTTTTTGATGCTTGTCTCTCTCCCAGCAATAATCATCACTTATAGGTTAGCTTTCCGACCCGCGATAATCGACGTCCATTCATGACATATTGCTACTCCAGGTCGATCACTACGCCATACCGGCTGCCATATTTCCGCCCGTTCTACTCTCTGCGTATTCTCCTTACACCCACGGAGCGTCGCAAACCTTGGATCCTCTACCTCACTCCTGGCCTTCTCTCTGCAGAGCTTCTGCATATACTCTACGTTGTCATTGGCCTCCGAGCCCTTCGTCACATTCTACTACCGTCTCTCTCCCAGGTGGATGATGACTCACAACCTAAAGACCTCTCTCCTCGCAGCTTTATGGTATACCTAGCGATAGCTCTATTTAGCACCTCGATTCTGTGCCCTCTAGAAGTGATCTCCACTCGACTTGCTGTCCAGCGCAACCACGAGTCTGCGGAATTTAATTCAGTTGTTCAGGAGGAGGTTGGTGATGCTGAAGATCTCCCAGAGTATTCCCCCGACGAGGATGTCATTGGGTATGAAATTTTTCTCTCGACCATATCCCAGCATCTGTTTTGGTTAATGTCAATACCTAGACTGAGGAACGCTATGGACCCATACTTGGGTCTCAAGGACTGCGCGAAGAGGATAATCGACGAGGAAGGTTGGCGCACACTATACCGGGGATGGTGGCTGACCATGCTGTTCGGAGTCTTTGGTGCTTTCGCCTAGTTCCCCTTGCCTTGGATACGTTTCCCCACATATGATATCTGATGTACTGTACAAACACACTACTACCGGGCCGTGCTTAGTGCAAGTGTCTCTCAATGCAAATCTTGCAAAACACACCACGACCGTGTACATGTATTGGGACACTAAGCCTGAGATATCCTGGAGGCCCAGGATCCACTAATTAGGCAACGTTACAAGCAACCAGACATATATCATAGATGTGGCACTTGGTGGCTACTATGAACTCTGTACAAAGGGTGCTTCGCAAAACTATGGGGTCTCTAGGCACTGTAGTAGGCAGTCAACGATCCACTCAAAACAACTAATTTAGGCGAGGAGGGCCCGAGAATCCCATTCGACGAATACGGCAACATCAGAAATTTGCGCTCTCTGCAAGCAGAAGCTTGGTACTCGCATCCAGCTTCAACATTAAGAGCCTGACGCAAAAGTGCACAGACAACTAAGAGGTTTATAGCGCCCATGTCACGGTGCCGTTGCCCAAATGTTCAAACCATTTGGGTTTTATTCTCACGAATTTTCTATTATAGCCTTGACATCCGATATTTTATCAGATACTAGTATCTTCGCTGGCTATCACGGCCACCCCATGAACCCCTGCAAGCCCAAACTCTCGCCCAAGGGCCGAGGGTGTGGTACGACTCCTGGGCGAAACATTTTGGAAGTGTCTGATGCCAATGCCCGATAGCCGAGCGCCGAGCTAGATTGCCTACCTTGCACGTGACATACGCAAAGTCGAAGTCGTCGTGCCGCCGCGGCCCGGGCGTTGAACCTCCTTTTTCTCTATTCTGTACTCTCTGGACCGGCCGGGGGCACAAATAATATAAAGGTAACACACGTCTGGAAGCTAAGCTTACTGAACCATCACACCTGTTCTTGGCTGTTGGGATGTGTTCCGACAGACCGGCTAAGATAAGATAAGATAATATTTATTTATTATGTAACGCGTAGGATTGCTCTTAAGGAGCACGCCCTCGTATAGGGGCGAATGGTATTGTCTGGTCCCGTCCTCATTATTATCGTCCCTCCCCATATCCTCTGTATCGCAAGATTGGCTTCTCCCGGTGGAATAGGGAAGGAGGTCAGAGGTCACATGATGAGGAAGTCACGGGACAAGTAGTACATATAGTGGATCATGTGCGTAGAGTAACCTTGGTTGAACCCATCGACGAGTCCTTGGGGGCGCAACCCCTCTCTCCACCGGCGATGCGAGATATCATGGACAACTTGAAAGACCTGATGTTGTCACGGTGACGGCTACGGCTACCTACAGCGCATTTCAAACATTCTTTCTATTCAACCCGGAATACGGTCCTCCTTCCCCTGCGACCAAATTCTATTTCTGAAATGAATCGTCCGAATGAACTTGTTTGGGATGCCCCTCGGTCTGGAAACCCCCCACGGCAATCACCTCGTCGCTGTAGTAGATAGTGGATATACTGGCATATCCCCACTTCAGCGCTAGCCAAGCCGGAGAAGGGGGAACGAAGGCTTGAGTCATAGCCAAACCAAAGAGGGAACAGATGCTGATCCAGACAATCAGCCACCCCACACAAACTACGCAGCACCTGACGCGGCCTCGTGGTGGTGACCAGGGGTGTTGCGGGCCGTGCTTGGGCCTCAGTGCACGGTGGTGCTAAACGAGGTGATGGACTCGCCACAAGGAGAGACCAGTACCACCAGTCTGCGCACTATCGAGCTCGACAGTATCTATGGGGACACATGTAGGGAAGGGCTGTGAAGAGACAATGGACTTGAGCGTTGGATTATATCCGCCTTCTCCGACCTGATACACTTTAAGATTACCGCTATTGGGATTCAAGTCGATTAAACCTCCGCATTATTAAGGCAAATTTATGGTCATCAGACAGGGGCGGCAATTCAGCAGCGAACAGTGGGACGGAAAGACAAAGACATGGGGAATGTTAGCAAAAATCGGGATTGACCTACTACTAGTGGGAGTCGTTCTGGATGGGATAGAAGTGACCACGTGGATAACATGGTAACAACGACAACACCAGGATGGCTGCCGCAAGCTGCATAAAAGACTCCACTTTCAAAGCATTGACGATAGACGTACAAGATGAGTGGACAGTGATGTATCGAGGAGAGAAAGAAGAAGGGCGTGTGATGCGGGACACAAAAAAGAGACATGGAGGTGAAGAGTAAGAGAGCAGTGGTGATGGCGACGCGTGATCCAACTAGCGAGAACACTAAGACGCCCTGCGGCGCCACAGCGGGCCCATAAGTCAAATAGAACTCCTCGGCGGCCTTGCGAGCCACCGGTTCTGGCCACTAACATCCTTCGCAGGGAGTACGCATGAACGCCATCTCGCGAGACGCGTTGACCCCCCGCGAGCTAAAACTTTGCTGGTGCTGGTGCGCGTACAGAGGCTTGCCCATATCCGCGCCAAGAAGCCGACATTGCCGAGGCTTCCGTTCAACTGGTGTGAGTGACTGTGCGTATTCTGGTGGTAACTCGATTCTTCTTGGCCAGTTAGCAACTATTGACTCTATCTTAGCGGAGAGTTCACGATCGACCCGCGTCTTGGAAGCAGGGACTTGTATCCCAGAAAGGCTGTGAAGGAACTGTTATCACTTCGAGGACTGATGGCGCAGACCCGTATAGGTGACAAGGTGCCTAGTCAGAATGAGATTGTTCGCGCTCTGGAGGCCCTTATGTAGGCTACAAAAAAGGTGCAACGCTTGTGCCGGTGCTAGGGCCTGCAAGGGTAGTTACCTGCAAGACGGTAAGAGAAAAAGCGGTGGCTAATGGTGAAGAAATAGATACCGATATGGTAGGGATACGATGAGACCGGCTCACAGATGGGTCTGAGGGGAGTGCGTGGCTGAGGGTCGCAACTGGCAAACACAAACACAATGCACCAGGAACGTCGGTAGGGGGATAGTGGGATCCTCATTCTGTTTTGGAGCAAGGAAATCGCCATGAGATGATGAGGCAGCTAGTGGAGGGCGTGGAAGGATGGACCTGAACTCGAAAAATGCACGGATGGGGTATGTGCGGAGGACAGGTTCTGACGAGATGGCCAAGATGTGAGGGACACCTTGTGTTGCACCAACAATAGCCGAATCCAGGGAAGTTGTACAAAGGTGGTGGCCCTCGATATTGATGGGAGAAATTCGAGTGGCCGGAGTAGCTGGGGGAGAAAAGGTGGTCATCAGGACCAGGTGTTGTGATGCGACGGGTATGTCGCTGTGGAGCAGCGCTTCTGCGGAGTGTGTGCTGGCATGGTTTGGATTCTGTGCGGACGTGGATGGTACCCCAGGTTTGGCGGGAGGAGTGGCAGTGTTCAAAACGGCATCGTGGGATAGGACAGCGGAGGAAAAGGTCCCGGGGCCGTCGGCGGTCTCCCCTATTATGCCGATGGCCACCTCGTGGAAGTGTGACGGAGGTCCCAGGCACTGGCAGGGGTCTGCCATGTTCAAGAGAGGATGAGGAGGATGGAAGAGCGGAATAAGGTCACTATCGGCAGTAAAAATGGGGATTGTTGCAGGAGCAGCTTCGATGTCTCGATGTAAAGCAATGTAAATATGGCGAATGTTTCTGAAGGTGTTGATAGAATCTAATCGAGAGTGATAAGATCCGCCGCTCCGTGCTCTAAGAGCAATCTCATTCCGTAAGCCATAGAGATCTGGTTCGTAGACGTAGAAAGGAGTGGGGATTGTGGTGAGGGATTGTAGGACAGCAAGCTCAAAGTCAGACGGTGTCGCAGGGAGACCAGAGGATGATTGTGGATTTGCAGGGTGTATGTTCCCAAGATCCAAATTTGCCGAGGGGAGTGTATCGGGAGCAGCGTCATGTTGACCAGTGAGCAAACAAGTGGCCGGGCGAACAGGGTGGTGGCTTTTGATATTGCACAAAGGGTACGATGATGACGCTCCCAGAATGCTGTCCTCAATGCACGTGGAAGCAGAGAATGCTGTCGGGACAGCATTGGTGCCTTGGTGGAGTCCTATATAAATATTGCGCATATGCCTGAGTATGAGTACCCACAAAAAGTGGGCGTCGCGGCTCCTGGTGCCTCGCGCCAAGAGAACAACCTTATTCCACATGAGACAGAAGGCGTGCTGGAGCGGAGGAAGAGTTTGTCGTACTTCAAATTTAGAGACTGATTCGAGGGTCTTCGATTGGAGGTCGGCAGGGCGGACCCAGTGATGCATAGAGTAATCACTAACCCAGAACCGGATAGTATGAATACAGTTAGCAAGGAGCATACTATCGCCATGTGCAAGATAGTTCCGGAGATCTGCTCTTGACACACCTAAATGGCCGATCGCGAGTTCGAACCAAAGGTCGTCGTGTTCTTGTACAGTTGTTAGAATGACGGCAACCATGCACCGTGACCAGTGGGCCGTGAGTGGGTCTGCGTGATTAGCCCTCCTTAGAAAGAGCCCGAATTCAACACAGTTCAAGAGTCCTTCCCACTCTTTGTAGAGGACACGTCGCATGATCTGCGGGCTGATGAGAAGTGATATCACGTCCACCGCCTCCCTGCAGATGACGATCCGCTCTTGTTTCACCGTTTTCGGGATTAGACTGGATGACAAGGTGTGATGCACCAATCCAATCAGAGCCTCTGATACTTTCTCAGCGTTCGGCCTAATGTAAGTGCCCAGGGGATCGTCGACCACTTTGGAGTTGCAGAAGCCAGGGATACCTGAAAAGAACCGCTCGAGTTCGTGATCTTCATCTAAGGACTCGAGCATCCACAAGAAAGTGCGACCGCCAATCCATGATGACAGATTCCGAGCAGTTTCTTCGGCCGTCCTCCCCATACCATGTAGAAACCAACTATAATAACGTTCCTTCAACTGGCGAAAGCGATCCCAAGTTGTATAGCTAAAGAAGTGATAGGAAGTGAGCCGCTGAAGAATTCGGAAGACTACATAAAGTACTCCGGTGGCAAGAAACCAGAACGATGATGAAAGCGGGGAATAATAGGGGCTGTCATGCCGAAACATTGGCATGAAGGTGATGCATATATATAAGGCTATGCAAAGTCCGATCCACCAAACAACAGCGCTGAAAACTGTGTGATTGATATTAAACAGGAACACGAGAAGGCCGGAAAAGAAGAGGAAGAGGGAAAGGTGTAAGAGGGTGGGTAACATTTCAACTGCCCAGGGGAGGTGCGACTTATCGACGCCCTCGGCAAAGAACGCACGGATTTGAGCTCGCTTGTATAGACTATAGCGTGGCTGGATCATCTTGATGTATCGACGCGCCCATTGCTGTAACAAAGTCGCCAAAAGACCACAGGTAAGACTTATAGCCAAGCTCAAGACCCATAGCGAGTTGACCCAGATGGCGTACTTTGGCGGGGAGAATGGCGAGGATGGATGAGGCAGTGTGGAAGGGATAGGGATGTGGGAATTGTTGGTACTGGCGTCAGCAAGTAGCTTGTATATATTTGCTAGATAGAACGCAGAATTGTCCTGCGAGTTCGGTCGGAGATCCTGAATTGACACTGCAACCAACGCCGCAACGGCGGCAGAGAATAAACCAGTCTATAATATTCGAATTGATGAGAAAAACTACTTTTCACGCGGAGAGCAAGATCAGGAGCTCACAAAGACAAGGATCCCATCAGCATCTCCCTTCCAGCTTTCTGCCATCTTTTTGTCCTCCTCTGCCGCCAACTCCACATACATAGAGAAGAGGGGTCCCGACCCATCGACAAAGTAGGACTTTCCGTATGACGTCTGGCTTCGCGTGGAATGACTTGAGTCATCTGTGCGAATACATGGTTTAGATCATGAGGACAGGGCTACGAAGAGGTTAATTACATGCGCTAAACCGCTCCTTGTTGCTTGTTTCATGAGTGGGGTCCGACATTGACGATTCTAGTATAGGTGTGGAATGTAAGAAGGGCTTGAAAGTTTCTTAGCAGAACTCAAAGATGGCCTGCGGCGACAGTGGGGACACGAGTCGGACGGTCTAAGTGAGGGTCAGAACCAACTGTTTACTGGTATGTGGAGTGGCGTCCATCAATTGTCAAGATGATAGGGGCAGCGCACTGTCACACGACCCAAATTCCCCGAACTGATGAAGTCCTGTTTCTTAGAAATGACTTATCGATCCCTTCTCCTTTAATTGCGGAGAGATTGCAGGACTATCGAAGGAATGCAGACGGTGATGCTGTATCTCTGTCGTGTGACGTGCGACGTGCACCAGATTCCGGTTGGTGGTGACATTTTTTCGAACTTGGAGTGAGGGTCACCAGGTCGGATGCATGATGCATAATGAGAAGGTACGCACTGGGAAAGCTGAGCAAGCGGATCGACTCCGATCGAGAAAGGAGTAAGACTCGACATTACTGTACCATACACCTAGGGCCACCTCTCAGCCACTGAAATGGACTCGTACTGGAACTGAAATACTGTACCTAAAAACGGGTACCGTAACTACTGTATGTTAATCAAATTTGTTCGCCTAACGCCGTTTCACGGTGCGATGCACGTTGCCCAAATTGTACTGGTCCGTAGATCTGCAGTCATATCCTCAATCTAGACATCGAGAATAAGTACCATAGGATCTGAAAGAAATAGGTAGGTTACTTACTGTTCCAACAGTTGTAACCCCTTCCGATTCGATTCCCAAACGCCTTACATCATCGTGATGACGTCAGCTACAGAGACAAACCTCACGCTAGGAGCAACCACGCTTTCTCTACCGACCTCCTCAAAAATACACGAGGCGTTTATGCAAAGGTCAACTGTTCGTCCCGGAGGACGTGACAACGTCCTTTGTTGGTCCTTTTGGCGTGGCTCCATCATCTTCAAGTAATTCCCCACTTGCTACTCTGGGACTCGACCCTCTTACTTCACAAATGGGGATCCACAATCGGATAGTCCCTTCGCAGAACTCTTTGACAGCACCCTTCTCGACATGACCCGCGCTCAGGCCACTTCTGGCGTCTGGACACTACAACATTGTGGACATCAGACTCCACTTAGCGAATGCGGGTGCCTTTCAGATGCTGTAGGTTATCGAGCGGTTCTAGAGTTATTTCTCCGCCTCAGACGCGCCGCGGAGGTTCTAAGTCGCCACCCAGTGCACCACGTGAGTTCGACGTGTTTTCTCAAGCAACGCATTATGGAACTGGATGTTTTCCCCAGGTTTGTCGCGCACCGACTGCGAATGTTCTTTATCAAAATCGCATTCCACCATGACTACTCTTGTGAAGGTTGGCACGCCTGGAATGAGTAGCTATCCCCAGACTCAACCTGTCCATATCAGACCCTCAGTTCGTGCCTTCCCAGAGGACGCCCGGGCTGGTCACTCTGCTTTTACTACTCCCGGTATTTCCCCAACTCCTCCACACCCATTTTTTGGGAAAACACTGGATCTTCCCACGTAAATATGGATACTTTTAGCCCTTGCTCGCCTCTTAATTTGTTATTTTCTCAGCATCTCTTATAGATGTTCCCTCACCCCGTGTTATGACAGATACTGTATCATTATGAATATACAATATTGGCTATGACGGTTATGACACGCTCTGGCTCTGTAATGGCCCCTGATGATAGTGCGTTGAGAGTGGACGTTGGTGCCCCATCGTGAGAGTAATCCAGCACAGCCTACTTGGTAGCTGACAACTTGAAGGGTGTGATGAACGATACCACCTTCCGCCCCACACGCACCATAAAACACACCCACGGTGAAGTTTCCAGGAAAGATGACATAGATTTTGTGAAGAGTACAGCGAGTGAACTAGCACAAAAACGTTCGTCTATGTCAGCGAACGGTGTTTCTCCGGCAACACACCAAGCCAGATTAGCCCCTCTCGAAGGTTATACGGTAACTGAGCCAACCAGCGCAGTCCACACAAGAGATAAAGATCGGCGGCATCCAAGATGTAGAGAACTGAAGAGCTGCCATTGAGTAGTAAGAGGTGATCGGTGGTCATCGAGTCATCGATGGCTTGGTGGCCAGGGATTGGAGTGGCCCTCCACACACGGAACGTGTTACAAATCGTGAGAATGCTGAATAATACTTGATTCGAACGCGCTCGACGGTGCATTCTTAGTTTCTCACTCTCACCCAAGTACCTCCATAATGGCTTCGCATCTCGTACGTTCCTCTTTATTCTCTTTTTACTTCGCACTGCTCACCCTTTCTCTTGCAAAGGCGAACATCTTTGGTACAGAGCAGGACCGTGTGAACTGCTCATTTTACTACAAAGTAGGTGATCCGTGACGTTTGTTGCCAGTCGTGTGTTGAAAGTCAATTCTCCTTCAGATCGGTGCTTGTCGGCACGGGGACCGTTGCTCTCGAAAGCATATAAAACCTCCGTTCTCGCAGACCATCCTTCTGCCAAATGTTTATCATAATCCGGCACATGATCCAGTCTGCAAGCTCTCCGAGAAGGAGCTCCAGGAGGGGTTCGACGCCATTTACGAAGATTTGTATTGCGAACTTGCAAAGTTTGGCCATCTTCTCGAACTTCACGTGCGTCAAAGACGACTTACCAGCCAACATTGACTTACTGACTGACCTTACGCTCGACAGGTATGTGACAACGTCGGCGATCATTTGATAGGCAACGTGTATGCACGTTACGAATGGGAGACCGAGGCGCAAACTGCAGTCGACAATCTGAATGATCGCTGGTATGCTGGTGCGTATAGGTTTTTTCCATGAAGTTGGACATCGTGGATTAACCGTCTCCGCAGGCCGGCCGCTATACGCTGAACTCTCTCCCGTAACGGATTTCCGCGAGGCTTGCTGCCGACAGAACGAGAATGGCGAGTGCAACCGCGGCGGTTTCTGCAACTTTATGCACTTGCGCCTCGCGTCCAAGGAGCTCGTTTCTTCCTTACGCCACGGCCAGCGCCTTGAGCGCCGACTCCATCCTCCAAAGACTCAAGGGGGTGGAGGTGGCTGGGAGCCCTCGAAACGCGAGGCTGGTAAGGGACGGAGCGCTAGCCCGAGACGTAGCGGGGGTGGCAATGGCGAAGATAGGTGGACGCGTAAATAAGCTACACCAATATGAATGCATATTTCAACTGCGACGGCGACATTACCCCCCTCTGTCCGGCTGGACAGGTAGATAATGTATTGTGTTTTTTTCTTGTTCCGCATTCAGTAATTGCGTGTTCAACGTTCAACCTTGGGATCTTAGTTTTGTGTACGTACTTAGTGATCTCTCATCACTACAGAAAAGATGGGCCTCCGTGGGCCAATGTTGCGCGTATTTCCCCCCTTATATTCTACTGGAACGATGCAGTACAATAAGAGTTCCAACAAAGACAATCGGCTAGGAGGAACACCCGGATGGGATCTATCGGAAAGAATTAAGGGTATGAAATGGGGCGTCATTGTTCAAACAAGCCAGCCAAGGCACTCGCCACGCCCACCATCCTGCAACAAGTCGGGCCATTGCACAATGAATCTGACGTTCAAGTCAAAAATTGGACGCAACATTGACGGGTGTGAGAGCAACACATACCTGTCCACCATAGGACGAAGTAGCTTTCCTGTAAACGAGAGCGTTCTGACACGCGCGAAGGTCTCGACATAGACGAGTCTCGGGGACGGCAGTCCCAAAAGCTGCGAATCGGAAGCATCATAGTAAGGATAGCGAACAAGCGGGAAACCCCGGACCTACCCGATTGACGTATACGGCCACACAGAGAACGAAGCACGTTCCTGGTCCGTTTAGGAGGAGGACATCGAAGCTGGCGGAGTGACCGGGGAGCCGGGGAGCGAGGGTGACATGGTACAGAGCGGCTAGTAGC
Organism: Lactifluus subvellereus; assembly: GCA_022496195.1. NCBI lineage: Eukaryota > Fungi > Basidiomycota > Agaricomycetes > Russulales > Russulaceae > Lactifluus > Lactifluus subvellereus. The sequence continues at coordinate 178,218 of WTXC01000040.1, read as the reverse complement.
GATCGTAGTGCCGTGAATGGGATGGTGAGCGTGTTCTGGTGCACCCGGCGAGCACGGGGAATGGTGAGGATCTGGTATCCGTCGACCTGGACTTTCGGCTGCTATCCGACACCGGGGGTCGCAGTTAGTCGATAGGCCCGATGAAGCAGCAAAAGTAACACTCGCAAGAGGTGGTGTGGAGGCAGCTTTGAGCCGCTCCAATGCGACGGCCTTTTGTTCGCTGAGTGTGTCCCCTTGGCTTACCAGATACGTTCTCGGTGTATAACGTGAGAAATCCAGAGCCGACACAAGTGACAGGGCCTCGCTGCTGTGACCACCTAGATAACGATGCGGTCTGAGCGTGAGGGTATGACTGACGCAGACCGCGATAAGCTTGCCTGAGCCAAGAAAGACAGCGAGATGGCAGGCCTCTTTTCGGCCCCTTCTAGGGACGCTCTCCCTCTGAGCTATAATGCGGATCCTTGCAACAACAACAAAGATGACCGCAAACAGCAGCCAAGCCAGAGGGTGCATATGCTCTAACGATGTGTATGGTCGCGCGAGATGATAGAGAGGTTTCGAAATCAACGACCACCGGTTATTACTATCACTGATCCCAGAAGTAAGCAAAAGAACCCGCCAAGTCGTACATGTGCTAAGAAGATAACGGTACGTCGGGGATCCTGCACGGGTGTTAGTGGGGTGGAACAGTCACGCGGCGAGTGTCTTTCTCCTTAGTTATGTAATCATGAAATCAAAACAAGTGCTTGTTGTTGATTGTGGTGTTCACCGCTCGCAATTATCATTACTTGACCACTGCCATGGCTGCGACGGCGACAGTCATGACTGTAGATGGAGAAATGGTTGACAACCTCCGCAAAGCCATCAACGATTGCGCGGACCGTGGCTTGCAACACGCATCCAAGTGGTATGCTTGGCCCAATCGCTGCTAGGCTCGTGCACGCTCTGACGACACTCGGAGGGCTGCTGAGCTTCTTGCAGCCGTGTCACCTACCAAGCGCCGTGCTCGCCAAGACCTTTCATTCGTATCGTCAACCTCCGCACGGACCGGCCCCCCTGCTGCTTCTCTGCCCCCGGTGTCATTCCCTCCCCCTCACCCGCATGCCCCCCTTGCCAGCGCCGTAGACGCACGCGTGCCGCCAGAGGAACTCGCGCTCGAGTGCGACGAGGAAGACGTTCTCTCTGCGGGCATGGCCAACTTTCGCTGCCGCGAGTTCGCTCGCGCGGCGCACACCTTGAGCGCGTGCGGGAGTACTAGGGGCCGGTTCTTATGGCTGTACAGCCAATATCTGGTACGTCATGTATCTGTCCTGGGAGGCGTCGTAGGGTAATACGACTGCTGCAAGGCCAGCGAGAAAACTGCTCTCCGAGATTGGAATAAACTTGACAGTACGTCTGAAAAGAAAGGATTGATCCCGGTGGTAGTGGTGAATATATTTGTACAGTGGATCGAAGTCAACCTGCGGTGCCGGTCAACCCAAACCTCCTGACGTTATACGAGACAGCTACATCTCTCAAAAATGCTACAGATCCGTGGATACTTTTCCTGTATGGTCATTCTTGCCGCCCTTATCGTGCTAGTGCTCAGTACGACACTTCAGCCGTGGTCTCCTACTCTACCGCCTCAACCGGAGAGAGGAGGCTATAGAGTGCTCTCTGCTCTCCCTTCAACGATATCTTTGGAATTGGTCTGCTTGGGACATTCTCAGCAACCTCATCAACGACGGGGAAGAAGTATGGGCTCGGTGCCGTCAGTCCCCCCTCTACTGATAACTCCTTACAGCTTTTTTCTCTGCTCCCGCTCTTGCCAATACCTTCGACCCACCCGCTTGTCCATTTGTTCCAAATACGGACACTCAATGCGCTCCACCAACCCTCCGATAACGAGCTCGGCCTGTGCGACCGTCTCCTCGGTCCAGATAATTTCCCGAGAAGTCTCTGGATTATGAGCCTCCGTGCCAACGTACTCTACCACCTACATGGTAAGGAATTTTCCCTTCTTCCCTTGATGTCCACCGAAGGGAGGCCCCTTCCAAGATTTCCCCGCCGCAGAGCAGCAGTTTGAAAAGATTCTGAAGATTGACCCCTGTCGAATTGACGATATCGACGTCTACTCCAATATACTGTATGTTACAGAGAATCGTCTGACGCTCTCTAAGCTCGCGCATGACTTCCTTACTCTCGACAAAGACCGTCCAGAGGTGTGCTGTCTCGTCGGTACGTTTCCCTCTCTCCTCTTCCCTGAATAAGTACCCAAGTCACGTGGGGAAATGGGTAGGGAACCACTACTCGTTGAGAGCAGAGCACGAGAAGGCGATTCGATACTTCAAGCGTGCTACGCAACTTGATCGGACATACCTCTCCGCTTGGACGCTCATGGGCCATGAGTATGTTGAGATGAAGAACTCGCACGCAGCAATCGAAGCGTATCGCCGTGCCGTAGACGTGAATAGGAAGGACTATCGTGCGTGGTATGGGCTCGGACAGGCCTACGAACTCCTCAATATGCATCAATACGCCCTGCATTATTATCAGCACGCAACCGCTTTACGGTTCGTTGTTGTGTTGCCCAGAGATGATCAATCCCTTACATTATGTGTCGACAGCCCGTATGACGTCCGGCTGTGGCAAGCGCAAGGCGCGAGCTATCAGGAGATGGGTAGACTACGCGAGGCCATCGAGTGCTTGAAACGGGCTTTACTTGGCGCTGACGCTAATGAAGTTGCCATCGCCCTTAAATTGGCGGGGCTGCATACCGACCTCGACGAAACTTCAGATGCGGTTGCTTACCATCGGCGGGTCATTGATATTTCCTGTGCCATGCGTATGTCGTCCCACATTTCCACAGCCCCGGGTAGTAACGATAATTTTGCAGTCAAACCGGTGGCGGAGTGGGCCCGCTCTGCTATGTATGTCGCCCAATATCATTATGTGTTGGATGGAGGAGATCTTGAACTTGCAAGAGATTTATTGGAGAAGGTTGCGGGGAGCAACTCTGAGGATGCGGACTCTGCAGCGGACTTGCTGAAGAAAGTGAAAGGTGCGATAACGAGGAAGGAGGGACCGGAAGCAGAAGGGGTAAAAGAAGAGTCGAGTGTTGACATTGAACGCTGAAGGTTGAAATGTGCTGTAGTGTGTGTGAATGTGAAATGAGATTTGATAGGGGGGCGCCTACCGTACCCTCAAGCGTGAGTTAAGCGAACTTGCTCGTTCTCGCGGTCACGAGGATTTACGCTTCCAAATTTTGACGAGAAATAAAGAGGAGACCATGTCGACACCGCTGCTTTCTCTACCTCAATCTCCTTCAGCTTCAACCCCAGATCTTACCCAGAGTCATGATCCATCCCCCCTCTCCACCACACCAGCCCCGACACCCAGTGGGCAATCAATTCCTTCTGCCAGTACTTCCACCCCGCTCGACATCCTTCCATCAGATCTACCTTCGCCTAGTCGCTTACACCGACGGAGGCCACCCGTAGTTCCTTTAACTCCTCATGAAGAAGCCGCCGCTACGCGTGTGTCAGCGAGGTGCGTTACGGGACGAGGTGGCTCACGCCCGTACATCAATTCACAAGTAAAATCTCATCTAGAGTTGCTGCTCGCTTGACTGGCGATCACATCTCTGTGCTCTTCCCAGATGCTAACACACCATTCCGGGATGTTGAGGATGTAGTAGACCGTTTGCTTCCTTACCATGTTTTTCAGCACCCTAGAGAGGACCTCCTCAAAGCGACCAAAGGCAAGGGCAAAGCGACGGAAACCGAGATCCTCCAGAGTGAACTTGCAGGTGCGTCTGTTATTCGCGCAAAATAATTTTTTTTTGCTTACAATCTACTCAGAAACAAAGTTCGCACTCGAGTGCTTCAAGCGCCGACGGGCGCTAGAGGAACGCTTTCGGCATGCTAGGACGAAGTCTGGCAAGGCAGGTCCCCTCGCATATATTCGCCTCCGCTATTCGCTCACTGCACGCTAGCGCATTGCGTCCGATGATCAAGCATACTTCCTTGAACGACAAATGAACGACCAGGAACGCAGCGAGCATAGCGCTTTGACCACAGAGTTACGCAACTCAAAAGCTCAGCTCGAGCATTTTACGCGTTTGCAGCGCGCTGCCGCAACGCAACGCACAAACTATTATCCCCCCGCAGCCCCCGTCTATGCACATCACTACCGGGCTTACCATTACCCTTATGCCCAGACCTACGGGGTGCCAGCAGGATCAGTCAACACCACCCAGGGTTATCCTTATTCTGTCCCTCTTAACTCCACCATCACGCAATATGTTCCTCCAGCCCTTGCGACGTCTATCTCAACCACCAAATCACTATCTGTTGCCACCACGCCAGCAACGGCTTCTGCTCCTTCGACGACGACGTCACCAATGACACCCGCCTCCAACACGCAAGCCCCAGCACCCACGGCACCTTCTCCTGCATCCACTTCGATCCCTGTACAGCTTCCCGTCTCGTCGTTACCAACACTACATGCCCTGGGCATTGTGCCTGTTCCCACACAATCCTTGTCAACCAATGCACCTACACCGCCAGCGGTCTTGCGTGGTACATCAGCCAATGGTGCCATGCTTAACCTTGAAATCAACGTCTCACTACTCCAGGCTGCTCAAATGAGTGGACTGGCCCTTGTGCTAAACTCGATCATGCGGGGCTCCAGCAGTACGGGAACTGGAGAAGTGCCGCCACATGCACAGGTCGGCGCCCCTTACACATACCCCTACGCTGCAGCGCAGCTACAGGCCACAACGACCACAGCTACTCCCTCAACAACTGCTGAACATAAAAGGACGGCAACTCAGCCCCAAGAAGAGGGAGGGAAAACTTGAATTAATACGGTCGGCTGCGCGCTGGACCACATGATCGTCTTTACCATACCACGTCTATACTTATTCCTGACTATTTCTTGTACGGTAAATGACGATGTCCGAATGTCGGCTATTACACAATTTCGCGACATGTGCACGTCAAACGGAGGAACACTCTCCCAGCCACAATCCTTCAACATCTGGTAAATCCTCCCCTTTGAGACGCTCTCCATCAACGAGGGCTCCCCCTTGAACCACATCCCCGGGTACATGCAGGTTCAGATCACGACATATTTTGACGAAGTCCGCCGGAAGTGGGGCAACAATTGTCAAGCGAAAGCGCTTGCGAAGACCTGTGCGCCGATACCTCTAAGAGACTGTCAGCCTCCGTGACTGAAGGGCCCTGAAAATGGAAAAAGACGCGCATACCCAGAAGGAGATTGATGAAGAGTGCAAAAAAAGTCGGTTCTCCGGAACATCTGTAGATCCCAAGATCCGCTGGGCAGACCTGGCGTTATCGTACAGGGTGTCGCCAAGAATTGGCACTGCAGAGATAAGGCATGGGACCACCATCAATTATTACGCCCACAAGGAAGTTGAGAGGACACGGACATACCCTTTAGGGTATGTGCCATGTGTACGCGTAGCTGGTGCTTCAACCCGGTATGTGGGTACAGGCGCACTAAAGACAAAGGCGCCACGTCCTATACATGACGCGCACAAACGCAACATGTAGAATCAGTTACTAGTTCTGTAGTGTGGACCCTTTGGGTACACCCTCCCGTCAATTACTGACCGACGAAGCGAGAAGTTCCCACCCCGTCCGTGCGGACTTGCTGCTTCCCTGCTCAGTTTGCGCAGCAATCCGCACGCGGCCATCGCGGAAGCCCAGTGAACCTGCAATCAGCCCTTCCTTCGCCGGGAATCTTCTGGCCCCGCCACGGACCAAGGCGAGGTAGGTCTTCTCGATGGCGTGGGTGCGAAACTGCTGTGAGAGTTCGCGGGCCAAGGCCTTTGTGCGCGCGAGGACCAGAGCGCCCGTGGTTCCCTGCGATGGTACCCACGGATGATACCATAAAAAATGATGGTGGGTTGGGGACGGACGAGCTGCGAAAAAAAACCTCCGTACCTTGTCTAAACGATGGACCGGATATGGATTCGTACTCAGGCCATACCTCCGACGGAGGTCTACAAGTGACCGGCCAAACGTGTGGCGCGGCTGAGATCATTTCTTTCGTCACGCACCGATTGATAAACCTACCGTCCAGTACATCATTGAATGCAGATCGTGGTGGGGGTGCAGCCGGCAGGCGATTATTCCTTCCCGTGAGAACGACGTCCACTCCGGTGGTGCCTGAGATTCCGTGACTCGGACCAGCAGCCTGTGATACGAGTCCCGGGGGCTTGTTCAGGACGATGACACCACGGTCTACGTACAATACACCCGGTCCGGCGCGACGGATCTGTGCACTGGTAGCTGCCGACATCACCGACCCCGAGGCGCGACCGAGGGCCTCTACCAAGCTGGCCCTGCGGAACATCCTCACTGGCAGTCAGCCGTTACCGTTAACCGGAGGTGGAGTGTTTTTGTCACATTGTCCAAAACCCCGATTATTTGAGCTTATTTGTAGAAAGAATCGCGTGGTGCATCCATTTCCCAATCTGGCGATGCCCAGCGACACCCAACTCGGCAGAAGGCGACCGCGTTGGCCCAACTGAGTTCATGAGTCTAGCGTTACTGTCTTCTCTGAGAGCTGCAGCATGGGCGACGGGTGGGCAGCTCGGACCGAGAAATCGAAGTGGACGCTGGCACCCTTGGAGGCGGCCCTTCACGGTCACCACGATCCCAGAGCCTGAGAACAGTTGACAGTTGTTCCAAGATGGAATATTCGCACTGTAGGCACTCTGGACTCTGTTCTTCACACTTGTCTATCGTGTTTATTGTACCTACGTACAAAAAAGGGAGCTAAATAATAATTGTGCTTTCAATTTCAGCGACTGCTTTCAAGTTCAGTTGCGGCGTTGATACGCGTTTGACAGGATTTTGGCGTTTTGAAGGAGTTTAGGATAATGAGAACCCTCAGGGCCTCAACTCAACCGGAAACAATTCACTGGCATGAAGACCATTCTACTTCGCGACATCCTGTGCTGCCAATTTTCTCACTCAGTTCGGAGTATATTATCAAGAGAGCGAGGCGTGCCACTGGCAGTAAGTTACGTCTTGACGTGTACTAGTATGCCACATTTCCGAGTCGGATACATTCAGGTACGACATACAGTAACACATAACAACTATTGTACAGCATGTCAAACTGGTGGCCGATTATCGGAACCAAATCTTGCCCCAACTGTGACCTTCCGTTCGCTCGACTGAGAAAGTTTTGGTTGACTATCTGGCCAGTCAGGTATCTCGTCCCGCGGAGATAACTCAGATAAGGCCCTGTTCGGTTGAAATAATTTTGGATTATAATCCGGATTATTTAACCAGATTGGCTATGATTGAGTGGCTGAGCTTGTTTCACCAAGAATCGATTATTTTTTTTGGCGGTACAATCTGGATTATAATCCGAGATTATTTCAGCCGAACAGGGCCTTAGAAGGCGCAATAGCTACGAAACAACTATCATAGCCCCCTCCATCAGTTGGAGGCATCAATTGATTTGGACGGAACCGGCGCTGCTCTGTTTGAGCGTCTCATAATCTACGATGTCCAGTATTTTACTCCCCCACTCCCGACATCAGCCCGCCATCCCTCCTGGCCTCCCTCCACCTAATTAGTACACGTTCATCTCTCTCGACCTCATCCACCGCGACAGGAATGTCGGCAATCGACGGTGTCCACGGAACCCTCTGTAACGCAGAGCAGTACCAGCAATCCCTGCCACTTCCAAATAACTCCAGTCCTTCGATTTCATGCCTAACACATGGTCAAACCATCGGCTTGGCAGTACGCACCCCACTTATCTGTCTTGTGTCCTGGACTCAACCCGTGTACAGTTAACGGCCGAGGCATCCTTTCTTAGTCTCGCTTCTGTGATCGTTGTTTTCTTTTTAATCGGCGTATGTCCTACCCTCTTTCTTGCGTCGATCTGAACTGACAGAATGTTACACAGAGAAATATCCTTCGTTATAGGAGGGTGCTCCCAAATGGTGATTGGAAGCTGTTGCAGGTGCCCGCTGACGTTTACATGGTCTGCTTGACAGCTTGTACAGCCGTCCAACTAACTGATTCAACTCGTGTGACAGCTCTCCCTTTTTATCTTCGACATTCTGCAAGCGTTGGGTGGGATTCTCGATGTCCGATGGGCCCATACTGGGATCGTCACAACGGGGTCTTATTGTACGGCACAGGGCATCGTCCAGCAGACAGGCGAGCTTGGGGTGGCCCTGATCACCCTCGTAGGTCCTCTCCTTTACTGCTATCTAGAACGCATGACACATATCCTTCCAGATACTTGTTGTCCACACATTCGTAACCGCTCTGTGGCGAGTAGGTATTCAAGCACGTGGGTTTGCTTTTGGACTGGTTGGCCTCGCTTGTGTTTTCACTGCTCTCTGGGTTGGCCTCGGTAATGGCCTTCATAAGAATTATGAAGCACCCACACCTGTATGCTATTCCAAACCGTTCACATCTTTTCCTTACCACTAACTCTCTGACAAGTTTTGGTGCTGGATCAGTTCTCAGTATGGCCCAGAACGCTTAGCTGGAGAAAGTGTCTGGCTGTGGATCGCATTGTTTGCTTCGGTGATAATGTACATCCCGCTCTATTTCTGGGCAGAGGGTCGGTTGTCGGTTGACCAGGAGAAGTGGTACAAGTTCCACACATACAAAGCCGATGTTGAATACTCACATAGGCGAGCTGCGTTGGGACTGCTTCTGTAGGCCATGCCCCTTCTTGTTGCGAATCCTGCTCACAGTCTATTTATAGTTACCCCCTTGCATATTCCCTGGTCGTCCTCCCACTATCCATTGCACGTTGGTCGCTATTCACTCACAAGTCTGTGTCCTCGGCAGCTACGTTTTTCGGTGTCTCGATGTACAACCTCTCAGGCATCATCAATGTATGCCTGTTTCTGGCCGTACGGCCCCATCTGCTCCTCTTCACCCCTCCAGAGGAGACTATCGGCCCCGAAATAGAACTTGCTCGTCATGGCATGAGCTCTGCGATACCCCCCGATACGGCTGCATACAACCACAATCCGCAAGCAACTAGGAAAGGGCTTGTGGATGGCTCTGGAAAGCAGTCTAGAAACAGCGCGACGTTATCTCGCGTAAGCTCTAGATCAAGATCTGTGTACAATGACATCTGACGACAGAGGAACACTGATTTGGAGGGGTCGGTAATCTACGCACAAGGTTATTCAAGTAGTGGTCGCACTGCATCCATTCTTAACACCCTGTCTATACTTGTAAGTGTACTATGTAAAGAATACGAAGCATTGGGGCAGCTTTTGGGTGAGGGGGAAGGAGCAGATGGTCCCTGGACGGAAACCATAAGCACCGCGCAGAGATTCTTCCTGTTAACCACTGGCATTGCCTCCATGTTCACAACCATCACAAGGTCTTCGTTGAAAACCTTGGAAGAATACTAACGCTATGCTGACTGGTGCTAACTATGCAGGTCGGCACGCTCGAGGACATTTGAACCTAATCCAGCACGGGAATACCGTCGGTTCTGACTAACCAGTGCGTGTGTCGCCCTGCGTACTAGTATCGACTTGTATTATCATGAAACTACACTGTAACATGCTGTAGGTGCCAATTGATGCCCGTTAATCATGGCATTGTGACTTGAGGGCTATGCAGTTACAAACTCTTTCTTGTCCATGATCATCACGTCACAAAATTTATTGTTCGGTCTTATTCCTAGGATGACGGCGTCTTGTTCCTGAATTTGACTTTGTCGATGTCACCAACAACAGAGGCAGTGTGATACTGTTCGGCCCCATTTCAGCTTTCCGTGTAAGGTTAATAAGCACTTCAGGTCATGACAGTTCATCAATACCTGGCCAGTACCGTGACCGTAATGTGGAAAAATCCAAAAAGGCACATCAGTACTTACGGCCAGCTGACGGCACTTGATGGTCTTATAAATACTGATCAATCCCTGTGCCGAAGCGCCAGGAAATTGCTAACTAACTTAGGGGCGAAGAGGGTGTGGTCCCGTGCATCTTTCTTTCCGCACCTAGCCTCTGCTATCGGCGTCTATCGCTTAGAGGTTATGGGCTCTGCGGCCTACTAACAAGAACACGTCAGTGTGCAGGTTCCTGAACGACGGCACTGTCGGCGACTCGCCCACTTTGACCAACCGGAACCAAGACTTATCGGCCGCGGAAGAGCTCGGACAGACAGGAATGTAAGTTTCAAAATTCGTGGCGCCTAACTAGGTTAGATATATGATCCTCGTACACACGTAAGTCGTAACGGTCATGTGATCAGATGGTCCTGGAAAGAACATCAGAGTTGTTGTGACAAGTCGTCAATAGGGAATGGTTTTTTGGATATGAAGATTCCTGCAGAAGTAAAAAAAAAAAAGGGAGCCTAGAAAACTCAGTACATGGAGCTCGATGTCGTTCTAGATTAGACAATAGTGCCACGATCTGCAGCCCCGCTTGTTCCATGAGAAAGAGTAGCTGGATGGTCTCGCGCTGACCGATACAGGTGGCTGAGCAAAGATGAACCCGTACTGCGCGTGGCGCTCCCGTTATATTGGCTTCTTCGTCCGGGGCTGTCCTCCCACCTAAATATGTTGGTCAATCCGTGAGGACAATTGAAATATTCGAAAAGGACACGGACACATGTGTCGGAGGTAGAGGCCGGTTTTCGTACGCCCAGCCCAGCCTCAGCGGAGGGATGCTTGGGTCACCATCAGGTCCGTGTTTCACGCACGTGAACTCGGACGAGGAAGTCGGTCTCAAGTGCAGAGTGTAGTTGTCCTGGAGTCGGAAGAGGCAAGGAGAGCGTTGAGTATGACATTTGCAAACGTGACCAGTCATCTATTGGACGCTGGGGCTGCTTGGCGGAACTGTTCGCCCGAGTGCGCGGTATAGACGAACGAGTCGAGATACGGGAGATCGCTTGAGCAGACGTCTCCTGTGGCGGAATATACTGACGAGGTAGGTCGGGGAGCCAAGGACCTCCCTCTTGTCTGTGTGTATAGCGCGGCGCGGAAGTACCAACGATTGTCATACTAATGTCAGCGGGGATGTGAGGCTCCAAATAGGAAATGTCCTGTCGTGAAAGCGCAGTTGTAGAGTGCTGAGGAAGCTTGAGTAGGCCGAGGTGATCCAGCTAATGGCCACATACAACGTCAAGGGTAGATGCATATCCTAGATTGGCCGGTTCCTTATCTACGTCGGGCACCATCTTCTCAAGGTAAGCGCTACTTGTACGGTTAATAACATGGAAGGGGCATTATTGTATAGAGAACATGCTCACAGTTTCTCTGGGCGGTTTCCCAGCGGGGTGCGGCCCATCGAAGGGCTGCCAGTAGCGATGTTATGTCCTACATATGAGACTCGAACCGCCGGCGCGGGTCTACCGTCGCGCGTGGGGCCGGTCCCCTCGCGAGCCTTGATAATCCAGCGATCGATGCATAAGACCGCAGCGGCTATCTCAGCACTAACAAGGAGTAACGGGATGTTCGAAAGGGTACGTTTGTGCACAATGGCCAAGATCCGCGAAATTGCCTTCGCAGTGGTGATCGATACCGCACGTGCAGTCAGGGCATGTGTGAGACCTGGTGGGGTTGTTCGTAGGTCACGTGGAGTGGATAACAGAGCGATGGATGACGGGAGGAAGGCGCGCTGCATGAGTATCATCAACAGGTTGTAGGTCGTATAGAGCGTCGCCGATTGATTGGCCAGGACGATATCTTCGATGCCAGGGGTCCATTTCACTAGGACTATAGTCAACATCACCGTGAGTCACGAAACCCAAGCTACTGCGCACGATGTCGGGGCACTTTCTCCGCCCACTCCGTCAGGCTCTCATTCAATCGATCCAAATTTTCCTCCACGTGCAAACCAGAGGAACGACCATCGTGCTCATTATCATCCTTTTGGTCATATAAATGAAGACGCGACGTGATCACAGAATGGGTGTGACCTACGAAGGTGTGCATGGTGGATGCCGCTGCCGCGATGTCAGTGAGTCGAAGCCAAAGATTGAATGCGGCAATCGTTGAAGGTCTGTCGGGTGGTTGCCGAAATGCCAGCTGTGGGTCGTTATTCTCCCAGAATTCATCATCGACTTCGAGGGGATATTCGACATCATGATCGAGGCTGTCAGGTCACATGAGTACTACTACTCGTAGTACTACAGTACTAGTACATGGCATGTGTGGATGGTCGCGACAAAGACGCGCTCACTCCTCTACCCTTGTAGCACAGGGTCTCCCAAGGATGGCGCATTGGATGCGGTCCAGGCCATTTAGGTACCACCACACCCGTTTCCAGAGCTCGTTTTCAATACTGGGTCCCGCTTTGGCATAGGATTGTTTGGTGTGAGCACCGATATCTTGCATCTTCCGGATTCCGACACCAACGGTATACCATGCGCTGCGATGCCATGAAAATCATTCTACTTCGCGACATCCTGTGCTGCCAGTTTTCTCACTCAGTTTGGAGTATATCAAGAGAGCGAGCCTGAGGCGTGCCAGTAAGTTACGTCTTGACTCGCGGCCTTGGCCGCCGCGTGTATGCCATATTTCGGATACATTCAGGTACGACATACAGTAACACATAATAACTATCAACATGTACAGCATGTCAAACTGGTGCCAGTGGCCGATTATTGGAACCAAATCTTGCCCCAACTGTGACCTTTCGTTCGCTCGACTGAGAAAGTTTTGGTTGCCTATCTGGCCAGTCAGGTATCTCATTCGTGGAGATAAGGCGCAATAGCTGCGAAACAACTATCATAGCCCCCTCCATCAGTTGGAGGCATCAATTGATTTGGACGGAACCGGCGCTGCTCTGTTTGAGCGTCTCATAATCTACGATGTCCAGTATTTTACTCCCCCACTCCCGACATCAGCCCGCCATCCCTCCTGGCCTCCCTCCACCTAATTACACGCTCATCTCTCTCGACCTCATCCACTGCGACAGGAATGTCGGCAATCGACGGTGTCCACGGAACCCTCTGTAACGCACAGCAGTACCAGCAATCCTTGCCACTTCCAAATAACTCCAGTCCTTCGATTTCATGCCTAACACATGGTCAAACCATCGGCTTGGCAGTACGCACCCCACTTATCTGTCTTGTGTCCTGGACTCAACCTGTGTATAGTTAACGACCGAGGCATCCTTTCTCAGTCTCGCTTCTGTGATCGTTGTTTTCTTTTTAATCGGCGTATGTCCTACCCTCTTTCTTGCGTCGATCTGAACTGACAGAATGTTATACAGAGAAATATCCTTCGTTATAGGAGGGTGCTCCCAAATGGTGATTGGAAGCTGTTGCAGGTGCCCACTGACGTTTACATGGTCTGCTTGACAGCTTGTACAGTCGTCCAACCAACTGATTCGAGTCCTGTGACAGCTATCCCTTTTTATCTTCGACGCCCTGCAAGCGTTGGGTGGGATTCTCGATATCCGATGGGCTCATACTGGGGCCGTCACAACGGGATCTTATTGTACAGCGCAGGGCATCGTCCAGCAGACAGGCGAGCTTGGGGTGGCCCTGATCACCCTCGTAGGTCCTCTCCTTTACTGCTATCTAGAACGCATGACACATATCCTTCCAGACACTTGCTGTCCACACATTCGTAACCGCTCTGTGGCGAGTAGGTATTCAAGCACGTGGGTTTGCTTTTGGACTGGTTGGCCTCACTTGTGTTTTCACTGCTCTCTGGGTTGGCCTCGGTAATGGCCTTAATAAAACTTATGAAGCGCCCACAGGTGTATGTTATTCCAAACCGTTCACATCTTTTCATTACCACTGACACTCTCTAACAAGTTTTGGTGCTGGATCAGTTCCCATTATGGCCCAGAACGCTTAGCCGGAGAGTATCTCTGGCTGTGGATCGCATTGTTTGCTTCGGTGATAATGTATATCCCGCTCTATTTCTGGGCAGAAGGTCGGTTGTCGGTTGACAAGGAGAAGTGGTACAAGTTCCGCACATACAAAGCCGATGTTGAATACTCACAGAGGCGAGCTGCGTTGGGACTGCTTCTGTAGGCCATGCCCCTTCCTGTTGCGAATCTTGCTCACAATTTATTTAGCTACCCCCTTGCATATTCCCTGGTCGTCCTCCCACTATCCATTGCACGTTGGTCGCAATTCAGTCACAAGTCTGTGTCCTCGGCAGCTACGTTTTTCGGTGACTCGATGTATAGCCTCTCAGGCGCCATCAACGTATTCCTGTTTCTGGCCGTGCGGCCCCAACTGCTCCTCTTCACCCCTCCAGAGGAGTCTATCGAGCCCGAAATAGAACCTGCCCGTAATAGCATGAGCTCTGCGATACTCCCCGATACGGCTGCATACAACCAAAGTCCGCAAGCAACTAGGAAAGGGCTTGTGGATGGCTCTGGAAAGCAGTCTAGAAACAGCGCGACATTATCTCGCGTAAGCTCTAGATCAAGATCTGTGTACAATGACATCTGACGACAGAGGAGCACTGATTTGGAAGGGTCGGGAATCTACGCACAAGGTTATTCAAGTAGTGGTCGCACTACATCCATTCTTAACACCCTGTCTATACTTGTAAGTGTACTATGTAAAGAATACGAAGCATTGGGGCAGCTTTTGGGTGAGGGGGAAGGAGCAGATGGTCCCTGGACGGAAACCATAAGCACCGCGCAGAGATTCTTCCTGTTAACCACTGGCATTGCCTCCATGTTCGCAACCATCACAAGCTCTTCGTTGAAAACCTTGGAAGAATACTAACGCTATGCTGACTGGTGCTAACTATGCAGGTCGGCACGCTCGAGGACATTTGAACCTAATCCAGCACGGGAATACCGTCGGTTCTGACTAACCAGTGCGTGTGTCGCCCTGCGTACTAGTATCGACTTGTATTATCATGAAACTACACTGTAACATGCTATAGGTGCCAATTGATGCCCGTTAATCATTGAGGGCTATGCAAACTCTCGCGGTTCTTGTCCATGATCATCACCGTGACGTCGCAAAATTTATTGTTCGGTCTTATAATCTCCAAGTTATTCCTAGGATGACGGCGTCGCGATCTTGTTCCCGAATTTGACTTTGTCGATGTCACCAACAACAGAGGCAGTGTGATACTGTTCGGCCCCATTTCTGCTTTCAGTCCGTGTAAGGTTGGTAAGTACTTCAGGTCAGGATAGTTCATCAGTACCTGGCCAGTACCGTAATGTGGAAAAATCCAAAAAGGCATATCAGTGCTTGCGGCCAGCTGACGGCAGCTGATGATCTTATAAACACTGATCAATCCCTGTAGCCGAAGCGCCAGGTCGTATAACTACGGTAACTTGGGGGCGAAGAGTGTGTGCTGTCATCTTTCCCCCGTGTCACGGTGCACCTCAGGCTAGCCTCTGCTATCGGCGTCTATCGCTTACTAAGTAGTAGAGGTTATGGGCTCTGCGGCCTAGATAAAGGGACCTCAAACACTCTATCAAAATATTTCCACAACCTTCTCTTGTGTGCCTGCACGAACAGGCGACCCCTATACGTTTGACCCCTAACTGTTCAAAATGCCAAACATTGGGGAGCTCGAGAGCGATAGCCCCGAGACTCCTCCTGCGTCGAACGTGGAGGATGAGAATCCTCTGACCCAACCACGATTTTTATCAGTTCGAGGACGAAGATGACGTCGCTCGAATCAACTCCGTCATAACCAAACTTGGCGAGAAGTTGGACGATACTAATTGGGCTAAGTGGCTCGAGGAGATGATCCCCATGTTGCAGATGTCCGAAGTGTATCGCTACGTCCAAGGACGAGCTACGCGTCCTGCCAGTGACCGTGACGAAAACGCGAATCCTGTTGGCGTGGCAAACCGGCACTGCCCGGCAGTACAACGATTCGGATACTTACGCAAAAGTCCTCATTACGAGGAACATCACCGGCCAGATGGTCCATGTCAGACAATCCGACTGTGACTCTCAGACATTGTACGACACGTGGAACAGTTTGCAAGCCGCCGTGTACGAGTGACGGCGGCGAGACCCAACCTGAAGTCCTGCCAGTGAGACAACTTGAATCGCATCGTATATTCGCAATGCTTTCACACGTATGCTGAAGAGGGAGACGACGTCCCTGACCCGGAGCATCCCAATAGACTTAAGGAGTATTGGGAGCGTATAAATCTCCTTGACGATGAGGATTTTAAATTCGCAGACCAATGGTTCTGCATCATTACTAACTACCACTGGCACCACCTCCCTGCCGCCTTCTGGGGATGTGTTCACGGAGGTGGTGATGATAATGCGGAATAAACGAGCCATTCTGGAGGAGGGCATAAAAGGTGCTGTAATCTGTGCAAAATAACAGTCTTCGTCATATTCTTCCTAGGTGTTGATGGCTTCGAATACCAGCCTGTCCTCCAATTCCAATATCATGTAGCCCAGGCAGAAGCTACTGCTAGTAGGATGTCTGTATCTGTACGGTTGCTCAATGCGGCTAACGCTGATGCGCCCCGGAGTGTGAACGAACTTGGACTTCAAGGTGAGACCGTGGACGAGCTGCACACCAGCGACTTGAGCCCCGCAGTGAGTCAGGAGAGGGGCACCCATGGACCGGAAGTGGTGGAGCGCAACGCAACCGTGACGCGAGTCCGAGTCCGGCACAATCATGATGGCAGCGAAGCCCTCTCGCTCGTTTAATGTAGTTGATTCCCGAGACCTTGGATACCTGGTCAGTGCTGTGAACTTCTGTTACTTGCCTGAGTGCCTATCTCTTCACAGTCTGACTCCCGCACCTCGTTGGGACAAGAACACATCAGTGTGCAGGTTCCTGAACTTGAACGACGGCACTGTCGGCGACTCGCCCACTTTGACCAACCGGAACCAAGACTTATCGGCCGCGGAAGAGCTCGGACAGACAGGAATGTAAGTTTCAAAATTCGTGGCGCCTAACTAGGTTAGATATATGATCCTCATGATAGTACATAGACGTAAGTCGTAACGGTCATGTGATCAGATGGTCCTGGAAAGAACATCAGAGTTGTTGTGACAAGTCGTCAATAGGGAATGGGTTTTTGGATATGGAGATTCCTGCAGAATTAAAAAAAAAAAAGGAAGCCCAGAAAACTCAGTACATGGAGCTCGATGTCGTCCTAGATTAGACAATAGTGCTACGATCTGCAGCCCCGCTTGTTCCATGAGAAAGAGTAGCTGGATGGTCTCGCGCTGACCGATACAGGTGGCTGAGCAAAGATGAACCCGTACTGCGCGTGGCGCTCCCGTTATATTGGCTTCCTCGTCCGGGGCTGTCCTCCCACCTAAATATGTTGGTCAATCTGTGAGGACAATTGAAATATTCGAAAAGGATACGGACACATGTGCCGGAGGTAGAGGCCGGTTTTCGTACGCCCAGCCCAGCCTCAGCGGAGGGATGCTTGGGTCACCATCAGGCTCGTGCTTCACACGCGTGAACTCGGACGAGAAGTCGGTCTCAAGTGCAGAGTGTAGTTGTCCTGGAGTCGTAAGAGGTAAGGAGAGCGTTGAATATGACATATGCGAACGTGACCAGTCATCTATTGGGCGCTGAGGCTGCTCGGCGGAACTGTTCGCTCGAGTGCGCGGTATAGACAAACGAGTCGAGATACGGGGGATCGCTTGAGCAGACGTCTCCTGTGGCGGAATATACTGACGAGGTAGGTCGGGGAGCCAAGGACCTCCCTCTTGTCTGTGTGTATAGCGCGGCGCGGAAGTACCAACGATTGTTGTACTAATGTCAGCGGGGATGTGAGGCTCCAAATAGGAAATGTCCTGTCGTGAAAGCGCAGTTGTAGAGTGCTGAGGAAGCTTGAGTAGGCCGAGGTGATCCAGCTGATGGCCGTGTACAACGTCAAGGGTAGATGCATATCCTAGATTGGCCGGTTCCTTATCTACGTCGGGCACCATCTTCTCAAGGTAAGCGCTACTTGTACGGTTAATAACATGGAAGGGGCATCATTGTATAGAGAGCATCCTCACAGTTTCTCCTGGGCGGTTTCCCAGCGGGGTGCGGCCCATCGAAGGGCTGCCAATAGCGATGTTATGTCCTGCATATGAGACTCGATGGTCTGCGCAACCGCCGGCGCGAATTTACCGTCGCGCGTGGGGCCGGTCCCCTCGCGAGCCTTGATAATCCAGCGATCGATGCATAAGACCGCAGCGGCTATCTCAGCACTAACAAGGAGTAACGGGATGTTCGAAAGGGTACGTTTGTGCACAATGGCCAAGATCCGCGAAATTGCCTTCGCAGCGGTGATCGATACCGCACGTGCAGTCAGGGCATGTGCGAGACCTGGTGGGGTTGTTCGTAGGTCACGTGGAGTGGATAACAGAGCGATGGATGACGGGAGGAAGGCGCGCTGCATGAGTATCATCAACAGGTTGTAAGTCGTATAGAGCGTCGCCGATTGATTGGCCAGGACGACATCTTCGATGTCAGGGGTCCATTTCACTAGGACTATAGTCAACATCACCGTGAGTCACGAAACCCAAGCTACTGCGCACGATGTCGGGGCACTTTCTCCGCCCACTCCGTCAGGCTCTCATTCAATCGATCCAAATTTTCCTCCACGTGCAAACCAGAGGAACGACCATCGTGCTCATTATCATCCTTTTGGTCATATAAATGAAGACGCGACGTGATCACAGAATGGGTGTGACCTACGAAGGTGTGCATGGTGGATGCCGCTGCCGCGATGTCAGTGAGTCGAAGCCAAAGATTGAATGCGGCAATCGTTGAACGTCTGTCGGGTGGCTGCCGAAATGCCAGCTGTGGGTCGTTATTCTCCCAGAATTCATCATCGACTTCGAGGGGATATTCGACATCGAGGCTGTCAGAGTCACATGAGTACATGGCATGTGTGGATGGTCGCGACAAAGACGCGCTCACTCCTCTACCCTTGTAGCACAGGGTCTCCCAAGGATGGCGCATTGGATGCGGTCCAGGCCATTTAGGTACCACCACACCCGTTTCCAGAGCTCGTTTTCAACACTGGGTCCCGCTTTGGCATAGGATTGTTTGGTGTGAGCACCGATATCTTGCATCTTCCGGATTCCGACACCGACGGTATACCATGCGCTGCGATGCCATCGAGTTTCGCCTTGGAACTGAGCCATCAGCTGGAAGGGAACAGACGGTTAGTACCATTAGAAGACGAAGATGGGCGTGCGTACACATAGTGTCTGGATCTCAAATAGGCTCGCGGGACTCAGCATGGAACGTTTGATGTGCTCAACTTCTGTGACATGCTCAGTTCTATGACAAACGATGCATAGGGTTCCATAAGCTGACCCAAGATCAAGAAATAGTATTTGAATCCTGCCGTTTGCCACTCAAATGGCCCGGCACGTTCCTCCAGGGGTACTTCGACTGGCTCGTCCAGGAGTACTCGCGGATCGTCCGTATAGCGACTAGCAAGGGCAAATACACACATGCAGGTGCATGCGAACCAGATGTCGTGTTCGTATAGCCTATCCGCAAAATGGTGCGCAAAAGTTGGTCGGTGTAAAAGAGGAAACATGCTGTTGCAGTGCAGAAAGTAAAGATCGATGAGAGTTAAGGCTAGATCCGACGGTGGCCAGCGTTGGAGAAGCCCTGAAGGTGTGTTAGGAGTGAAATCTCCCTCATACGCGAGTTCCCACTGGAGACAGAGTGTATCAGACAAAAGAAGTTAGAAGTTTTGGTATAAAAAGAGCGCAACAATAACAAAGGGTGGGGATTGTGCTAGCGCCACTGACAAGAACGATTACTCACATCTGGAGAGCGCCAATACTCTGGCCTACGTAGGCCATCTTTCGAAGCGTGGGTGTGCCCGGGCGCACTCTCTCGAAGGCGTCCCACTTCGCTAGTTATAATATCTGCTTCAACACCCATCGACTCAAGGAAGTACCTTGTTCTCATCTCCCGGGCGGCAAGAACAAGTTGACCATGAGTGCTTCTACCATGGTACCGATACGCCGCATCAAGAAGGCGATTGGCTTTGGCTTGAGGCTCCCTATCGAACAGGGTGAGGCGCTTCATGGACTGGATGAGCTGGCTTCCCGGAAAGTTTTCATCAGACGATGCGGCACCATCATCGTCGGAAGGGGTAGCTAAAGACGTCGACGAGGTTTTCCGAGTGCGAGCCTGAGGTGCAAGCGTCGAGAGGGGGGGTAACTGATGAAGAGGCCGTGTTGCTGTATTCTTCCCACTTGCTGACGATGACGTGGAAGGGACGGGCTCATCTTTCCAGGAGCCACGCACTATAGGTGGGCCCAGCTCAGCAGAGAAATCAGTCTCTGGACGGAGCTATGAGATAGCCGACGGAATAGTCAGTGATAGTGTTTAGACGGCGAACGAAGGAAGGAAACAAAGAGTAATAATCATGATATTCGCCGTGCATCAACATACGCTGACCCGTGTACCCAGTCCGAGCACGCGAAGGGTTAGGTCTTGAGCTTAGATGACATACGCACACGTTTCAGCAAAGCCTCCATCTTCTCCATCCTGTCCTCCAAGTTAGTAACATAACTGTTAGCGGCATGTCAGTCACATGTTCGGAGCGGATAACAGCCAAGCGCAACGGACGCCTTAGGAGGGCCCCGAGGCTTAGAAGCCTCGCTGCAGATGTCCGTGTCATGTCAGTGCCGACGTGGATCAAAAGAAAGTTGGAGCTAACAGATAGGTGCAGATCTTCCTATTTTGTACGCAGTTCGTGCACACGTTATCCGGCATTTTAGGGCCGTCACATCGCGTCTTTCTACGGCGACAATCATCGCAAGCTCGTTCGATGTTTCGCTTCTTGGAAATAGAAGAGGCGGAAAAGGGTTGAGACAAGTCAGAGATGGGACCTATGGAAGGACGAGCAGGGGGCACATGACGGGAATTGATCAGAGGCGCTGGCATGAAGAGATCAGATTGGTGCATTTTGGGCAGTCGCTCTTGGGGCCGCGGCGGCCGCGAGACAGTTGAGATAGCTTGGCACCTCTGGAGCAAAACGAGAAGATGTCAGTACGGGGGCCGAAAGTCGACGAGGTGATTCAAGTAACGAAACAAACAAGCACCGCCAACATGGGCGCTCTTGACTTTTGGGCATCATTCAACGAGAGACAACCCAGGGCCTGTGCCAAGCCAAGGTGGGTGAATTTGTGATGACTGATGATCAACCAGCAAATTCAAGCGCCTCTCCGCTCCCGCCATTCCCAAACTTACACGTTTTTGTCCGTCCGCACCTCATTTACCCCGTTTTGGTTACCTGATAAATTAGATGGAGACCTCTGCCGGTGATCTCGGTTGACTGTTAGCCGTTAGATCCGTTTACGTGGCCTCCCGGCAACCCGGCCGTCTGACAAACTCCTGAACCGTGATGTTTCCATTCACCTTGACAATAGTTCGCCACATAACTTTCCGTTCTTCGAATGCACTTCTCATCACCCGTCCCCTCGCATCGATGCCACCTATCCGTCGCCCGGCACCTCACCCGCTTCCCCCTGAGCAACAACGCGAGTTCGAAGCCCTTCAACGACAAGCGGAAGCGTCAGCGAACGCACAGGCAAATCAGGTAGAAGAAAGACACCCAGATGCACCTGTCCCGCTCAAAGCAGAGTTCGACGGCGACATTAACCCAGCAACAGGCGAGCGCGGCGGACCAAAGCGGGAGCCCGTTCGACGCTGGGTGAAGGAGGAGGGCGATTGGAGTTTTAAGGGGAGAGTATCGGATTTCTGATACAGCACCGTGACGATGACTTGATGACGTTGCGGGAATTAGCTGCTGTATCAGTTTGCGCCGTATGTGTGCACGTTGTCGCGCCGTCCGCCCTTAGAGACAAATGATTGTCGCCTTTACACAGCCACATAATACAACTGCCAACGGATGTGCCGCAGAGTGCACCAGTCCCTGTACATGTAGTAAATGTCTATTACAGTCGGCGGATAGCCAAGCTACAGTATCTCCCACTTTCCCTCCGCATTGTCTTAGACACCCACGTACAGTAAGTTACATCCAGTCACGGTGCTGCCCACGTAAATGACTAGTATACTGTACGTCTTCGACCCTGTGCCTTGCGTTGATTCCAGCGGGGTCTGTCAGTTCGCACGGCACTCGATCTTGATGGTCTCAGCATCGCCTCAACTCGTCCCTGAATACATCTTTCTGAGGCTGTACTATGCGTACTGACAACAACCTTTAGTAGATGTGCCGGTGGCCCATTCTTTCAGACCTCCACCACCTGGTGCCCTGATATCGTCCATCCCTGTCTCACCCGCACATCTCCTATACGCGGCCTTGTTCATGACAGAACTCTTTGAAGAGTCCAGTCCTGTCATATCACGTATTTCGCTAGACTTACTACTATATGCAGTTCAAATTCGCCTATGATACCCGATCTTCCCCACGGGGCTACCGAAAGCGCCTAGTCTTTTCCTATCTCCATAATACAGTATTGACCCTCTAGAGGTGGTCCTGCTGTGCAGCGTGTGACACCGCAATGAGCCAACGTAAATAATCTCCTACTGTACTATAGTAGCACAAGGGCTCGCCAGTGAGCTAATCTCATGAGGGTGCCAATGTATCTTTCAAGTACGGTTGAGATGTGTTTCAGGGTGACAGCCTGAGGGATTCTTTCAACTCACCGTCGTTTAGAGGCGCAATCGCCATCTCGTGCAAAGACTTGAAACCAGCGCTCCCCTGCACGTCCACGCCAAGTTCCTCGGCGTCCTTTCCGAACGCCTCGACATCGAGCACCATCTGCTGCCGTATTCGCTCCTCGTCACGCCCATCGTCCTCCTTCGGCGCCCCCCCAAAGAGCGAAAACGCGGGCTTTTTCCCCTTCTTGAGTTTCCTCAACGACTCCTCCTTCTTGCGCATCGCCGTCACGTGCAGGACATACTTTTGCACCACGGCCTCGAACACCTCTTCCGCGTAGGGTCGCATGAGGTCCTCCTTCAACGAGGCGCCGGAACCACCCCCTGACTCCACCCCGAAGAACGCGCGGACTGGGCGTAACACCCCCGCGACAAAGAAGCTTGGTTCCGAGGGTGGGCGCTTGTTCGACATGGCGCGAAACTGTACTGGCATGGAGCGCACAGGCTGCAGTGCGTCGCTCGCGCGACGTGTCAAGATGTTTATGATCTGCGAGGAGAGCGGCGGGATGAGAGCAGTCAGATTCTGCAGGACAGCTCGCAGGGCATCTGCCGTGAGCCATCGGACAGTCAGAACTGTAAAACGAAAGAGAAAATGGGGACGCACCTTCTGCTTGGACATGTTCTGAGAGAGTTTCCTCCTCCGCAAACAAGGGCGCCAGCATCGGGCTGACTTCGTCATGCCATAGCGCCCACGTCTGCGATTCCAGCAATCTCACATCGGCGATCACAGCGGCACTTTGGCGCAACAGCGCATCATCGGCGGCGGTCGACTCGGAAGAGCTCCCTTCGGCCTGAGGGCCAGGTGTTGATGCGCGAGAGACCCCTTTTGGTGTATCCCCAGACGTGAGAAGCTACGCACACTCAGGATTTGGCTGATATCAAGATACAGGGGAGACATACCTTCTCGTTGGGTAGGGGCTTCGAGGGGTCGAGTGGGAAAGGTGTGAGGCCACTCTCGATCCATGTACGATACCGACTTAGTATCTGCAACATAAGCTTCCAAAAACGGTGCGCGAGCTGTGCGACGTAGACATTCCGGTCCCAGCAAGTCATCATAGCCGACCACACTGCAGCCGATGAGGACATCACATAAGGCCTAGTATCTGCTGTTCTCGTCAACATCATCGGCATTAGCACCACTATCCTGAGTTCGATAGCTGACAAACCTTTCTTCGAGCTTGATTCCGGTTCGAGCTTGCTCATGGATAAGCTGTCTTCAAGGCGTGTCACGATCTCTTTCCACCGCAGTTGGAAGTACACGGGTAGTTGCCAACGTCTCTCGAACGCCAGGAATGTGGGGTGCGTAGCCATCGTACGGGTGGCACGCGCGGATGGCGCAAGGTATTGGAGAGAACGGATGAACGACTGCGTCGTCTCATGGTTCTGTTTTTGCGAGTTGAGCGCTGCCCAAAGTCGAAGGTCTAGGAGGACGCACGCACCTTACGAAACTCATCCGGCCTCCCCGCGGCGAACAAGGTGCTGCCAAGCTCGTCCATGAGAGCGCGCGCAATCTCGGCCCATACCACATTGGCGAGAATCTCGAACCCCATTGCGTTGACCCCGTTGTCGACCCCTCCATCTGCCTCTTGCCCGATCCTCGCACCGATGCGTTCCGCAACGTCCATGATACGCTTCAGATCGCGTTCTATGAATGCAAGTATGCTATTGTACAGAACGGCGAGTGGGTTGTCTGTATCATCAAGGCGCGGAGCCGCTGCAAGCGCTGCATCGAAAGGGTTTGTTCGCGACGCGAAGGACGTGAACGGTGCATGGGGCGTCCGTGCAGTGTCAGGTACAGCGGTATTCTCGCGTATTGGGAATGGTGTCTGCGGGATGAATGGGGAGTGCAGGGCGTGGAGCGCGCCAGGGAAGATGGTCTGCAGGCGGCAGACTGGTTCAGCCACTTTGCAGAGCGTCGTTGTTCCGTGATGTGTAAATACCTTTTTGACGAATCCACGCAAGACATCGCGCCGGAGCACGTCTTCTGCATCCCGCCAAAGTTGAAGCGCATCATAAGTCCGTAGACACTCGGTCAGGTCGGCCAAACGTTTTGTCTTGTCAATGTCGGTAAGCTTGCCCGTACTGAGCATAATCACGGTGTCGGAGAAGAGATGGTCAAGGTCGGATGACAAGGTTGATTGTACACGGCTGATTCTCTGTGAGGACCGGATGGTTAAAGAGGTAAGAATCCGCCAGAAGGGAGAGCTCACAGACCCATTGAATCTCGTCAACAAAAGCGGACCGGGTATCGGCTTGGGCTTTGGAAACATGATAGAGGAGTTGTGTGTATTCTGCTGCAACGCGGACAAGATGCTTTGCACGGTTTCCTCTTAGCCTTCGTCAATTGGGTGTGAGCAGGCACGCTGGGGACAGAATGAGGTTTGCCGCACCGATCATCACTGTCTTCGGTAGGTCCGCCGGTAGATTTTAAGGGAAGAGTCCTGATATCAGGTGAAGGTGGAACGTCTGGCGATGCTATGAGAAGCAGTGATTCAAGGCGAACCACCGACTCTGAGATTTTGAGAAGTAAATGCAGGTAAGTCTATAGCAGGGCCGTTAGGACGACGTATGACAACATGCATGTGGTTAACCTTCTCATCACGAAGGGAAGACCGCTTTTTAAGCTTGCTCTGAATGGCATCCTGAACAAGAGAGAGTTCTCGTCGGGATTCCTAGCGAGTGTTAGACAATACATGACCTTCACGGGTGTGGAACTCACTAGGATTTGAGATTTTAAATCACCTAATGGCCATTTCAGGCGTTCTAATCTGGCACCTTCCCCTCTCAGATCCGTACTAAGGCTTATAAACGCCTCATAATCATCATTGATGAGTTGGACGAGTTCCTCCTTGAGGACTGCAAGGTAATCTCGCAATTCCGCTCTCAAGTCAGGTAGTGACGTGTGCACACGCGAGAGGAGGAATTCCTCTACGTTAAAAGTACTTGCAGTGAAGAAGGGATTGCTATGTGCGAGTGGTGGATAGAGGGGGAGGTCGTGGGGTGGTGTGTCGAGGGAGTGTTCACGCGCCTCGAGTTCATCAGCGAGCCGTTCGAGCTCAAAAGGGTCCCGAGAGGTGCTTGATGTTGCGATTGGGCTCTGTAGGTCCATAATACGAAGAGACACGGTGAGTGCAGACGACCAAGGTGATAACTGAGCGCGTACGCGATGCGCCTCAATCGGTCTGAGCAGCTCACACAATGCCCTTTGGATTCCGCTTCACCAGTACTGTACTGTACATAAACATTTTGCAAATTGGGCTGAATTTTTGGTAGCAATGTAGCAAGCCAAGTGATACAGAAACAATGAAATAAACAGACGTCTACACACAATGAACCAATATCACTGGGATACATCTTTCCGCAGGGACACCACGACCGCGACGAGACGTAACAAACAATTAGTAAGGGCACATCTATCTCGAATCATGGGGCCAACGGTACCATTTTCTGCGTGCAAGTAACGGACCTCTCATAGTTGTGTGGCACCTCCACGAGCCGGCGATCCGCACAGGTACTATGGGAGACGGCGGTTCCAATACTACTAGTACCCTTCCCCTGACTCGGAGAAAACGAGATGTCCGTACCGTAATGGCCTGAAAGGACCACGTGACATACTTGGGGTCCTTTTTCGCAACATGTCCGAGTCGAGGACTTCCGAGGCAGCGGTCACCCCTATCTCAGATATATGCATGTTGTAAGTACTGTACAGTTTCCTCCGTGACGGCCACGGTAACATTAATCAGGTTCCTGTGGCAGGTTCGTATGGCCACCTTTTTCTAGTCTTCAAACTGGTGCAATGTTCCTACAGGCGGGCCCTCCTCATCCTGCGACCCCGCGAATCTTCCCATACGTCTTGCTTTCTGAGCTCCCAGATCTTTGCGTCGACCAATGAACGTGCATACGCAGCCGCTTCGTCGACGGATATGACACCAAGGATGATGAACTCTACGACCAGGTCTGGGTCACATATTTCGAGTTGCTCCCGCAAAGGAATTGGACCTTCGTCTCCGTGTTTGTCTTTCCGGCATTTATTGAACATGTCGGGACGATCGCCTGTCCAGAGGCAACGCAGGGACGAGCAATAAATCCAGTGCGGGAAGCACCCCCGGAGGTGTTGGTCCCGCTCCCGCCTACGAGAAAATAATCTCTTGCATTTCTGGCACTGCTGGGGACCAGGGGGAGAACGTGGATAGCGTCGAGTGGGGGGGACTGTATTTTGGAAGGATGTTATGGTGTATAGCGAAACGCGCCAAGTCGGAAAATATCGTGGCCAAGGAGTTGCAGAAGACGTAGCAATACAGATGAGAACTGCCTTACCTGAGCCCGGAGCGAGCTGCGGCTAGAAAAAAAGGAGGCCTCAACAGTAGAGTGAGCTTCTCCGTTGGGCCTCCTGTTGAAAGACATGTCTTCTCGCAACGTGCAAAATTGGACCAAATGTAACGTAGAGAATTTGCACCTGGGGGATGAGGACTGGGACAAATCTACGCGTAGACTGCCTTTAATAATCTGCAACTCGATCTATGGTGGAAGAAGAAATGCATAAGCCGCGTGGATGCACCATCGGTAAAGAATTCAACATCATAACGGTCAGTCATGATATGGTGCCTAAGACTCCGCATCGTGGTAGGGCGAAGTGAGCCAGACAACAGCTGCCTGAGTCTGCCCGGCGTCAGAATTGATCACCGTTTCCGGGGTAAGAGGGCCCCATGTTGGGTGTGTATTGCAATATGGGCCAGGTAATAGCTGCTGAGTCTGCCCGGCGTTAAATTTTGATCACACGTGTCCGAGTCCAAGACGACATTGAGTATGGTAGGGCGGTAAGGGTCAGACAACAGTCGCCTGAGTCTGTCCGACGTTAGAATTTGATTAGACGTCAGGTCCAAGACAGGATTGGGTGCCAGTGCGGTAGGGCGATACGGGCCAGATAACAGCACCCAGTCTGCCCGGCGTTAGAGTTTGATCACAGTATCGGTAAGACGACCTCAAATTAATATACGTACGGATAAATGGGATATGTCTCGCGGAAGCAGTGAAGGTTGGACGGGCGTAGCGGCGGGGTGTTCGATACGAAGGCAGCCAAGGTACCCACTGGGATACGTAATCACAGGTCTGCGTAATCGATGAGGGTGGGAGGGAATAAAATGGACCAAGGGGGCTATGCCAGCGGTGACGGGTGGTCGTCCAGTGCGTCTAACGAAGAGTGCCAATAACTAGTGCCGGCTGTCGCCTGCATAGCCTACTAGCACTGAGCACGCACGCGACGCGCTGCAACCAGTTTGAACAAGTTCAAGTTCACACACAAATGTCCATCGGATTCCGCTTCACCACATAAGCATTATGCAACGACGAATTGCCCAATTGGACTGAATTTTTGGCAGCCGGCCAAGTGATACAGGAATAATGAAATTACAGATGTCGGGCTGCTACAAACAATGAAGCAATATCACCGCCGGATGCCTCTGGCCGCAGGAACACCACGACCGCGACGAGCTGTAACAAACAATTAGTATGGGCACATCCATCTCGAATCAGGGAACCAACGGTACCATTTGCTGCATAGCCGCATTAGCAATCCCCTTGCGCTCAAGAAAAAAAAAGTAACGGACCTCTCATGATTGTGGCACGTCCACGAGCCGTTCCAATACCTCTTCCCCGCATAGCGTTGGGTCCAACACGTTTGAACCTGAGAAAATACACACTAATGAGAGGTCCGTAAGGGCTCAAAAGGATCACGCGGCATACATGGGGGCATTTTGCAGCATGTCGGGGACTATGAAGAAACGGACCATGCTTCCTCGGATATAGACTTGATCAAGTTGGGAGACGCGGCCGTCCCTTCCAGTCACGGTGATGTCTTTCAAGGAGATATTGAGATTATCCTCCGCTGCGACGAAAAGATCAGCATGAACAATCAGGGCATCGAAGATGACACCACCTTCGGCGAGCTTTCCGCGATAAAGCTGCCCCGTCTTGAGCTCAACAGTAACTACATGTCCAAGAGACTCGTGTAAAAGTTTGACTGGAACTCCTAAACCTGCAGACATCGTTCGGAATTCAAAATTGCGATGGTGGACAGGTCAAGCTTGAGGTCATCACTTATGGTACACGCGTGGATGAGTGCTTATGGTCACGACCCTGTCACATACCTGTCACATGGTCAGATAGTCACACCATGTAGAGCAGCAGGCTCAGGCTTGACCGCCATGAGCCTGAAGAATGACTCTTGACTTTGACGGCTCCTTCTCGCATCAGGTTCCCGACCTTGTCTCGCAACATCGGAGGTGGCTCAATGGCTCGTTCTTCGCCGCGTTACATAGTACAGTACTGCCAGTGTCAAGTTCCACTATATATACCGTTCTTCGCACAGCTTTGCGCGCAAGTCCTCTGTGTAAGCTCACACATAATCATGATACAGCACGACGAACAGGAGCGCCAAGACGACCGGGCGCGGACCACACGGTCACTTGTTTCAATGTGATGGCTTTGCTATCCTCGGGTTCCCGCAGACAACCTCAACTTGGTAGCCGGCCCTGGTCCTGTCGAATGCACCGAGTTTGACTCAGTTTCCGACTTCGTACGTTCCAGCTCGTGAACAATGCTTTGTCCACACTTAAGCGCATGTGAGTCACAGCCTGAGGACGACGGGCCATCTTGAACTTGAACTTGTTCCTTCGAGCCTCAACCGCGAGTGCGTTTGCCTGCTATCAATGTGAGAGGACAGACATCCTAATGTGTCCCTCATGTTTTGTGCGCACGGACATCGCTCTTGCTTGCATTTGCACTCTAGGAGCCATCACAGGAATCCCCACCACCACAGTCATTCTCGTTCCAGCTCGTTGGCGCCTGGCCCTGCTCTATAGATTTCTTTCTTTCGACACCATTTGTTCTGGGCAAATTTTACAATAATTACTCCCAACAAGCTGAGCATTCTCATCACCAGGTCACAAGGCCATCATTCTCGTTCATGTACACATTCTCACTCTAGCGACCATCACCACCATCACCGTTCCCAGTCGTCGCATGGACATTCGCGCTCCCATTCCTACGGGCGCTCTCACAGCGGACATGGGGGTCCCAGTGTTACGCCGGCTCCTCCGTTGCTCGTCTCGCGTGAGTACCATTTAAGAGTTTCATACAGGCCAGAGCCTGACGCAAATACAGAGAACTCAGAGCCTATCGCACCTTACCTGATGGTGCCAGCAACATCTTATACAGCCTCCGAGTACCAGCCACAGTATGCAGCGCAACCCGGCCACGGGCACGCGCTTGCTCCTCCCGTTGCCTCTGTACTTGTGCCATTGCCATCGCCTGCGCCAGCGTTGGTGCTGTGCGGCATCTCTTCGCCACTGGCGGCATCTATCTCAATGCCAGTACAGACGTGCGCACTTCACATATCACAAATTTCCCGCTTGCGCGCTTGCCAGCCACTTCTATCACAAGAAGTAGATGCTCCCCCATGCCGTGATTGGATGGATACCTCGGAATGTCTTATAAGATAAACAATCCATTATATAGTCTACAATCGATCATAAACCTCTAAAATATATTATAAACATCTATAATCCCTCATAACAGCCAAAAACCATTATAAAGTCAGAAATTCACCACAAGTTCCATAAACTAAAATTGTCGTCAAAAGAGGTTTTCTAAGTGTTATGAAGGCGGTGGGTTGGGCATTTTGCCTTTTTGGGACGTCATAATACACCATGAAGTTTTCCGACCAATTTGCTGATGACTGCTTGGCCGTGAGTCTGGATAGCACTGAGTTACAAGTATCACAATTGTCGTCCTTTTCACGCCAGCGAAGGAGACTACAGTACGCCAGTACCGTGACGCTGGCATCACGGTCCCGGAATTGCACAGCTTGCGGCGTGGGAAAGCAGATGCTAGGCGCTCGGCCGCGGCCCCCACACCACCATAGGAATTATACGTAGGCTCGTACTGTACTCGAAGACATAGCTCTAGGTCGTTTTCCGGGTCAAGAACTCAGAGAATTTAGTTTGTGCACTATGAAGGCAGGACGAGCATATAACCATTTGCAAAGAAGCCTCTGTCTGAAAACTTTTTCCCACGACAGAAACACATTGGTTTGGCGGCGGCGGCGGCGGCGGCACGGCGGATTGCGCCATTCAACCAAGTAGGCGCCTAAACTTCATGGCGCCTCCTGGATTTTGACACAGGCGAAAGTGGATTGTCGTATACAGTAGTTGCCACTACCAATGGAAGGTTCGTCTGCTGTGACTTGGTTGTGGACTCGGCGTGGCATTCAGGTTGGCATTGGCAGTGTGGTAGGCTGGCTGCGCCACTGCGCCTTCTATGGCCTGGACCTAGCCATTGCTTTAAATTCAGAGCTTTCTCCTGCCTTCGTGTCCAGTACACTTTTCTCAAACCACCTCAACAGGATTTTCCATGACAACCTACCCACCTATCGTCCCCCCCTTATTTTCAACTCGTCGAAAGATGCGGTCCCAGAACGAGCTGTCTTGGCGAGCCTCATCAACCGTAATTTAGAGGGTAGTTATGGTGAGTGCTACTCCGACGTCGTGGGGATCCCGCTGGAACAGACAGAGCTTCTGACGCCATTCTAGTCCTTACAGTGCCATCGCTGTCTGAAGAAGATCGTCCGCCCAAGCGACCCAGGGTAAACCTGGCTAAGAACAGAAGTAATACAAAGGGCGTCCTGTCCAAGAGGTCTCGCGGCTGCTTGAGTGAACTTCCTACCATGCCTTTGGATATTTTGTACGAGGTGGGCAGTATACTCTGTTTGTTGACGCTAGGTATATCTGAGGAACCGTCGTTGCTCAGATTTTTGGGCATCTTCCGCCCGCGGACCTGCTCTCGCTGAGCCGCGTGAACAAAGCCTTTCGTCTCGTTCTCATCTCTCGCCGCTCTTCGTTTCTTTGGAATGCGTCCCTCAATCTCTGCGGTGCTCCACATTGCCCGGAAGATATGTCCCCCCCGGCCTGGGCTCATTTGCTCTTTGGCGGCACATATTGCTACGTGAGTAACCCGTCTTCTGGATGGTTTAGCGTCAAATACAAACTGTGCGATCCAGAGTTGTGGCGCACAGCGAGTAACAAAGATCTTGTTTTCTCTGCGTCGTCGTGCATGCAAGTCGTGCTTGGCAGATCAGTAAGCCGTCGACATCGTTACCGTACACGATCAGCTCTCTGACCCTTCTAGTCTGCACTGCACATTGACTGTGCCACAGGAGTACGGTGACATGATCCGTTTTGATACCGGTTAGTTAAGATGGTCGCCCGCGTGATTCGACTCAATACTTTTATAGGATATACCAGAAGTACCATTCACCCACCAAGGTCGCCATGCATTAGACATTGGTGGGATGAGGATGTTAAGGCGTTCCGCGCCGAATTAGACGCACTTAAACGCACTTCTTGTAATCCAGACAGTGTCCTCGCTGATACAGAGACCTCTGTCTCTGAATTCTTGGCGAGGAAGAAGAAAGAGGTAGCAGACATCCAAGAGGTAATCGTCCTACACGTAGTTAATGTAAAGAGCTCTGAATCCTCCCCCATCCTAGCATGTCCTCATCTGCTTGAAGTGGGAGAGGAGCCGCGATGCAGATCGTAACACTGTATTGTCTGACGTCAGGGACAAACGCTTTGAAGAGTAGGCGATGTGCCTCTCTCACAGCTAAGACTGTGGCTCACACAGCTTCTTGGCAGTATCAAGGCCCGATTCCTCAGGCTCGGGTATCAAGAGGAAGATGTGAAAATGGTACGCTGGCATCGTGAAGTGAGAATCAGCAAACCAATGTCTGATCGAGGTATGTCCAATAAGCTTCGTAAGGTTGTCCCACCTGAAACGCAATGGATTTAGTGTGGCAACGTGTTGAACCACTTCTCCGTCCTGGAGTCAATGACGCCAGGCACAAGCGTCTGATACGTGACGGAGGAGTAAGTTACCGTCAAGGCAGGGATGTCGTCGTCACGCAATATGGGAACTTTTTGAAGACACTCCGACCACTCCCCCTAGCTCTTACGCCGACGGCCATCGAGTTCTTGTGTGAGAACCAGGCTCTGGCAGATGCAGTGGCATCTGGTAGCACCACTGACGGTCCAGAACTCAGAGTTCGGATCTCTGAGGCGATAAGCAAACTCGAACAAGAACTTGAGACGCGGAAGCTAGAACGCACGACTCTTTTACGGACTCTTCTCCCCAATACCGGTGCTTCTGAACATGCGACGGACGAGGAAGCCCTCGGCCTCGCAACATCCATATATGAATGTTCTGATTGTCGTCTACCAGTTTCTGGACTTCACATGCTCGCACACGACTGCGACCGTGCACAGAAACCGAAATCACTTCACGCTCAGTCAAGCGAGCGAGGCAGGGAGACTGTGGAAGCACTCCTTCAGCTTCTAGGACTTGGAAAGGAGACCACGGCACTGGAGCTGGACAGAAGGAACGACAGATTCGTTTGTATGGGGTGCCCACGCGCGTCCTTCTTCCAGAATGGAGTAGACGTCCTGGGGCGCTGCGTGCGGGACTGGCGCTCATGCGTGGGTTTAATTTCGCCTATTGTGACTTATGTAGCGAATTGTTGACGTTGCTTACGCTGCAGATTGCTCATGCGATTGGCGCGAGGAAGGAACGCTGGCACAAGAGTAATCCCACATGGCTCTTGGTCGGGACAGCGAAGACGGCAGGGGTGAGCGGGGATGAGTTTCCGAGCGACCACGCATATGGGTGCTTGCGCTGTCCAGTAAGAATTGAACCCAATAGTGGCGCCGTTCGATGGTACAGGAAAGTGGGCGCGATTAAGGAGCACGTCCAGAAAGAGTAAGTCCTCTTGTTTGTCAACGGATGTAGCAGGATTTTGACGCAGCATTACTGCGCATAGGCACGGGACGCACGAACCGATGGAGGGGGAGGACTTTTACTTTAACTACGGGTCAAGTCGACCGGGCTGCAGATCGCTGCTGGCAATGGACCGATGAAGAGGCTGCTACCGCAACAGCCACGAGATCGCTCACTGGCAGGCGCCACGTGCCCATGAGGGTGCCTTGGCCTTGAATTAGTTCAACTGTATACCCTACACTGACAGATTCTCCCCACGAACTCCCCCCATCTGTATATATGACTGGCTATCAACACTGCCAGTGGAGGAGACTAACTTTTTTTTTTGGAATCTATTAACGTGCGTCTTGGGTTCAACATCCCATGTAGCATGCTCCCCAGTTTGGCGCTTCTTACGGACTATGTAAATCAGTAGCTGTCGAATTATCAAGTATGTACCTACTGTGTACAGAACTACCAGAAGCTGCGTCAGCCACTACCCAATTAACCAACTGTATTATTGTCAACGAGCCTTACTAGCCAAGGACTGGGCCCGGCGAAGCTTTATGCGGATATTTTGTCGAGTAATGTCTCCGATTGTCCCTACACCACTGCCACACCCTTCGTGGCTGTTCCCAATTCTCCGAGGCAGGCTGGTGCGTGTGCAAGGGCCCGAAGTCATTAATAGATGCGCTGGATCTGCACCCCGCACTCTCTGCTCCCAGTTCCCGGAGAAAAGGAAAGTGGCCAAGATTGGATATGCAAGGCAGCACAACCGCACGTGAGTCCGATCCTTTACTTTGACGCTTTTTAACCGCACCGGACTGGACATGAACTGGACCGCCGCCGCACATTTTAGGCATGTCAGCGTTGGAACTAGAGAAATAGTCGAAGGCCAAGTAGCGAAAGCGAGGGTAAGAATGACGATGCCCAGGCATTAGCACACCGCCTTCGGTGGAATAGTAGAAAACCATTTACGAGATGCACACCGTTTCGTCCTCGTAATTCTACGGGGCACTGCAACTTAGGCGAAGACTGTGGCGTATGGTCCAGAGATTGGCAAGCTGCAGGTAACCCAGTCTGATACTCGCGCAGGGGTGTGGAGAATAGTAAGATGTGTGGGTGTATAAGCATGTTATAAGTACAGGTTCCCCAGTGACGGCTACGGTAACATTAATAAACTTGAAGTTCCTGTGGCAGGTACGTATGGCCATCTTTCCCTAGTCTTCAGACTAGTGCAATGTTCCTACCGGCGGGCCCTCCTCACCCTGCGACTCCGCAAATCCTCCCATACGTCTTGCTTTCCTAGCTCCCAGATCCTTGCGTCGACCAATGAACGTGCATGGGCAGCCGCTTCGTCGACGGATAGGACACCAAGGATGATGAACTCTACGACCTGGTCTGGGTCGTATATTTCGAATTGCTCCCGCAAAGGAATTGAACCTTCGTCTCCGTGTTTGTCTCTCCAGTGTTTTTTGAACGTGTCGGGACGATCGCCTGTCCAGGGGCAACGCAGGGACGGACAATAAATCCAGTGCGGGAAGTACGACCGGAGGTGTCGGTCCCGCTCCAGCCTACGAGAAAATAATCTCTTGCATTTCTGGCACTGCTGGGGGCCAGGGGGAGAACCTGGATAGCGTCGAGTGGGGAGGACTGGATTTTGGAAGGGCGCTGGCGGAGCAAACTGCAAAGGGGTGTAACTCGCGTAACCCGTAGCGGTGACTCCTTGCCTTGGGAAAATCTACATTGGCACTGACATCAGACGTGTCATCAGATACCTTGAACAGGAGCCAACTTACTTGTTGCGGTGCAGGAGGGTATAAAGAAGATCTGGCAATCAGATGACTCTCATTGCTGGCCGTGGGGGAGGGAATATACTGGAACGGGATGTTAGTTGTGGTGTATAGCGAAACGTGCCAGGTCGGAAGATGTTGTGGCCAAGGAGTCGCAGAAGACGTAACAATACAGATGGGAACTGCCCTACCTGGGCCTGGAGCGGGCTGCAGCTAGAAAAAAAGGAGGCCTCAGCAGTAGAGTAAACTTCTTCGTTGGACCTCCTATTAAAAGACATGTCTTTTCGCAATGCGCAATTGAAAATGGGACCGAATGTAACGTAGAGAATTTGCACTCGGGGGATGGGGACTGGGACAAATCTACGTGTAGAGTGCTTTTTATAATCTGCAGCTCAATGCATAAGCCGCGTGGATGCAGGTAGGGCGAAATGAGCCAGACAACGGCTGCCTGAGTCTACCAGGCGTTAGATCTGATCACAGTGTCCGGGGTAAGGTCTCATATCAAGCGTTTTGGGAGGATGTGGGCCAGACAACAGCTGCCTGAGTCTGCCCGGCTTTAGAATTGATCACAGTGTCCGGGGTAGAAGGATCATTCCCTAGGTCAATAACTCCCACGACAAAAAACTACGATCATGAAATCATACGGCGTTACGGCACCGAGGTGGCGATACGGCGGATTGCGTTGTTCAACCGAGTAGGTGCCTGAACAACATGGCGCCTCCTGGACATTGACAGCGGCGGCACGGCGGATTGCACTGTTCAACCAAGTAGGCGCCTAAACTCCATGGCGCCTCCTGGATATTGACACTGCACTGGCGAAAGTGGATTGTCACATACAGTAGTTGCCACTACAATGGAAGGTACGTCCTATATTTGGATTCGTGGCATTCAGGTTGGCATTGGCCGTGTGGTAGGCTGGCTGCGCCGACAGACATGAGGTCAGATGACCCACAAGTGGAGTCAAAAGAAACGACCCTGATACCCTGTTTTCGTTTCGGGCCACAAGACCAGGGGGTGTACTTGGGGTCTATCACCCAAGATATGCGGGCCGGCTAAGTGGGGAAAGAGAGCAAACGAGAGGAACTGGAAGGAAAAAATGGAAACTAGTAGCACGTTGCACCGTAGAGCGGAGCCCCAGCAATAGATTGGAGCACGGCGGAATTGAGCTGCGCCTTCTATGGCCTGGACCTGGCCAATCGCCTCAATTGAAATTCAGAACATTTTCCTGCCTTCGATAGCTGCCTGAGTCTGCCCGGCGTTAGAAGTGATCACGGTGTCCGGGGTAAGAGGATCGTTTCCTAGGTCAAGAACTCAGGGAATTTACTAGTTTGTGCACTATGAAGGCAGGATGAGCATATGAGCATTTGCAAAGCAAACCTTTGTCTGAATTCCACGACAAAAACAAAGATCATGAAATCATGCGTTATTATGGCGCCGCCGCCACGGCGCGCCGGTGGATCATCATTGTGCTCAGGGCCGCCTCACGACAGGCAGGAATGGATAAGCAGAGTCCGCTTATGTCCAATAAACTGATGACTAAGTCAAGTCCGTTAATGAGACCGCAAATTTTGAATAAAAATGGTCTGCTAATTTACTGGGTGAATAGTTTAGCCGATGGAATGAATTGATATATCGGCTAAACTATTCACCCAGTAAATTAGCAGACTATTTTTATTCAAAATTTGCAGTCTGATTAGCAGACTTGAATTATTGGACATTAATTGATCCCTAAGCGGACTCTGCTTATCCATTCCTGCCTGTCGTGCCTGTGCTGTTGGACAGGCGCCTAAATACACGCCGTGTCACACGCCGCGTGTCCTGGTACTGTTCGACCAAATAGGCGCCTAAATACGCCCGGGCCACGGCGCGTAGTACTACTGGACACCGACACTCAGGCTGACGAAAGTGGATTGTCGTACACAGTAGTTGCCACTACAATGAAAGGTACATCTGCTATAGTTTGATTGTGGATTCGTGGCATTCAGGTTGATATCGGCTGGTAGGCTGGCTGCGCCGCTGCGCCTTCTATGGCCTGGACCAGAACTTTTCCTACCTTGGCCCGGCGCCTTCGTGTCCAATACACTTTTCTCAAATCACCTCAACAGGATATCAGTACAGCACTCCCAAAGGTGCTCTACGGCGCAGACATATGGTACACTCCAGTACACGGACCACAAGCGGGCCCACGCAGACAAGGCTCAGTCAGGATAGTAAAAAGACTAACATCAGTACAGAGAGCCGCTACCATTCAAGTTGACATAACTGGAGGTCCCCCACTGATGCATCAGACGCGCACTGGCACGCCAACCTGCTCCCAGCTGACCTCACAATCGACAAATGGTGTCAAAGGGCAGTCACGTGCTTAGCCTCTCGGCGGCCTCCCCCGACTCGGATCACCCTCTGCACCAAACCCGCCAAGCGCTGCGCCAGCTGTCTCACAAGGAGGCACCGTTCACCGCTTCACACGCCCATGCAGACCTACAACCTAGACCCCACAAAGATGGAGAAAACCCCGGTCACTACCCACAACCCAACAAAAACCAAACACGCCCCGCTCAGGATTGACATCCCACAGGACAAGGATGCCTCGAAGCGAGCAGATCAAAACTCAACTGAACGTATAAAAGTATACACTGACGGTTCCGCTCACAACGGGCAGGTAGGCGCTGCAGCAATTTTGAGCCGACCCGAAAGGCCAAAATGCACGCTACATTACCACCTAGGAGCCACAGACGAACACACGGTATACGAAGCGGAGCTGGTAGGCCTCTTACTGGGGCTCCACCTCGTCAAAACTGAGCAAGCCGGAAGAACGTCCATTGTAATCGGAGCGGACAACCAAGCAGCGGTAAAGGCAGTGTTAACGGAGCTCACGCACCCAGGGCAATATCTCGCAGTCGACTTTCCACACACGGCAGCGCAGATCGAAAAGAAGCGAGGCACCTCAAAGTACTCACTCACACTACGCTGGACAGCAGGGCGCGTTGGCCTACAAGGAAACGAGGAAGCGGATAAGGAAGAAAAGAAGGCGGCGGGAGGCTGCACATCTGGCCGCAGTGATAAATCACTACTCCCGCCCATCCTCCGCCGACCGCTTGCAGTAAGCACATCCACTGTGAAGCAAAAACATGGCAAAGTCACAAAGAGCATATGGGCGAAGCGCTGGAGAGACTCACCGAGAAGGAAAGAGATCCTTGAAATAGACGGCTCCACACCGTCCCACAAGTTCATCCGGGCAATCAGCAACCCCAAGCTCTCCCGACACCGTGACGCTGCAAGCACAATACCGCAGTTAAGGATCAGTCACATTCCTCTAAACAGCTACCTTGCTCGTTTCCACAGAGTCGACAGCGCACACTGCCCACTGGCAGCATGCAGCGAAACAAACAAAACAGTTGAGCACTTCCTACTATACTGTCCCGGATACACACATGAAAGATGGGCATTGAAAAGGAAGGTCGGAGACCCACTATCGCTCGCCTCACTGCTGGCCAACGAAAAAGCGATGGTGCCGCTAGCAAAACATATCAACTCCACGCTGCGGTTTGCATAACAGGTGAGTGAAGCAAAAGAGCAAAAAGCATACTACGCGAGATAAACCGGACAGATAAGCACGCACAGGCGGAACCTACAATACATTTAACCTAACCCACGCACCCTCCCTGTAACGTAGGTCGCGAGCGCGCAAGAACAGCGCTCTCGCAACATCAAGCTCATCGGAACGGAAGACACGAGGAAGGTACCCGATACGTGGAAACTAGGCCATCATCCGACCGCTCCCAACGCAAGGCTTGCCCCCTACCACCCGCACTCAATACCCTCCCCTGCGCGAATAGCTCCGTGCGCAAATTCCACCGAAGCCCGCATACGGGCATGGGAGAAGGATTAAGCCAGCCGAAACCATTGCAATGCAGTAGCTTTTACTAGATCTACGTATATGATCAGTGCTACATAGGGTTCTGTACCCCAAGGCGCACGTTAACTTGTATGGATTCCAAAAAAAAAAATTTAAATCAACAGGACTGACCATGACAACCTACCCACCTATCGTGCCCCTCCCTTTTTTCAACTCGTTACAGCGGTTTTCATTAGAAGTGGCCCTTGTTGCTATGATCATACTAGCGGACCTCCAAGATTTGACAGCGGGGGTCATAGTTAAGTCAAAATGAAATTATTCGGATATTAGTTATCTTGCAAGATTTGGGGTTATCAAATAGCTATCCCTCGCCTGCCAGCGTCTCTCCTTGCAAGTTCTGAGTTATCATGATAGTTATCCTATTTGCCACCTCCCAACTCCGCATCCGAGTCTTTTCCCCCTCCAAGCATCCCTTTGAGTGCCCCCCTCCCACCGATGGGTCGCCGTCAATACAGCCATGACTAGCACCCCACCTTCGAGCACCACGGTCACCACAATCAATACCACCGACGACTATCGGGAGTCAGTGAACGTTCCCTCAAACGGTTGCGAAGCACACATCGCCGGACTAGTGGAGTTTCGAGCAGGCCAGTTGACCCAGGTCGGCCGTGTATGCTCACTGCGATGGCAGTACAGGTACGTCACACATCTCTAGAACATGTACATTACAGTAACTCCAATGGTGGGTAACGAAAGGGGAGGGTATACGGGCACGCCGTGGGGCTGCGTGCATGTTCCACTTTTTTCCTTCCCTGCTTACCTAAGATTCATGCCCGGCCTAACCCGGACTGTTTTTTCCACCGGTCTGCCCAACCGGACCTGTTGATCCGTTGGAGGCTTGACCTTAAGTTAGCATCGAAATATGAGTAAAGATTATATAATTTAGTGTGAGAAAAAAATTCGGCACAAGCTGCCAAACCAAATTCAATCTAAGCCCTATGGCCGTAAAAACCGAAATAGGGGTCTCCCTCTTTGAAAACCGCTTGTATAAGATGCGGTCCCAGAACAATATCATCAACTGTGAGTTAGAGGATAGTTATGGTCAATGCTACTCCGACGTAGTGGGGATCGCGCTGGAATAGACAGTGCTTCTGACGCCATTCTAGTCCTCACAGTGCCATCGCTGTCTAAAGAAGATCGCCTGTCCAAGCGAGCCAGGGTAAACCTAACTAAGAACAGAGGTAATACAACTTGAAAGGGCGTCCTGTCCAAGAGGTCTCGCGGCTGCTTGAGTGAACTTCCTACCATGCCTTTGGATATTTTGTACGAGGTGGGCAGTATATCTTGTCAGTGCTTGTTGACGCTAGGTATATCCGAGGAACCGTCGTTGCTAAGATTTTTAGACATCTCCCGCCTGCGGACC
This sequence comes from Lactifluus subvellereus, assembly GCA_022496195.1. Taxonomy (NCBI): domain Eukaryota; kingdom Fungi; phylum Basidiomycota; class Agaricomycetes; order Russulales; family Russulaceae; genus Lactifluus; species Lactifluus subvellereus. The sequence continues at coordinate 137,768 of WTXC01000040.1, read as the reverse complement.
TGCTCTCGCTGAGCCGCGTGAGAAAGGCCTTTCGTCTCGTTCTCGTCTCTCGCCGCTCTTCGTTTCTTTGGAATGCATCCCTCAACCTCTGCGGTGCTCCGAGTCCACCTTGCCCGGAAGATATGTCCCCCCCGGCCTGGGCTCATTTGCTCTTTGGCGGCACATATTGCTACGTGAGTAACCCGTCTTCTGGACGGTTTAGCGTCAAATACAAACTGTGCGATCTAGAGTTGTGGCGCACAGCGAGTAACAAAGATCTTGTTTTCTCTGCGTCGTCGTGCATACAAGTCGTGCGGCATATCAGTAAGCCGTCGACATCGTTACCGTACACGATCAGCTCTCTGACCCTTCTAGTCTGCGCCACTCAATGTACCACAGGAGTACGGTGACATGGTCCGTTTCGATACCGGTTAGTTAAGCTGCGGTCGCCCGCGTGATTCGACTCAATACTTTCAAGGCGTTCTGCGCCGAATTAGACTCGGACGCACTTACAGTAAACGCACTACTATCACGTGTGGGGAGTTTCAAAACGGTTTTACGTAAGCCTTTCAATGTTAGGGCTGATAAGAACTCTCCTAGGAGGCATGCACCCTGCACTGGGAGGCCTTTACAGTACTGTACCGTGACTGTAATTGAACGCGACGGACGCGACACGAGTAGTGTTGCCGCAAGCCCACAGTGCACCTTGCAAGCTCGGAAGCCCGCGGACCGATTTCTCCACCAATCACAATATTAAAATTTCCATCCTTTTCTGCAACTGGGCCGAGTTCATGGAATCTGCTCGGTTAAGAATATACCCAGATTACGTACAAAAGAAAAACATGAGGCGGCGAGCCAATGGAACTGAAATAATCTACTAATCAATATCTAGATCACCTTTACAAGCTTATGGGAAAATATTTATGGAACTTGCAAGCCACACCGGTGTGAAACTTGATTTCCGGTCCAAGCCAAGTTACGGAACTATCAAGCCAAGTTCAATTCACACCGGTGTCAACTCGACTTGACGGCAACACTAGCTGCAAGCAAGGTCTCTTGTATGTATTTTTTTCTCCTTTTCCGGTTAGATCGTGTGTGACGCCATATTAAAAGAGGGGACGTTCATGTACAGTGACATAAGTAATCGTCTAGGGAATTTGTATCGAAAGAAGGGCGTACTGTATTAGTCTTCATTCGAAGGTTGTCACGCGGCTCTTCGACGAGGGAAGTTTCGGAGTGTGTCGTTGAAGTTGAAAGACAAGCCGCGGAACGGAAGGAGGACCCGGGTGTGTCATGGGCGCTCCGCAGCGTCTCATTCCGAACGCAGCGGCATGGCTCACCTTACAATATGGATGTTCTGATTGTCGTCTACCAATTTCTGAGCTTCACATGGTCGCACACGACTACGACAGTGCACAGAAACCGAAATCACTTCACACCCAGTCGAGCGAGTAGGGCAGGGAGACTGTGGAAGCACTCCTTCGGCTTCTAGGACTTGGAAATACGACCACAGCACTGGAGCTGGACAGAAGGAACGACAGATTCGTTTGTATGGGACGCCCGCGCGGCTCCTTCTTCCAGAGTGGGGTAGACGTCCTGGGGTGCTGCGTGCGGGACTGGCGCTCATGCATGGGTTTGATTTCGCCTATTGTGACTTATGTAGCGAATTGCTGATGTTGCTTGTGCTGTAGATTGCTCATGCGATTGGCGCGAGGAAGGAACGCTAGCACAAGAGCAGCCTCACATGGCTCTTGGTCGGGACAGCGAAGACGGCAGGGGTGAGCGGGGATGAGTTTCCGAGCGACCACGCATATGGGTCCTTGCGCTGTCCAGTGAAAATTGATAACAACAGTGGCGCCGTTCGATGGTACAGGAAAGTGGGCGCGACTAAGGAGCACATCCAGAAAGAGTGAGTCCGAGCCCTCTTGTTTGTCAACGGATCTAGCGGGATTTTGACGCAGCATTACTACGCATAGGCACGGGACGCATGAACCGATGGAGGGGGCCCGGGAGGACTTTTACTTTAACTACGGGTCCAGTCGACCGGGTTGCAGATCGCTGCTGGCAATGGACCGATGAAGAGGCTGCTACCGCAACCGCGATGGCCACGATCACTGGCACTAGTACTGGCCGCAGTGGCAGGCGCCACGTGCCCGTGAGGTTGCCTTGCCCTTGAATTAGTTCAACCGTATACCCCACAGATTCTCCCCACTGGCAGGAACTCCCCCCATCTGTATATATGGCTGGCTAACAAGTAACGACACTGGGATAGACTAACTTTTTTTTTGTTTGAAATCTATTAACGTGCGTCTTGGGTTCAACATCCCATGTAGCACACTCCCCAGTTTAGTGCTTCTTACATACTATGTAAATTAGTACCTGTCGAATTCCCCAAGTATGTACCTACTGTACAGAACCACCAAAAGTTGCGTCAGCCATTACCCAATTGACCAATTGCACTATCGTCAACGAGCCTTAGCCAAGGACTGGGCCCGGCGAAGCATCCGCGGACATTTTGTCGAGTGATGCCTCCGATTGTCTCTACACCACTGTCACACCCTTCGTGGCCGTCCCCCAATTTTCCGAGGCAGGCTGGTGCGTGTGCAAGGGCCTGAAGTCATAGATAGATGCGCTGGATCTGCACCCCGCACTCCCTCCCAGTTCCTAGAGAAAAGGCAAGTGGCCAAGATTTATTCGTCTGCACGCGTGCCATGCAAGGCAGTACGAGCGCACGCGAGTCCGATCGCTCACTTTGACGCACTTTAACCGCACCGACTGGACATGAACTGGACCGCCGCTGCGCATTTTAGGCACGTCCGAGTCAGCGTTGGAACTAGGGAAACAGTCGAAGGCCGAGTAGCGAAAGCGAGGGCAAGAACGACGATGGGGTACCCAGGCATTAGCGCACCGCCTTCGGTGGAATAGTAGAAAACTATTTACGAGATTCACACCATTTCGTCGTCGTAATCCTACGGCGCACTGCAACTTAGGTGAAGACTGTGGCGTATGGTCCAGAGATTGGCAAGCTGTAGGTAACCCAGTCTAGTATTCGCGCAGGAGTGTAGAGAATGGCAAGACATGTGGGGAAGCGTGTAGAAATGGGGCCAGGAGAAAAGAAAGTGGGTAGCCTTTGCTCACTGGCAGGCCATCGGAAAGGACTTCGCGCGCATGATACCGTCAGGTCTCCCATGCACGAATGACAAACCGGTAGATCAATTTTGACGCGGACACGAACGAGTAGAGAGCCTCACCAATAGCAACGTGTTCGTAAACAGCTGTACCAATCACCTCGCTTTTACCTCAGCCCGCAGCGTGCACGGCGGCCACAGGTTCCTCGCTTGGCGTCCATGGTCGCCGAGAGCTCGCACCGGCGCATTGACACTTGGGCTGATTCCGCACGCCGAGTGGGTGTGCATTGCAAGCCTTCTACAATAGAAACTTGCCTTGCCTTGAGCTTCAACGGCACGCCTGTGCCTGCAAGTGACCATGAGGAGGTAAGTGTCACATCACGAGACTGCCGAGGACAACAATCCTTGTCCCTGCCATGATTGGCGCGGACATACAACACACATCAACCCGACCCATGGCTTCGTCTTCTTCTGCAAATCCCGCTAGCATCGCATTTATCTCGTCAGAAGTGCTCATGGAAACCTATATCACCCTTTCCGAGCTTCCCTGGTTGAATGACGAGGGTTCGCAGGGCATCGCATCCGCTACCGTCAATTTTGATTCCGAATTCAGTGATTGTACGTACCACCACAGCCGCATCTGCCGATGCGGCTCACTGTTAGCGGGCTCTTTGCGTAATTTGTTAGTCCGCGCCATGTCACCCTCACCTCCGCCGGAGAATCTCGCCAAGCGGGCCAAGATAACGTCGAGTAATAACGGAGACAATGCGAAGATCGGCCCTTCCAAGAGGGTCCGCGGGCGTTTGAGTGAGCTCCCGACGATGCCTTTGGATATTTTGTACGAGGTGAGAGATATATCTTTGGCCCACGAAATCAGCTAAGCCCGGAACGGTGTCGCTATCAAGATTCTCGGACATCTCCCACCGTCAGACTTGCTCTCACTTAGTCGCGTGACGAAAGCTTTTCGCCAACTTCTCATGTCTCGTCGCTCTCTATTCTTGTGGAAGACATCCTATAGCCTGGTTCCCGAAGTCCCAACTTGCCCAGAAGATATGTCCGAGCCAGCGTGGGCTCATCTGCTCTTCGGTGGTGCTTATTGCTATGTATGTTATCTATCACATGTTGAATTGTTCGGCTTCGAATTCAAAGCGAGCAATTCAGAGTTGTGGCGCAAAGCCCGTAGCGAAAATCTTGTTTTCACTGCGTCGTCGAGCTTGCAAGTCCTGCATGAGAGTCCAGTGAGCTACCAACTCTTTCTGGCACTAAGTTCCACTGAGGCATTTCAGTCTGCGTTGTGCGCGGTCAATACCAATGGAGTTCAGAGACGCGATCCCCTGCGACACCGGTTAGTTAAATCGTAGGCATTCACATACACTGATCCAATACTTTTCAGGGCATTCCAGAGCTGGCGTTCATCGATCATGGGGCCAATTGTGTATTGAGCACTGGTGGGATGAAGATGTTGAGGCATTCCGTGACGAATTAAACTCCTTGAAGCGCCCTGCGTGCGATCAAGATGGTTTTACGGCTACGGTTGACACGGACGCTGTTATCTCTGAGTTCTTCGAGAGAAAGAAGAAGTCGGCTGCAGATATCAAAGAGGTGAGCGTCCCACATGTTATTGGTACCACAGATCTTCGAACCGTCCCATGTTAGCACGCCATCGGTTGTTTGGACTGGGAGAAGGACCGCAATGCAGATCGCAACTCCGTGTTATCCGACGTCAAGGCCAAACGCTTCGAAGCGTACGTCCATGAATTTTGATATGCTTCACAATTGGAACACTATCTCACACGGGTTCTTGGTAGCATTAGAGCACGCTTCATCGAGCTAGGGTATTTAGATGAGGATATCGATGAGCTGCGTCGGCATCATGAAGTGAACAACAGCAAGCCCATGTCTGATCGAGGTGCGCCTGATAGCACCCCCAACTTGTCCCGTCTGACACTCAACGTATCTAGTGTGGCAACGTATCGAACCGCTTCTCATTCCCGAGATCAATAAGGCCAGAGACCTGCGCTTGCGACGTGAAGGACGTTACCTCGAACGCAGGGCTATCGTCCTACATCAATATGTGAAGTTTATACAGACACTGTCGCCACTCCTGCTAGCTCTATCGCCTACATTGACAGAGTTCTTATGCGGGAATCGGAATCTTGCAGACGCCGTAGCCCTCGACAGTGACCCTATCGGTCACGAACTCGAGGAGCAGACTCGCGAAGCGATAAGCAGGCTCATGCCCGAACTAGAGGCACGGAAACTAAGGCGTGCTATTTTTCTACGATCCCTTCTTCCAGATGATGACGCCCCTGAACATGCGACGGATGAAGAGGTCCTTGCCCTCGCAACGTCGGTGTTTGAATGCGTTTCTTGTCATCAGAGAATTTCTGGGCTTCACATGCTTGCACACCGTTGCCGTGGTCCACAGAAATCTCGGAGTCAATGTCTACAGTTCAGTGAAGAAGGCAGAAAGACCGTCGAGGCGCTTCTCGAGTTGTTGGGACTTGGAAAGGAGACCACGGCCCTGGAACTAGACAGGAGAGACGACAGATTCGTATGTATGCGATGTCCGCTGTTGTCCTTCGGCGGACGAGGAATGTGTGCGCCAGGGCGCTATGCGCGGGACTGGCGGTCATGCGTACGTTTTGATCTCGCTTCTTGTGACTTAGTTGTCATAGCGTTGACGTTGCATGCACTACAGGTTAGTCATGCGATTGGCCCGAAGCAGGAACGCCGGCACAAGGGCGCGCCTGACTTTATCTTGGTCGGAGAAACTGAGACGGCGGGGATGCCATGGGGCGGGGACCGGTACCTTACTGCGTATTCCTGCATGCGCTGCCCACTGCTCATTATGAACAATTACGGAAACATCGAATGGCGTGGGCTGGACGCTATTAAGGACCACATCAATCAGGAGTAAGTTCCCAGCTGTGACGATAACTCGATGTTCTTTGACGATACCTTGAACAGACATCATAAGGGTGGGCCCCTGGAGGGGGACGATTTCTTCTTCAATTACGCGTTGCCACGATCAGGCATCACGTCGATAAGGGTAATATCAATGTAGACACGAGGGTGCACCTATACCTGTCAACGTATTCGATTCCCAGCTTACTTTTCTAACGTGACCGCTGTCCGGGAGTCCCACCGCCCCCGCGATAGCACGCTACCACGGATAATTTGTATTCCTATGCGGCCCTCACCTGGTCATATCATCCTGCAACCTTGAGTCACACTATGATAGGTCTTTTTGACTAATAACTGTGTATTTATTTGGGACGGAGCGAAGCCGCACACATACCAGCAGTGTTACCTCGAAAAAAAAAACAACTGTTTATAAACACCATCCCAGGACATGCCGTCATATGCCGTGATGTCATCTTGAGCTCATGAGGCCACAAATACTGTTCTGTTCTCCTTTCTGCAATTCTGCCATTGCGAATGGCTTCCACACGAACAAAACATGTCTTACACTGCACGGTGCAGGTTGCTGGCGTTCCTGCGTTTCTGTTGGATGCTCCCCGCACAAATATTCGCAGGCTTATAAGGGATATACTGGGCCATCGCCGTGTATATCGTACGCTCAGGTGACTTCTGCGGGGTAACTTGGATCCGTGTTCGCACCTGCACAACCAGCTGGCTAGGCTATGGAGTGAGGACGAGGGTAAGGACAATGATGGAGTGCCCAGAACCGAGGTGTCCTTGTTGCATGCCAGTGCCCAGTACAGCATCCCGAGGTAGGTAGAAGAAGTTGTGCTGCCGCCACCCAGGGCGTTCTGCGCATGGGTGCAAGAGGCGGGTGGAAAATCATGACGTATCCTGCCTTTTTTTCACGCGTGCAGAGGGAATGACTCGCTCGCGATCGAGAACGCAGGCCACCAGTTTCTCAGGCTGTGAACAATAGATGAATCAGTTGCTTTGTTTCTTTTTCATGCCTCCTTTGTCTCGCTCGGCAGAATCACGCGTGGTCGACGCATCGATGTTTGTGTACTCCCCTAAGTTAGTACACAGGGCCCATACTTCCTCGAACCTAGAAAAGAGATACCGTTCTAAGGTGTTGACTCGGACGTCCGCTATGGCAGGACAGACCAACGGCTGAGCGCTGAGCGCTCATGATCAGCGCCCAGCGGTCAAACTACTTTACTCTCGGTTGCTGAGGTACCTGATCCGGATGGGATTCTTTACAGTGATTACGCTTTTGAGTAAGGATGTGTCTGCCGGCAGAAGCTCAGAAGCTTCATCAGTCGGGTCGCCCGGAGCCGGGACAATTGTCGGTCACGAGACCTGCCACAATGGTCATTATTTTGGCATAATTGGCGCGTAGCGTGTCGGCGTGCATATAACCGAGCCAGTTTGAGTTGAGCGGCATCTTTTATCATCTTCCGCGTAATCCGCAGGCCCCGTATAATTTTTGTCAGAGGTCTAAATGACAACTCACATCGCTCCAGGAGAGCTCCCCTCGTTGAACGAGGCGGGTCCTCAGGGCGTGGCCTCAAATAGTGGCAATGGCCATGCCAGTTCGGAAAACGGTGATGGTGCGTGCGATCCCAAATACGTCCACCTGCCACGTCGACTACGTGCACGGCGAACGATGTTCCTTACTCTTTTTATTTTATTTTATTAGTCTACACCATATCCTTACCCCCCGAGAAGCGTTCGACCAAGCGAGCCCGGACAACCCCAAGTAAGAACCGGGGAAATGTAAGGACTGGCCTTTCCAAGAGGGTCCGTGGACGTTTGAGTGAACTTCCGACGATGCCTTTGGATATTTTATACGAGGTACGTGATGCACCCCAGCTTGCGAAGTCAGCTAAGCCTGGGACGGTGTCGCTGCCAAGATTTTCGGACACCTTCTGCCCTCAGACTTGCTCTCACTTAGTCGCGTCAACAAAGACTTCCGTCACCTTCTCGTGTCTCGCCAGAACTCTCTATCCCTGTGGAAAACGTCCTATAGGCTGATCCCTGATGTTCCAACATGCCCAGAAGATATGTCCGAGCCAGCCTGGGCCCATCTGCTCTTTGGGGGCGCTTATTGCTATGTATGTTATTATTTACAGGTTGAACCCTTCATCTAATCCAAAGCGCGTGTTTCAGAGTTGTGGCGCGAAACCTGTGACCAAAATCTTATTTTCATTGCGCCGTCGTGCCTGCAAGTCTTGCATGAGAATGCAGTAAGCCACCAGCGTCTTGCTGCTCCCCGCGATTTGCCCACGCAGCTTCTCTAGTTTATTGTGTGCTAGCCTTCTGCCAAAAGATCTCAAAGAAATGTTTCGCTCAGTTACTGGTTAGCAAAAGCACCCGGGTTGGCTGCGTGAACTGACCGTACTTCCAGTGCAATCCGCAAGTGCGATTCATCCGTCAAGGCCGTGGTGTACTGAACACGTGTGGGACGAGGATGTCAAGGCATTTCAGGCAGAATTTAACGCGCTCGCGCCCCGGATCCTCGATCCAGATGGCTCTCCGGATGAGATGGAGGCCCTTTTCTCTGAGTTTTTGGAGAGAAAGAAAAGACAAGCTGCAGACATCCGAGAGGTAAACTTACCAGTTGTCGGTGATGTGAGGACTCATGTTTGTCCACCTTAGCATGCCCGCATCTGTGTTGAATGGGAAAAGGAGCGCAACGCCGATCGCAGCGCTGTCTTGTCTGACGTCAAGGCCAAACGCTTCGAAGAGTAGGTCGATATGCTGAAATCGGCTTTTTCCTGACACGTCATCTCACGTGGTTTCCTGGCAGCATCAAGGGTCGATTCGTCAAGCTTGGGTATGTGGAGGAGGACGTGAAGCAGCTACGTTGGCATCGTGAAGTGAGCGTCAGCAAGCCCATGTCTGACCGAGGTGTGCCCTACAGCATTCCGAGATTTTCTCGTCTGATCCCCGACTCATCTAGTGTGGCAACGAATCGAACCGCTTCTCATCCCTGGAATCAATAGGGCCAGAGACCTGCGTTTACGACACGCACTAGACGAACGTTACATCGAGCGCAGGAGTCTCGTCGTAGATCAATTTGCGGATTTTATGGCGACACTACCGCCACTCCACCGGGCTCTGCTACCTCCGTTCATGGACTTCCTGTGCAGAAACCGGGCTCTGGCACACGCCATAGCACTTGATGGCGACCCTGACAATTTGGCTCTTAACGAGCAGACTCGCGAGGCGATAAGCAGGCTCACACCGGAATTGGAGACGTGGAAACTAGAACGTGCGGCTCTTCTGCGGTCTCTTCTTCCCCAGGACAACGCCCTCGAAGGCGCGACGGATGAAGAAGTCCTTGCCTTCGCTACGTCAGTGTATGAATGTATCTGTTGTCATTACAGAACATCTGGGCTTCACACACTCGCACACCGTTGCTACAACCCGCAAAAATCTCGAAGTCACTGCCTGCGGTTCAGTGAGGAAGGCAGAAAGACGGTGGAGATGCTTCTTAAATTGACGGGACTGGGAAAGGAGACCACGGAACTGGAACTGGACAAAAGGAAGGACAGATTCGTATGTATGGGGTGTCCTCTGGTTACCTTCGAGAGTTTGGCACACCCGCAAAGACGCTACGTGAGGGACTGGCGTTCCTGCGTGCGTCTATTCCTTGTAGTTTGCGTTGTGTTCTGCTGATGCATCATGTCCGACAGGTCGTTCATGCGACTGTCAGGGAGCACAAAGATTGCACATGGCTCATAGTCGGAGCAACGGAGACGGCAGGGTTGTACTGGGATGGGGACCCTGTTTTTGGCGCTTATTCTTGCTTGCGCTGTCCGCCGCGCGTTGACAGACGCTGCGGCTTCGTTGAATGGCAAGGGCTCGACGCAGTTAAGGAGCATATCAAGAAGGAGTAAGCTTTCTGCCGTGACAGTAACTCATGTTCTTTCAATGACACCGCGGACAGGCATCATGAAAATGAACCATTAGAGGGCGAGGATTTCTTCTTCGATTACGCGTCGAGGCGGTCGGGCATGACGTCGATGCTGGAAATGCCGCCTGACGACAATGGCGACGGTAGTCGCTGCTAGCACCAGTGTGGAAGGACTTTTGAAATGTTCCAGCTCTCTATGCCACATCACGGACTGGACTATACTCTAATTATCGCATTTTACGGATTAATAACCCCGCGCCTCTCCTTAATCTTAGCATTGATTCTTCACTTGCAGTATTAATATTGTTTGATTAAAGTCAATACAACATCGTATGTGAACGAGGAAGGATGCTGATGAGACTTAAATAAATGCCGGATCGGGTGGTTTCGGAACACTTTGCCAATTTGGGCTACCTCTGCGTTGCGGTGAGGCACTGTTTGTTAGGTCACGCATCTATGTGCTTGTAGATCTGCTCGGTAGTTAGATGGCCATTTCGTCGGATGATGTCTCTGTTCTCCTCTCTTCTGCCCTGACCACCTCGAAAGGCTTCCACACTACTTCAATCACGCGTCTCGCCCTCCGCGGTTCGCGCCTGCGTTCTTGCACGCCCCACCTCTACTTCACGCTCTCCGCCCAACTCTTCGTAGACCCGTACGAACTCGACCATCGCCGCGCATTCTACACGTTCCAGCGCTTCGGAGGGGGTGACCTGGAGGCCCCCGTGTTCGCACCTGGTGCTGCCGGTGCTGGTGGGCCGTCCGGATTGTTGCTGGACCTGGCCGTCCCGGAGGGTGGCGATGACGAGAGCGTGCTCAGCATCGAAGTGCCCTTGCACGCGCGATACGGCGTCCCGAGAACGGAGGGCGAACCGATAGACGAAGTCCTTCTGCCACCACCCGAGGCATTCTGGGCGTGCGCACAGGAGGGAGCGGTTGGCAGTGGCGGAGGTGCGTCTTACGTTTCCCCCATGCCCTCCGGCACGAATGGCAACTTGGGATCTCACGACGTGTTTTGTTTTTTTTTCTCGTGAATGACGACTATACATCGATCGCCCACCCTATGTATGTAATGTACAGCAGGACGCGCGCAAGTATCCGACGCGTTGCGCGAAGTCGTCGAGCTCGCGCCCGCACTCGAGGACGCATCGACGCTTGTCCTGATCCCGCGTGCAGAGCCCGTGCGCGCGCAGACACTCCGCGTACCTGTGGGCGACGGGGGAGACGTGGCGCTGGTGGAGACTGGTACAATTGTTGTGATCCTAGTTGCATTTGCGTATCTACTACGTGTGATCACACGAGTATCACGGGCGCAGTATGCGGCTGTGCATATCAGTGTGGCAAAAAAAGACTAACTGACCGACTGACATGTGATCATTTGTTGGTGTGGGGTATCTGGGAACGAATTCCCAAAACCGGATGACTAGGTTTATGATTCCGGAACTGGGAATGGTGGCTGAATCCTGCTGAATCCCATGAATCCCATGTTTACCATATTTAGTATAGGTTGTTTGTACCAGCGCCAAACGACAATCCGGCTAAGATATGATTTGATTTGATTTGATTTTATTATTATGTAATGCATAGGACTGCTCTTAAGGAGCACACCCATGAATAGGGGCAAACAAGAAAGTCTGGTCCTGTCCAATAGTCCTCATGTCCCTGTATCCTCTGTATCTGTATTACAGCTGATTCCAATGCAATAGACCAGAATCCATTCTACTCTGCTCAGGAATACTGTTAACTTGTGGTGTTGGTACAAATAACCTATGCCACTGGCAGGAGCTATTATACCATTGCTTCATCATAAAATAGCTCAAATAGGGCAGAAAGGAGCAGTGCACACAGTTGTATGGGCTTTTGATGCCTAAAGGTACCAGCAGATAGACATGAGATTGGAACAACAAGTTAAGCCTGGCTGCTTAGTCAATGGCTGATGTTTTGAAGGGATCGCATACTTCGATATCCACTACGTAGCTCTGTGACTTTTTTATGGGTGCTTGAGCATGCGCGTTATAAATGCAGATTCCAAAAACAAAAAAAGCATGGCCAAGAGCTTCAAACTCCGACATACTTTCATGCCACAACACTCTTGCCCTACAACCACAACAGTCCTCTATGGCCGACGACGCTCTTCGTGCTCTTATATGCCTCATCGAAGGCGAATCTTCAGCATTCATAGTATATCCAACCGGGAGTATGAACATAATCCAGCTGAAGGAACTCGTCCACGAGAAGGGCAAGAACGGCGTGCTCAGTAACGTTGATGCCAAAGATCTGACCCTTTGGAAGGTGAGGATGGCCATGGCCAGCGACAGCACAGCTAACTCTCCTGCAGGTTGATCTCGAACCCCCCCCTGAAGATGAGTGGAAGCACATCGCTGGTAAAGACGTCCCGGGTTCAATAAAGCTTAAAATGCTCGACAACATCTCGGCTCATTGGCCTGCGACCACGCCGCCTGACCTCCAACATCTACACATCATTGTAGAGCTTTCTTCTGGTAAGCGCTGTGTGCATTGGGTCAGCGAGATTTCACTGACCGTGTCTCGATTGTCCTCAACATACTATCCTATGCTCTGCAGAAGCGCTACCGGACATGCAGGGCATCCTCCAAGCGGCCCTCAAGCTGTACGGTACCTTGTGGGGGAAAGACCTCAATGACATACTACTGGATGTGCCCCATGGCAACGGCCTCAAGTATGTGCCCAAGTCGTGGATGGATGATCTGGAGTTGCGTGCTTTTAAATACAAAGAAGACGCTTTTCTCGTCCGCGAAGAATATGCCTTTGCCTTTGACAAGCTGGAGACCAGATCAGCGGACTCGGAGAAAAGGGGAGGTGGTGTAGTGGTTCTCGGTCAACCAGGAATTGGTGTGTAGTTTGTCACCGATCTTAGATCGTCCTTCTCATGCCAGCACCAAATACGAACTCAGGGAAGACGTGCTTCCTCTTCTATGCCCTTTTTCGCCGTCTTTGTGCCAAGAAGCCTACCGCCTTCCACGCGTCGAAACATTTTGTCGTTTTCAAAGACACTGGGGTTACAGTGCACGATGCCGCCGAGGAGGAGTACAACGTTCTCCCAGCGGAAACCTGGGCTCTTACCGACTCCAATGAGTACAACAAAGGGCCATGCACGACATTTCTCTGCGCCTCCGCGTGGGGCCGAGCCTGGATTGTGCAGGCAACCTCTCCTGCGGGGGACCGTTGGTACCAATGGTCCAAAGAGTATCATGCGGGACTTTTTGTGATGCAATGTCCCACCCCTGAAGAGTTGATTGCGCTTTGGTTCGTCTCTGATTGTCCCAAGCGTCTTCGTTCCATCTGAGCTTCTCTTACAGCACGATATTCGGTCTCGATCTCGACCGTTTCCGAGAGCAAATTAAGTTATGGGGTCATTCTGCGCGGACCTGCGTCACGTTGACTCGGGATCCACTGCAAATTAGTTCTCGTATTGATCTTGCGACAAGGGCGGCCCAAAAGTTCGTTGAGAAACCCGACAGTTTTATTGACGAATCTCAGACAAGGTTGCATACTGATTCTCACGTACTTTTGACTATACGGCCGAGGGATCCACAGAGAAATTCCGTCGTTGGGGATATAGAAACGAGTTTCCTCCGTAATCTCGTCGATACGGCCATTAAAGAACTAGATGCCGCTAAGCAAGTCAACTTTTTCCACACGATAAGCAAACATCCTTCGCTCGGAGCATCTGTGGGCTATGTCTTCGAGAAGTTCGTCTACGCCTGGTTTTTTGCCCCTCCGAAGCTGGAGGAACTGCCTTGTACCCCCCGTTCTCCTGGGTTGCTCAGACCCCTTCACACCATCCCGGTGTGCAAGGAAGTGATGGTATTCAGTGGAATGTCGACTTTCGAGAGTGCGAGCAAGCACAAGACTCCGTTCTGTTGGCTCCCTACCTCCCAAGTATTCCCGGTTACCGACGCCATCATCTGCACAAATACGCATATTATTACTATCCAGTCGACTGTCTCTTCCCACCATGATCTGAACGTAGAGCAATTCAAGAAAATCCAAGCAGCTTTTCTCAAATCATTTCAGCATAATCGCCAGTGGTGTCACGTGTTTATTACCAACGAGGAGGACAAGGCCAAGGCATTACGGGAACAAGTATTTAGGGGCCTCCCAAATGGCGTTGATATTTACTCCGCTGTCCTTGGCATGGATAAGTTTCGCTTAACCGCCGCCAAGGATTTAACAGATGTAGAGCGAGTCAGGGTAAGCAGACTTCGGCTGTATATGCTCGGCGTTGACCAGACGTCGTCAGAGCGAGGCCGACAAGAAAGACGGAGGAAGGGCAGGCAATTAAGGCATCTGGTTCTATGACCCGGATGAGCAACAGGCGTGGACTTAATTCCCTGCTCCTGAGCACGGCTAATGAACTCATATTCAGGCGTGCTAAGTTACTTCTGTGGCAGGTAGATGGATACCGACTTGGGCCAGAACTGACTTGAATGTTCATGCGTGCCTCGACTGGAACCCTGTCTCTGATCGGTTTCGCCACTTCTTATCTCCATCTTGCTGAAAAGACCGTGCGGGTACAGGATAGGTAGTCCGTTCATCGCCGCCTGGCCGCGTCCTCACGTGTCAAACCCTATGTTATTGTTATGAAATTATTGAATCGTTGAATTTAGTCCTGTTGCCCCAGTTGGCGCCCGCGCGGATTTGCCTGTGCTAGGAGGTGAGATGTGTGTCGCTGAACTCGACACTCATTCGGGATGAGGGTATAAGGATGTAATACAAGTTACAAATTATAGGAGGGTTTACTCTCAGGGATGAGAAGAGCGCTGTGGAGATTAGCAGCACCATGACCGCGACAGTCATGGGGGCTTATAAGAGCGTCTTGGCAGTCAAATATTAGTTACAACGTAAGTCGTGAGCGCCACTGGCGATGAGAACTTGGATCTTTCCACCTCCCAATCTTTGGCAGTCTCGCACCACAAGCACTACGCATAAAGCACAAGCGAGAGGAAGAGTTCATAATGGAGCAGAGCCCCACCAAAGTGTGACCCTCCGTCATCAATCGAGCCTCGCAAAGAAACTGCCGCCTCTGTAAAATTGAGTACCATGACTTCGAGTCGACGCACGGAAGAAAGAGTGACGTGCATAAGGCCGTCACGTGAATACGTTCCTGTACAAACCAGAACACCGCCTGTTTTGTCTTTCCAAGCGCATCTCGCTGCATCAGTTGTGGGGGTTACCGATGATGATGGCGAGGAAACCACTCGACACAACATGCCTTCCCCTCCGTCCTCGATGGGGGGGCAGTGGGTGACTCTGCGTCGTCAAATGGAGGGCCGAAGTCGCGAGTAATAGGAAATCATCGTTGGTTTCCGGACACCAAACGGACGACTCATGACCGTCCAACCCTTCAAGACACTGGAGATTCCACGAATGGTGCACGGCAAACCGGATGCCTGGGATCCTCAAATCTGCTTAGCATGGGGCGACTCGGAAACGCCACACAAAAATATAGCTAAGTAGAGGCAAGTATGGCAAGCCAGACACATGGCACTGAAATCGCATAGTACGAGCTCATTGTCAGTTTCGAGTGATGGCCTATATTGATTGGCCTGCAGGCCACTGGAAGGGGCAGTTGTGCCTCCTCTCCTGTCGTTTGGCATCATTCCATTGTGGTGATTGTAGCATAGCGGGACGAACGGATAACTCCATAGGGATTGAGAGGGGGGGCGGGAGAGTGCGTTTTGTCAGTCGCCACGAGGCAGTGTGTGGACTGTATCTGGTTGTCGCGTCGTCAGGCGGCATCACGTGGTGACAAACGAGTTTTTACACCGAGACTTCTTTCAAAGTTGCCGCTGGGCGCTGGCACAATCAACCCACCGAGGATACCCTCCAGGGTCGAATTTTCCTTGAAGGTCTGCGAAAGAGCCAAGGTGTCGGCTAGCAGTGAAGGGGGAAAATGGGTAGGCATACCCCGTTGACGCGCTCGAGCATGTTGATGCAGAGGTTGAGGCAGCGAACGTCACGGTCCATCGCATCTGCCCGCTCCCGGAGTCTCGCTCCCCAGCAGTCATTTCTGCGAGCAGTTTGGGTCCACGCAGCGCACGGGGAGAAACAGTCATCGGTCCATCAACCGTCGTGTTGGCGTTGTTGTTGATAAGCTCGTTCTATGGGGTTTTGGGTTGGAGAGGCAGAAAGGTGAAAGAAGTGTGCAGACGGTCAATAACTTCGTCATCATTTGCGTTGCGCAGCTCGTGCACATCTTCGACGACGACGCGGATAAGATCTTGCTTGCTCAAAGACAGGGTGCGCAGCACATCAAGGCGGCGTGTGACGGGTCCTGAAGGAAGTGCTTCCTGCAATATCATATGTCCTGGAAACACACCCGTCAGCAACGCGATCGCAAGATGAAGATGGATAGCAGCACGTATGGGCAAATTACTCCAGCCGCCGACACCCAATCTCATCAGTATAGTCAAGGTTCAGCGCGAGGCACAGAAGCTCAGCAAGTACAACTTAAACTCGTGTTCGTCATCAGTTACTTCGTCATCCCCTTCCCCAGGTTCCTACCCTTCCTCTTCTCGCCACCTCAAAGCGACACTCACATCAGACATCGACTCGGGATCTGTTGGTATATAGTCGAAGCCGGCGGTGTACGAATTACGGCTCAAAGCGAAGAGAGGCAGGGGGTACAGTTGCCATCTTCGATAGCTGATCGGCAATGATCTGATCTGTCAATCGCTCTATTCAGGAAATAATACATCTCTTCTAATCAGCTCACGAATCTTTCCTTACCGCGTGGCGTATCGCATATTGCGTACAGCTTCATACACCCTGATCCGGCTCAACTGGAACAGCTGCATTGAAATCCGAGCATTTTTCTATCACCAATGCCACATAGCCGCCTCTAGATCTCCTCCTTTGTCTCGGCATCCAGTTTTTCATCTGTCCTGGTGTCCCCTTCTCCGCCCCAAGGCTCGTAGGGATCACATGCCATCTGCGTAGAGAAAATGTCGAGTTTTTAATCTAGCCCACGAATGACCGACACATGTCGAAGCCCTCACCTGCATTACTTTCGCCAAAACATGGCGTCCGTTCTGCGCGTCCGCCTCGACTTTCGCGATCACCTCTTCCAACACCCATTGCCGCAAGACGAACCTCTTTCCCACGACGGGCTTGCCAATCCGCGCCTTCCGAGTTTGTGCCACCCCACTTTTCCTTTTCGCTCTCAATACGGGCAGCGTACTTCTCGAGCCAACTCTTCCATTGCTCCGAAGCTCCGTCCAGCTGTGGCGCCTCACCAGTGGAAGTGTATCGAAGAAGCGCGTCGACGAAAGGGTCCAAAGGCGATGACAATGCTGGCCGAAAGCGTGCCAGATGTCGGAAGGTGAGATGGAAGTCCAGCTTGTGGTCCGCCAGCATTACAAAGAGAGGCTGTACCAAAGCTGCGTTGTCCTTCTCTTCGGCGCGCCGAAGCCCAAGTCGCTAAAAGTGATATACATTGAGCTAAGGAGGTCCAGTACTAGAAGACTATAGAGCGGACATGCCTGGCGCATCCTTGCGTGGAATTCTACCTCGTACTCGCGCCGGAAAAGATCCTCGAGCTCTTCCTCGACTAGAGCGACGCCCCTGTCACTCCACTCGTCCTTCTTACCTTCCTTTGCCCATTCTGCCGTGACGGCTTTATTACCCAATTCGGCCTCGGCGCCGACAAGAGGTGCGAGGGCATTGAGTAGTGCTCTCAGTGCAAACAAGCTGCTCGTCCATTATGAGCGCACCAGAGTGGTAGCATGCTGAAACAGGAACCAAGGATGATATCGTCATCAATGACAGAGGGACACTCAAGAGAGCCTACCTTGTATGCGTACCTGCCCTCCTCGTCTGTATGATTGCAGATGTGCATAGGGTCATAATGGCATAAGGTCCTAGTGCTTCTAGTCAGAGATGTGGCATGTACGTCAAGCGCTATTAAACCCACCGTAATCAATAGTTAAACCAAGCAATTAAACGCTAATAAAGTCCTATGAGTAAGCGCATTCCGGGCCTCTCCTTGAGCTACTCACTTGTCGTCCGTGTTGATGACACCGTGCATGAATCCGTACGCCCGCCATCCTGCAACCATCCTCGCGTTTCTCCCTGTTGTAGCGCAGAAGTTCCCGCGCCACGTGAGTTCGAAGAAATAAAGATTAGATAACAAAAGGGATGAAGACACAGCTGCGGAGGTGAGTGCAAACCGGCCGCGTCGACAAGGATGTTATCTGATGGTTCTGAGAAACAAGATCGACTTCTCAAAGCAAAGACTTCAAGATGTATGACGGCGCAGCGGCTCGGTTCAACGTCAGGAGGCCAAGCAAGGTGAAAGTTGAGTTGTGGAGACTGGGGAGAAGTTCACATGGCACGCGTGAAGAAGAGGAATGGGGGAATGGCTCCTGAGCGAGAGCTGCCTCACTAGGAGGCCTTTGGGAGGTTTATATAGAGGAACGAGTGTCTACGTGAGTTTTAACAAGTTAGTCTACAGGTCATCAGAAAGTAGTAAGGATCAGGGATACTAGTATGAAATGATGGCGACGGCAGGAGACCCTGCTCGCGCGGCAAGGTAAGTCATCTGTAACAAAGGGGAAAGGGGATGCCAAGAAGCAGAACGAATGGGGTCTGTCATATACAGGGTTAGGACACATGCAGAACAAGAGGAAAGTCAGTAAGGAGGCA
Source organism: Lactifluus subvellereus (assembly GCA_022496195.1). Lineage (NCBI taxonomy): Eukaryota > Fungi > Basidiomycota > Agaricomycetes > Russulales > Russulaceae > Lactifluus > Lactifluus subvellereus. The sequence goes on along the minus strand of WTXC01000040.1, from coordinate 119,135 downwards.
GGGAGAGCGGGTAGGCAAGGTAGATCAGATCGAGACTTGAAAATAAAGCAATAGAAATAAGAAACTAGGTGCGAGAGGGATCATCGGGGAAAGCATCTGGTACAGGTGGCACAGGGACGAGTCTGAATAGGGCTTCATGCAGGGGGAGATTGGCGTATGGACGAGTTGGGACGAAGGCGATGCAAGCAGATTAGATTGGCTCAGATTGGTGTCGAGGGTGCCCAGAAGTGCTCATTACGAGCGCAACGGGCGTGCCCACCTTACACTGTACACTCTAATATCAACTCGCGTCCCCATGCGCTTCCTTCAGGTGTTTTGATATGCAACATCTGATCAGCGACCCATTCGCCCAGCACGCGTCCAAATCAGCTGGCTGCTGGCCTCCGCCGAAAAGGAACAGCTCCTTGGGTGGGTTCAACGCCTCGAATGATCCAATACGCAGAAAAGAGGGTGCGACGCGCGTCACGATGCACGCGGATTCGCGGCGTTCGCGTATAACGGATATTGAAAGGAGGTATATGATAGAGAGGGAGCGCGTGGTGGGTATTCCAAGAGCGTTCATGGCTGGGTCCTCACAGTTAGATAAATAAAATAAAATAATTGAAGGTGGGGGAGGGTGTTCACCTTCTGCGCATAAATATTCCCGTATCGACGAGCGGATGACTGCGAGGCCGTCAGCACGCCGCGAGAAAGGTGTGCGTCCCGCTCCTTTCACTTGAAGCTCGTATGTGGTCTCAGGGTCGGAAGGGTGCGGAGTCGCGTCTGCGAATATCGTTAGAAGAGACTTACATAATGGTATGCGGGGGTAAAGGGACGGAAAAAGACACACGGATCGAGATCGCACGTCCGTCTCCGAGTTGTCCTGCCCAGGCACCAAAATGATGGCCGCTGTAGCGGAGCGACCACGGTGCAAAGGACACGTCTGACTCATCGCCTGATATGAGCATGGCGTGACCTCCGAGGACGTCAATGAGCCCTTGGCGCGTCGCGACCGCCTTGCTATCCTCCGGGTGCTGCCGCTCCTGCCAGTGTAGGCCAGTCTGGCCCAGAGGAGAGGGTTCCCCAACAACTTCAAAGGCATCCCCAACATCCAGATGCGGCAGGCAATCTCGCAGTCCGGTATCGGACAGACCCAAAAATTCCATCGGATTGCTCCTGTAGGCAGGGTATAGCTTCTGCAGAGGTTCGTTGCCACCCGACCCTGTCTGTTCCGCGGGTTCTGCTAGGTTCAAGGCCTCTCGACGTGCGGCGAGCCATTGCTCTAAGTTACGTACTCCTCTTTATCGAAGGGTTCGGGCGGGTCCTCCGGTGGCTCGATCTTGTAAGGAAAGGGAGAGGGAATGGTGAGACATGTGAGAAGTGGGCCTCTGGGGAGATAATGCGCCCGCGACGCTGGATGGACGGATTGTTCCTCAAGGCATATTTGAAAGCAGAGATGGAGGGTGTTGCGGGATCCGGGGTGAGATTATGATTGAGAAGCTTAGAGGGAGGGGGAAGAGGGCAGAAATGGGGTACTTTGTGTGTGACGACATCATGCGTGCGATTCCCAGCATGCAAGAGTAAGGAGACGTGAATCGACACTGTGTCTCTACCGAGTGGAGAGCAGAGCACCATCGGAGACGGCAGGGTTGTCTGGGATGGGGACCCTGTTTTTGGCGCTTATTCCTGCTTGCACTGTCCGCCGCGCGTTGACAGACGCTGCGGCTTCGTCGAATGGCAAGGGCTCGACGCAGTTAAGGAGCATATCAAGAAGGAGTAAGCTTTCTGCCGTGACAGTAACTCATGTTCTTCAATGACACCGCGGACAGGCATCATGAAAATGGACCATTAGAGGGCGAGGATTTCTTCTTCGATTACGCGTCGAGGCGGTCGGGCATGACGCCGATGCTGGAAATGCCGCCTGACGACAATGGCGAAGGTAGCCGCTGCTAGCACCACCGTGGAAGGACTTTCGAATGATTTGGTGTTCCTGTTCCAGCTCTATGCCACATCACGGACTGGACTATACTCTAATCATCGCATTGTACGGATTAATAACCCCGCGCCTCTCCTTAATCTTAGCATTGATTCTTCACTTGCAATACAACATCGTATGTGAACGAGGAAGGATGCTGATGAATGCCGGGTCGGGTCGTTTCGGAACACTTTCAGTTGCCAATTTGGGCCAGTCGGACTCCAGGCTCGGGCTACGGCACACTGTTTCTATGCGATCTGCTTGGTAGATGGCCATTTCATCGGATGATGCCTCTATTCTCCTCTACTCTGCCCTGACCTCTTCGAAAGGTTTCCACACTACCTCAATCACGCGTCTTGCCCTACGCGGTTCGCGCCTGCGTTCTTGCACGCCCTACCTCTACTTCACACTCTCCGCCCAACTCTTTCGTAGACCTGTACGAACTCGACCATCGCCGCGCATTCTACACGTTCCAGCTCTTCGGAGGGGGTGACCTGGAGGCCCCCGTGTTCGCACCTGGTGCTGCCGGTGCCGGTGGGCCGTCCGGATTGTTGCTGGACCTGGCCGTCCCGGAGGGTGGCGATGACGAGAGCGTGCTCAGCATCGAAGTGCCCTTGCACGCGCGATACGGCGTCCCGAAAACGGAGGGCGAACCGATAGACGAAGTCCTTCTGCCACCACCCGAGGCATTCTGGGCGTGCGCACAGGAGGGAGCGGTTGGCAGTGGCGGAGGTGCGTCTTATGTTTCTCCCATGCCCTCCGGCACGAATGGCAACTTGGGATCTCACGACGTGTTTTGTTTTTTTCTCGTGAATGACGACTATACATCGATCGCCCACCCTATGTGTGTAATGTACAGCAGGATGCGCGCAAGTATCCGACGCGTTGCGCGAAGTCATCGAGCTCGTGCCCGCACTCGAGGACGCATCGACGCTTGTCTTGATCCCGCGTGTGGAGCCCGTGCGCGCGCAGACACTCCGCGTACCTGTGGGCGACGGGGGAGACGTGGCGCTGGCGGAGACTGGTACAATTGTTGTGATCCTAGTTGCATTTGCGTATCTACTACGTGTGCGGTTGTGCATATCAGTGTGGCAAAAAAAGACATGTGATCATTGGTGTGGGGTATTTGGGGTAACGAATTCTCATAACCGCGATGACTAGTTTAAGTAACGCACTGTACAATTCGAGAAATTATCGTTTGCAACGAACGAGGATCGCCGCGGCGTACAGTAAACAGAATCATGTAACCCAAAGTTTGCTCTTGCCAGCTCCAATGTGTGCCCTGCTCTGCCCTAAGTAACCTGACAACGGAGTAACAGTAATATAAAAATTAGTGGTTCATGGACCATGGTCTGCCTTCCTAAAGCAGTTTCCACCGTGACTGCACTGGTACCTGGCCATCAACCGATTCGACCCGAATTACCACCCGACCACCAGCACGACAGGGTTGAAGGTAACGGATGGCCTCGTCAGTCTCCAGCCTGTTCGAGAGAACCGAGTCATTATCATCCATCGCGGCGTCTACATCAACAGAGGTGCCGTCGGGTCCTTTAAGCGGACCATCAGATACAACCTGGCGTCGCCAGCGTCTGCTACACATTGGCTCCGTTCAAACCCTCTCCACTGAGCGGGAAGATCAAGATGCAGTGGAGGCAACTCTCATAGTTCACCATCGCCCCGGCATGCAAAAGCCTCACTCATCATATGGAACCCTGCCACACGTCAACCCGAAGAAGTCTACTAGTAGGCGTCACGGTCTTCCCACACTCCCCGCTCTTGGTCTTCCCAGCCGCGTCCCTTCTCTTTCCAACTCGCCGACCCAAAGGTATGGAACTCTCGATCGGCCGTCCATTTTCCGTACCCGTACCCGTCCCATTTCTGCATATGATGAACCAGCCTCCGGTGCCTTGGCCCGCACACCGGGAGAACCAGACTTGGATCTCGACACAGGACGTGCCGTCAGGGCGAATGGAATCCGCGTCTGGTACTCTTCCTTCTCTTCCGTCGATTGGCTGCATGATGCCATCAAAGACTCAACGCGCATGTATCGCCTCCGGCGTAGCAAGTCCGTACGCGGACGTGTGCGCAGTGCGGCTGACCGGTTGATGGGCTGGGTCATCGTCACGATCGTCGGGTTCCTCACGGCTATCGCGGCCTTCTTGATCGCCCGAAGCGAGCAGTGGCTGTTCGACATCAAGTATGGCTATTGTACGACTGGGTGGTGGAAGGCACACAGGTTCTGCTGTCCGACCATCTCAGAGGAGAGGAATTTCGCCCCCGGCGCGTCGAACGTGACTTGCGTCGCTTGGGCGTCTTGGGGCGAAGCCCTCACTGAGGCCGGGGCCACTCAACTGTCGCGCATCCTGGTTGGACGCGCTACGTATGCTCTCTCAGCGGTACGTCATAGCCTTACTTTTCTCTCATCGTGTTAATCAATCCTCGTAGCTGCTCCTCGCACTGGTATCTTCCACCCTCACGATCTATCTAACCGCGTCAACGTCCTTTGTCACGCGGAAAGATTCCGGGGTGCTTGCTCCCGACTTTGCCAGTGTCCCCGAAAACGGCAAAGCCTCTGCACCGCCATCAGATCCTCCCGCAAAACGTAAAGTTCTGTACTACGCCGCCGGAAGCGGTATACCGGAAATAAAAACCATTCTCTCTGGTCCGTGGATCATGTGGACCGGTTGACGGCGTTATTGACGGCATTTTGTTGACAGGGTTTGTCATACACGGTTACCTTGGAGGTCACACGTTGTTCACTAAGGCCGTTGGCTTGTCTTTGGCTGTCGCGTCGGGACTCTCCCTTGGAAAGGAAGGTCCTTTCGTCCACATAGCAAGTTGTATCGGGAATATTGTCAGTCGATATTTTGCCAAGTATGAAAATAATGAAGGTGGGCTATCAGCTAGACTACTTCCTTAGTCCCCTGATGGGCCGTCATACAGGCAAACGGCGCGAGATACTCAGCGCTGCAAGCGCTGCAGGCGTTGCAGTAGCATTCGGAGCCCCCATTGGTGGCGTCTTGTTCAGCCTGGAAGAAGTTTCTTATTTCTTCCCTCCAAAGGTTAGCGATCACACGTTCGAAAATGATCTCCTCTGAAGCAACAAATTTCCAGGTCATGTGGCGAAGGTACCCTCCTCAGGCACAGGCGATTTGCTTTCATTCTGAACCTGCGTGTTAGCTTTTTTTGTGCGATGATAGCCGCGATGACGTTGCGTTTCCTCGATCCCTTCGGAACGGGCAAGCTTGTCCTCTTCCAGGTCACGTACGACAAAGTCTGTAACAACCATTGTACTGTGACAATATCTCTCTGATAAGTTCCATTACCAGGACTGGCATGCTTATGAACTGGTCCCTTTTCTTCTCCTGGGCGTTTTCGGCGGCGTGTACGGCGCATATTTCTCAAAGTTGAATTACAGATGGAGCCGCGATGTGCGGAACAAGACTTGGCTCAAGAACCACCCCATCGCAGAAGTTCTCTTGGTTGGTTGAGCTTTGCACATGCTGAATAGAGCTGATCTCATCTCAAGATCACGGCGATTACGACGATCTTAAATTTCGTAAATGGATATACGCTTATGGGTGGCACAGAGCTCGTATACAACCTCTTCGCCATGTGTCTACCGGGTTCACCCAATACCCACGCGGGTCTTTGCGTACTTGACCCTGGCAAGCAGACATTCCACGTCATGCGCATGATAGCAGTCGCGCTCGTCGTAAAGGCTGCCCTCACCGTCGTAACCTTCGGCATCAAGGTTCCCGCGGGAATCTTTATCCCGACCCTTGGTGTTGGCGCATGCGCTGGTCGCATCGTGGGGCTTGTGGTACAGTACGCGCGGTGGCGTTGGCCTACCGCACCTGTCTTTGCCTCTTGCCCGGAAAATTCTCTATGCGTGATCCCAGGGTTGTATGCGATGGTTGGCGCAGCAGCCGCGCTGTCTGGCGTCACGCGGACAACAGTTTCGTTGGCTGTGATCATGTTTGAGTTGACAGATACTCTCACGTATGCAGTACCAGTCATGCTTGCTGTCCTGGTTGCCAAGACCGTCGCGGACGCTCTGGAACCCAAAGGGATCTACGATCTTGTGATCGAGTGCGCAACCCTTTGGTATTCTGCCGCAGTCTTCTGTGCTAATGAAGATTCAGGCTTTCTCAGCTCCCGTACCTCAACGCGAAGCACCAATACCTATGGGGCGGTCTGACCGTCAGTGATGCCGTGAGTTCACATCCCTCCTGTTCCTCCTCGCAGACACCTGATGGGTACCTTATCTGCAGATGGATCGCGACGTGGAAGCCATCCATGTCGGGCATTCGAATACGGTGTGCACCCTGCGGGACCAACTTGCAAAGGTTGCTGCTGCAGGCTATGCGGATATAGGGTTCCCTATCCTGCGCAGCGACGAGGATGGCAGGTCACGCATGCTTGGTTTTATCGGTGGTAATGAGCTAGAGCATGCACTCAGTACGCCTTCATCTGCTACCCGTCTCCACGAGTCGCCCGAAAGCTAATCTGGCACGACTTGTCCAGGTATCGTTGCGGAGGAGGCGGATCATCCCGTGTCATTTCATCCGAGTCGTCATCTCTACAGATCCCTCTCATCATCCTCCCTCTCGTCGATTCTGGAACACCCTGAGGATCCATTTGACTTTAGCGTGTACATGGATAAGGTACGTCCTTCCGCGAAACGTTCTCCGGGGAAATTCCTCATTACAATCACGCAGACTCCACTGACCATTAGCATTAACTCCCCGTTGGAACTTGTACAGCAATTTTTCGTCAAGCTTGGAGCACGATATGTTGTCGCGACAGATGCGGATGGTTACTGTGAGTTGTTATGTCCCTTTGCATCAACGGATGGTGGTGGGCTCATCTCAAACATTCGTAGACGAAGGCCTGATTGACAAAAATGGCTGGCTCGCGTTCCTGGACGAGTTGGAGACGAAAGCTACCTGAACCTCTCTTGCTCTTATACACAGCGCCGACCCGCAATCTCTTTTCAAACTCCGGAGACATTTTTTTTTACCCTGCATACCTACAATTGGAATGGAACCGATCTCACCATCCCAATCTTTCATTCCTGGTATCAATACCATGTGATGTAAATACCTCTGCCCTTGTAGTATGGTCCTGTTCTGCAATCTTTCACCATGATTTTGATACCGCCCAACTGTGCTTCGGGAACTGACAACACAAACGCTTCTTCCTTTACAGATTTGTCACGGAGACCCATCGGAAAACTATTGTGTGTGGCCGAGATTTACATGCTCGGTGTTAGGGCTCTTCCCATCCATGAGTACCTAGTTGTGAGTTCTCTCTACGCGAGTGTTCGCCTAGTAATACATATTCATGGCGACGCACGCCCGCCCCGTGCCAACAGACCCATACAACTTGAATCCTTAGTGATGTCGCGGTTCGAGTTCTCAGCTCAGCAAAGACCGCAACACCGTTGGGGCCAGAATCTGGCAGTTTGCGTCGGTCTCGTGGGAAGGCTGGCCGTGACTGCTAAAAGCCAGAAAAAACGCCAAAGCCGATTCACGGTTGACCGGACCGCGCAACCCGAGCAATCCCTCCTCTCTTGCCGCATCTGCCCGCTCGGCACAGATTGTGGATCTCTCCCCATACGTTCCGATTCGTCTCTTCGCTCCCCATGATCTTTCCCAATGACTGCGTTATGAGCGTGCTTGGTCTCTGTACGAGGCGGCGCTCGGGCACTGGCACTCCGACGTTTTCCCCAGACCGAGACGTCTGGACCAGTGGGGGGATAGACGAAGACGAAGGCGCGGCGGTCGAATTGCGACCTCTTCATAATCGACCCATGCTACGCCAGAGTCGGCCAGACTGCAGCAGCGCGGCGCAAGTTGGACTAATCCGACGTGGTTCGAGCTCACGGCGAGTCCACAAATCGTTCAGGGCCCTCACTGGCCACGGTCTCTCTCTTTTTTTTTTCTTCTTTATTTCCCACTTTGTGCCGCCCCATACTGGTGACCCTTCCAATCGCATCTTGCAAGGGATATTCCAAACACTTCGTCCTTTCATTGAGCTTGGGTTTGACGGACTCATGTGGAATCGCAAGATTCTTGACAAATACACTCGAACAAGTCACCTCAGAATGCATCGCGCACACAGGAAGGCCATTGTTAGCCCCAACTTATTGCGCCCTTCTGTCGTCTAATCACGAGTTTTCCAGGTGGGGTACGATGTATGATCTTGACGACAACCAACTCCGCCGGGGATTGCTCTCTTTCGCGATAGAAAAACTACTTCACAATTCAATAGTCTCGGCTGACTCGGACACAAGGCACCAGCGGTATGCCATTTTGTCGCAGCGGTTGGCCCTGGGCATCGACACTACGGCATACATCTCGTCAACCTAGATCGGTGCTGAAGCAACCCTGGAGCAGATAACGAACCATATGCGTGTTTGCGTGGAGATCGGAGGAGGAATTGAAACGATACGCGGCATTGCCGTGTAAGGTCAGCGTGTGCGCTGCCCTCGTGAATCGCACGTTTCGTACCCTTCGCCCTCAAAACCGCTGACCTCGGTGATGCCGCAACGACCCTCGTACTTCGGCGCGCCACCAAGGCCATCGCCTCCTCGCCCCCTGCCCCGCTCGCGTGCTTAACGCCACCACATGTCTCGCTTATCTCTTTGTTTCTCTTTAGACTATCTAGCTGTGCTGCCTCGGGCACCGCTTAGACTTTGCGCCTCGGGCAGCTACGCCCCTCGTGTTCTCATTGTCCTCTCTTTGTTCTCGTCCGTTTTTGGTAATGTCTCGTTAATCTCCCTGTCGCCTCGTGCACAGACTCCTGCGGCGCCCAGTGACGATAATCTGAGGGCGCGCGCGCTTCCCAAATTTTTGGAACACCTGCCTTGCCAGGTTTCTCGGTTCTGAGCTCTCGTCTCGATCCCCTTCGTACGTTCCTACTCTTCTCTGTCGATCCCTCGCGTCCCCCTTTCATAGATTTGCCTTACTTCGCTTGCCTGGTTCTTCGGTGCTGAGCCCTCGTCTCGACCCGTCTGTGTTCGCCTGTGCTACTCTACCTTTCTGCGTCGATATCGTGTTCCCCTCCGTTCCCTCTTCTGTCTTTCTCCTTCTCCTTGTCTCACTTCCGGTTCGCGTCCTTTACTTTACAATCCGTCCTCTTCGTGTCCGCTGACTTCGTACGATTACTCGTTATACCGTACTCTACGATTCACGCCACGCGCTCCTGTGTCCCCTCTGATGTATTTAAGCCCTCTGTTCTGTGCAATTGAAGGGCAAGCAACCACCAGCGTTTTAGAGCTGCTGCGAGCCCATCTCCTCCTCTCTCTCGTGTGACTTCCTCTCGTGCGTGCCTCAAACCCTTGAGAACGCCTTCGCCCTTGCTCTCGCCATTGCACCACCTTCAACGCCCTCTTTCTCCCTCCGAACTCACTCGCGTGTCCCGCACGCACAGCCGCTTCCGAACCTACAGTATCCTTTCCGAGGCAGCTTCTTACAGTATGTCGTGAGGCGACGGTTCGACCTAGCTGATGCCCTTTCAGGCGTTCTAGGCGGGTTCTCGATCCACATAGGAGATCATGGAGAGTTACTGGTCGCTGCATTCTTCACATGGGCTCGTGACGCCGTGATGGCGAAGCAACTTCCGCCTCCTTTTCCAGAGTTTTTGCCGTCACTTCTCGGTCAAGGAACTATTCTCTTGTCTCTTTTCTGAGCGAATCGTCCAATCAATGTTCAATTATACACCGTCGATAAGTCCACCAAAAACGAAACAGTGGACGTTTGGAGAGGTTCTAGGTCTGCAAACATGCATTTCAACCACTTCATTCAATCTCAAGAACGAGACTTCATAACGTGTCGATATCTAATCGCACTCATAGCACGGGGCGCAGCCGTGTTGGGTGCCAACTGTCAACCGGGCTTTGACGCGGTTATCCCGTATCTGTATGGCAGCACTGACCTCGACAACAAGAATGTTAGTTTCATCGTATCTCAAGTGATGAACGATAGCAAATTCAGTCTACCCGATTCCGAAAAATGGACCCGTTCGAACGCGACCTGCTTGAGAATCAGACCTTGATAAATCAGATTTTGACAAACCGAACTGCCAGTTCTCCATTCCCATCATTCGTATCGTGTTTGCCGCGGGAAGCAGTCCACCGTCACCCCCATGAGGTACTCCTCACCGTCGGAGGGTGCCAGTTCGTCGAGCTTCAACAAGGCGGAGAACCCCGCTTCACATCGTACGACTACTGGTGCTCGAGAATCGGTCCAGATCTCCTCCAGCCAGTCGGAAAAGCAGATGAGAGGTGGAATGGATTGTTAGACCTACCAGATCAATGGTCTTCCTTTTATGATCGTTCACCGGCACTGGACATACTGCACTCATAATTTCCTGCTAGTTCATGCGATAAATTTCACTTGAGCCGTTGGTTGTCAGACAGCTGGATTTCTGGGCGTTCTTGAGCGGTGGACTATCATTGTATTACTGTCCTTGTACTCTTCGATAACATCCTCGCACCACTACTAGTATGATGGCTATAGCATGATTGCGTGTCTGAGATGGTAAATATTATCCTGCGTAGCATGATGGTGCAGTGTGCCCCTCGTAAGGCGATGCAAGCAGAAAAATGGGTGGGTGTGACTTGGAATAAACTAGGGTGGATGGACAAAATAACCGTGTCCTTGTTCTGACCGACTCGGAAGCCTGACCGGAAAGTGATGTATTACTTCCACTATGCAGAGATATCCCCACAAATACTCAATTCTTCCTTCACCATACAAGCAAGTCCTTCTTCCATGTCTTCTGTTCTGGTCGCTCTCAGGCTGTCTACCTCTGCTTTGGGCGTTTGGCGTTTTCCTATTGAGCTTTCGCCCGAGATCATCTGGGTTGCGCTGGGACGATATATAACTACTACTAGTACTGTAGTAGTAGGTTCGTAACGGATGTGGTGCCAGTGATAAGTCTATGTCACATAGTATCGTCCACAGGGGTAATCAAAAAAGAGATGTCTGACTACCTTCTAGTACACATACTACTAGTAGTACGACCCCATCCTCGTACTTGCGCCATATTCACTAGTAACAAGATCCAGTATGTATTCTTGAAGGAACATACTGTACATTATAAGAACAAGAGTCGAGTAAGTCACGGTATCATTCCCTTTGTTAAAGGTTGCCCTTTGCTCGAGGACGCTGAATTGGCGTGCCAGTGCTGGTTGACTTTTTTCCGACTTTTTTCCGTTTTCGGTGTGACTACTAAAGACAGTAGCTGTGACAAGCGCGAACACTGGTCACTGGCATCTCACTGCAAGACGCGCTCGCCACCCCGGGCCTACAGTAGTAACAAATCACCGGGACACAGCTTTATCTCAACTAAGCTCATGAAATGAAACAGCTTCTGGGGACCACCGAATCAACAGTTGGGAGGAACAAGAAAACCATCATAGGTCAGCAAAAACTGTGCACACGAATTAAGTTAGTACAGTACTCGACTGCATCCGTGTCGCCCTCACTGACGTGGACTCCAGTCGGAGCCAATGCGCTTCCGTAGCGAATTCTCCGTTTTTTTTTTGAGTCCATTAGGGTGCGCCTTGGGGTACAGAACCCTATGTAGCACTATACAACTCCGTGGGTCTAATATAACCTGCTCCGTTTCAATGATTTCTGCTGCCTAAAAACCTTCTCCCATGCCTTTTTATGGGCAATCGTGGCGTATCGTAGGGCTTCTGTGGCGAATTCTCCGTTACTAGTGTGGGAACGGGTATGCAATTTACAGTCCGCAGTGTGACTCGAGGTGCGCCCTAGGAAGCGCTACACAGCAGGCACCTGAGCGACTCCTCCCTGGGCATATAATGTCGAGATGGCTCCGCCACAAGGCCGCTCATTGCCCCCGTTTCGCTCCTACTACTAAGGCATGGGAAAGGACTCGTCAACGACTAACGACTCGGTTCTGGGCAAGAAAAGGGATGTGTTTGACCCCCATGATAGAAAGACCGTCGAGCACCGCAAGTTAGGCGTGTGGGACCTCTATGTCGAGCGTGACAAGCTGCTGTCGTATTTTCCTACTTCGTGGAAGATCGAAACGTATGTGGGGATGTGGAATGATATCCCATATTTGTGTAGGGCTATACGCGACATGTGCACCATAGCATGGCCGCTACTTTCGCTCTACCTTATCCTCACTTTGGCACAGTCCTTGCTCCCAGCTTTGAGTTTATGGCGCGTTAATTTATTTCCTCTCGATGACAAGAAATGCTCATTATGTTTCAGGTTCTCGGGACAGCTCCTTAGCATCGTGAGGACCAACTTAATGTTTCCACCAAGTCTCTGGAACTGAGCCTTTTTCCCTTTCTCATTCGTTTCACAGGTCCAAATCGCCGTTGAAAAGCATACCGTCGACACGCGTTCCCTCTTCCAAATTGCCGGCGGACGGACCCTCTGTGCAGCTGCCCAGCATTTTCTTAGATACGCTTCGGATAGGGCGTCCACAGCCCTTAATGGACGCTCCAGACAGTTTTACTCAACGCACATTTTCCACGCCATGGCTCGGCTCGACGTCCCCACCTGGGACGATCCCACCGTAGCCGGACATATTAATGCGCTAGTTCCCAATCATCACTATACCGCCGCATGGGGGGCAATCACGACCTTGGTAGACACAGTGTCTGCTTTCCTTAGGATGTTTTCCCAGACAGCTATCCTGTTCAGTGTCCTGCGGGGGCAGCGGGATGGGCAGTTGCTCGCCCTGCTGTCATTTGCCAGTGATCTGGCATCATATTTCGACATGTGTGATGCCTTCTATTTGGGTAGAGGTAAGAAACTCGCTGCAAATGTTAGCTCCCGCTGAACGATGGTATCAGCTTGGGCTGCCACCACGCGCAATGAGGACTTCATCAGGATGGAGGGCCTCAGGCTTCTCGTCAACAAGTCCCGTCACCGCAAGGAACTCGTCGCAGGTGGCCTTTCCGAGTACCTTACTGCCGGCACGTTAACAATTTAAAGTAGCGATGCCTTACTGAACCATTTAACAGAATATCGTGCCCTAGCTGACCGGGTGGGAAGAGACGCGAGTGGCTTCTGGTCGGCTTATTATGGCTCATACAACAGTGGTGGATTCCGGCCTATCCGCCTCCTTCGGCTCCCGTTGCGTGAGCTGCCCCAGGTACGCTTACGCAGGAAATAGCTTCTTTTGCACAATCTGATCTCAGGCTGCTTCAGGTCGTCATTGCCCTCCGAGCAGTCCAGCAACCGTCGTCGATCCCGGTCTCACTCGCGTCCCTCCATCTTATGCAAAACGCTTCGGCTGTATTTATGACACAAGTCAGAACGCTTCTGGAGGAAACGGGGAGTTTTTCTGATCGACTATCCGCACTGAGAAAACTCTTCGAGGCTGTGAACATTTCAAACGAAGTCACAGACGGGACTATTCCATTCCCAGAGAATGAGCAGTCACTGCGTCATGGAATATCGTTGGAATTCAGGTACCTCGTCTGTGGTCTGTGTATCGTCCGAGAAGTTAATGTGACTGTTATCTCCTCAGGAGGGTGTCATTTCGATATCCCGGCAGCGAGAGGTATGCTCTGCGTGATGTTTCCTTTACAATTGGGCCGGGACAACTTTGCGTACGTCCATTGATGTCACCCTTGAAAGTACGAAGTGCTCACGTCCCCTTCCCATCATAGGTCATCCTTGGTTCGAACGGATCTGGGAAAAGTACAATTCTAAAGCTTCTGGCTCGTATATATGACCCCACAGAGGGAACCATCCTTGTTGACGGGCAGGACATCAAGACATTACGGCTGGCAGATGTTCGGCGCACGATGACAATCTTGTTCCAGGACTTCACGCTCTTTCCCCTTACAGTAAGTCCTATGCGCAAATGCGCTGTACCGAAGCCCATGAACACGTGTATTCACAGATTCGAGAAAACATTGCCCTTGGAGATCCTACTCATGCACATGACGACGCCTCGATCGAGCGAGCTGCGCATCTTGGCGGGGCATCCGAGCTTATCTCTCGCCTCCCAGATGGTTTTAATACTTATCTCGAGCGGCCTGTCCGTGATGTCTACGCGGGCCTGGCAGAAGGAACGACGACGCTTTTCGGGCGGAAGGTTGACAACAGTTATTTGCGAGGTGTTGTGGACAGCCCAGCCGACAATGCGCTAAGTGGTGGAGAGACGCAGAGGGTGGCGGTGGCGAGGACGTTCATGCGGTCTTCAGCAGAACAGGGGGTCGGAATGTTACTGTTTGATGAGCCGAGTGCCTCGCTGGATCCTACTGCCGAACATGGTACGAGCTCCCTCCAATGGTCCATTCTATCATCAATGCTAAGCTCACGTGTGACCAGATCTATTCTCTCGCCTTCGAGAGTTGCGAGGAAATAAGACGATGATATTCTCTACTCACCGGTTTGGAAACCTTACACGCCACGCAGATATCATTTTGTGTGTTTCTTTTGTTTCCATTTAAGCTATGTATCGATTAACTAACCTCTGACCACAGATATCTGAACGATTCGGTAATTCTCGAGACGGGCACTCATGAAGAGCTGATGAAGCGGGAGAGCTCTGATTATGCTCGTCTGTGGCGTATTCAGGCTCAAGCATTTTTGTGAATGTGGCAAAACATGATGATCGCTTGTAGGGCTTGGATAGGATATCCGGGTTGGTTGGATTCAGTTGAAAGGAACGGTTCGGCAACCCTTCACTAAAAGGTGGCACGACACTTTACACCCTTGAATAGAAGTCTGTAGATGACATAAAACCATGAGAGTTGTATATTTGTATGACAGTGCCGTGTGGTTCGTCGGTGTACGTTCAAACCGTAGTTCTGAGACGTCACCGCACCATCAGTCGTTCTATCTCCATCCTCTGTACTGTACCCATGAAGATTCGGGCAGAATCGGGCTTTCGCAGCACCCATACCTGAACGCGAAGCAACCATACCTTTACCTTCGGGGCAGACTGGCCGTCCGCATTGCCGTCCGCGCGAGCCCCTCTTGTTCAAGTTCTTCGGACACCTGGCACTACACATACTACAGTAGTACGATCCCCATCCTCGTAGTACTCGCGCTATATTCACTAACAAGATCCACTATGTATTCTTGAAGGGACATACTGGACATAATGATTCCTTGACTCATAGCACGCTGAATTGGAGTATTGGTTGACTTTTCCGACTCCGAGTCTTTTCTGTTCTCTGCCAGTGTACATTATTATACGAGTCCATTGAGGACGCCCGAGACCATCTGGATTGCGCTGAGACGATATATAACTACTACTAGTACTGTAGTAATAGGTTCGTAACGGATGCAGTGCCAGTGATAAGTCAATGTCACATAGTATAGTTCAGTAGCACAGGGGTAATCGAGTCAAAAAAAGAGATATCTGACCTTGTACTACACATACGACTCCTCCGAGTCGTACTCGCGCTATCACTGATATTCATTAGTAACAAGATCCGGTACGGTATGTATTCATATTGTACATTTAAGGACAAGGGTCGAGTAATGTCATGGTATCATTCCCTTTTTTGACTCCGAGTCCGAGTCAGACTGCCCTTTGCTCGAGCACGCTGAATTGGCGTGTTGGTTGACTTTTCCGACTCTTTTCCGTTGGTTGACTTTTTTTTTCCGACTTTTTTCCGTTTTCCGTGTGACTACTAAATACAGTAGCTGTGACAAGCGTAAACACTGGTCATCTCAACGCGCTCGACCTAGTAACAAATCAGAGTCACCGGGACATAGCTTTATCTCAACCGTGACTAAGCTCTTGAAACAGCTTCTGGGGACCGCCGAATCAACAGTTGGGGGGAACAAGAAAACTATCATAGGCCAGCAAAACCGTGCGCAGCCTCCCGGGCCCGAATCAAGTTACTGTAGTACAGTATTCGACTGCATCGCCCTCACTGATGTGGACTCGGAGCCAATACACTTCCGCAGCGACTTTCGCCGAGTCCGCTACTAGTATGGGAACGGGTATGCAATTTACAGTCCGCAGTGACTCGAGGTGCGCCCTAGGAAGCGCTCCACAGCAGGCACCTGAGCGACTCGCGATACTTACGTGACTCTCTGGGCATATAAAGTCGAGTCGGATCCGCCACATGGCCGCTCGCCCCCTTTCGCTCCTACTACTAAGGCATGGGAAAGGACTCATCAACGACTAACGACTCGGTTCTGGGCAAGAAAAGGGACGTGTTTGACCCCCATAATAGAAAGACCGTTCAGCACCGCAAGATAGGCGTGTGGGACCTCTATGTCGAGCGTGACAAGCTGCTGTCGTATTTTCCCACTTCGTGGAAAATCGAAACATATATGGGGATGTGGAATGATATCCCATATTTGTGTAGGGCTATACGCGACATGTGCACCATAGCATGGCCACTACTTTCGCTCTACCTGGTCCTCACTTTGGCACAGTCCTTGCTCCCAGCTTTGAGTTTATGGCGCGTTAATTTATTTCCTCCCGATGACAATAAATGCTCATTATGTTTCAGGTTCTCTGGACAGCTCCTTAGCATCGTGAGGACCAACTTAATGTTTCCACCAAGTCTCTGGAACTGAGCCTTTTCCCCTTTCTCATTCGTTTCACAGGTCCAAATCGCCGTTGAAAAGCATACCGTCGACACGCATTCCCTCTTCCAAATTGCCGGCGGACGGACCCTCTGTGCAGCTGCCCAGCATCTTCTTGAATACGCTTCGGATAGGGCGTCCACAGCCCTTAATGGACGCTCCAGACAGTTTTACTCAACGCACATTTTCCACGCCATGGCTCGGCTCGACGTCCCTACCTGGGACGATCCCACCGTAGCTGGACATATTAATGCGCTCTTTCCTACCACCCATCAGTATACCACCGCATGGGGGGCAATCACGACCTTGGTAGACACAGTGTCTGCTTTCCTTAGGATGTTTTCCCAGACAGCTATCCTGTTCAGTGTCCTGCGGGGGCAGCGGGACGGGCAGCTCCTCGCCCTGCTGTCATTTGCCAGTGATCTGGCATCATATTTCGACATGTATGATGCCTTCTATCTGGGTAAAGGTAAGAAACTCGCTGCAAATGTTAGCTCTCGCTGAACGATGGTATCAGCTTGGGCTGCCACCACGCGCAATGAGGACTTCATCAGGATGGAGGGCCTCAGGCTTCTCGTCAACAAGTCCCATCATCGCAAGGAACTCGTCGCAGGTGGCCTTTCTGAGTACCTTACTGCCGGCACGTTAACAATTTAAAGTAGCGATGCCTTACTGAACCATTTAACAGAATATCGTGCCCTAGCTGACCGGGTGGGAAGAGACGCGAGTGGCTTCTGGTCGGCTTATTCTGATTCATACAACAGTGGTAGATTCCGGCCTATCCGCCTCCTTCGGCTCCCGTTGCGTGAGCTGCCCCAGGTACGCTTCCGCAGGACTAGCTTCTTTTGCGCAATCTGATCTCAGGCTGCTTCAGGTCGTCATTGCCCTTCGAGCAGTCCAGCAACCGTCGTCGATCCCGGTCTCACTCGCGTCCCTCCATCTTATGCAAGACGCTTCGAGTGTATTTATGACACACGTCAGAACGCTTCTGCTGGAAACGGGGAGTTTTTCTGATCGACTATCCGCACTGAGAAAACTCTTCGAGACTGTGAACATATCAAACAAAGTCACAGACGGAACTATTCCATTCCCAGAGAATGAGCAGTCACTGCGTCATGGAATATCGTTGGAATTCAGGTACCTCGTCTGTAGTCTGTGTATCGTCCGAGAAGTTAATGTGACTGTTATCTCCTCAGGAGGGTGTCATTTCGATATCCCAGCAGCGAGAGGTATGCTCTGCGTGATGTTTCCTTTACAATTGGGCCGGGCCAACTTTGCGTACGTTCATTGGTGTCACACCCTTGGAAGTACAAGGTGCTCACGTCCCCTTCCTATCACAGGTCATCCTTGGTTCGAACGGATCTGGGAAAAGTACAATTCTAAAGCTTCTGGCTCGTATATATGACCCCACAGAGGGAACCATCCTTGTTGACGGGCGGGACATCAAGACATTACGGCTGGCAGATGTTCGGCGCACGATGACAATCTTGTTCCAGGACTTCACGCTCTTTCCCCTTACAGTAAGTCCTATGCGCAAATGCGCTGTACCGAAGCCCATGAACACGTATTCACAGATTCGAGAAAACATTGCCCTTGGAGATCCTACTCATGCACATGACGACGCCTCAATCGAGCGAGCTGCGCATCTTGGCGGGGCGTCCGAGCTTATCTCTCGCCTCCCAGATGGTTTTAATACTTACCTCGAGCGGCCTGTCCGTGATATCTATGAGGGCCTGCCAGAAGGAACGACGACGCTTTTCGGGCGGAAAGTTGACAATAGTTATTTACGAGGTGTTGTGGACAGCCCAGCCGACAATGCGCTAAGTGGTGGAGAGACGCAGAGGGTGGCGGTGGCGAGGACGTTCATGCGGTCTTCAGCAGAACAGGGGGTCGGAATGTTACTGTTTGATGAGCCGAGTGCCTCGCTGGATCCTACTGCCGAACATGGTACGAGCTCCCCCCAATGGTTATCATCAATACTAACCTCACGTGTGACCAGATCTATTCTCTCGCCTTCGAGAATTGCGAGGAAATAAGACGATGATATTCTCTACTCACCGGTTTGGAAACCTTACACGCCACGCAGATATCATTTTGTGTGTTTCTTTTGTTTCCATTTAAGCTATGTATCGATTTAACTAACCCTGACCACAGATATCTGAACGATTCGGTAATTCTCGAGACGGGCACTCATGAAGAGCTGATGAAGCGGGAGAGCTCTGATTATGCTCGTCTGTGGCGTGTTCAAGCTCAAGCATTTGTGTGAATGTGGCAAAACATGATGATCGCTTGTAAGGCTTGAATAGAATATCCGAGTTGGTTGGATTCAGTTGAAAGGAACGGTTCGGCAACCCTTCACTAAAAGGTGGCAGGACACCTTACATCCTCGAATAGAAGGCTGTAGATAACATAAAATCAAGAGAGTTGTATATTGTATTACAGTGCCGTGTGGTTCGTCAGTGTACGTTCAAACCGTAGTCTGAGATGTGACCGCACCATCAGTCGTTCTATCTCCCTCCTCTGTACCCGTGAAGATTCAGGCTTTCGCAGCACCCATACCTGAACGTGAAGCAACCATACCTTTACCTTTGGAGCAGACTGGCCGTCCGCATTGCCGTCCGCGCGAGCCCCTCTCTTGTTCAAGTTCTTCTTCAACACCTGGCACTACAGTACATATACTTGTACGATCCCCATCCTCG
Source organism: Lactifluus subvellereus (assembly GCA_022496195.1). Classification (NCBI taxonomy): domain Eukaryota; kingdom Fungi; phylum Basidiomycota; class Agaricomycetes; order Russulales; family Russulaceae; genus Lactifluus; species Lactifluus subvellereus. Next base: position 99,927 of record WTXC01000040.1, on the reverse strand, counting down.
TACTCGCGCTATATTCACTGACAAGATCCACTATGTATTCTTGAAAGGGACATACTGGATATAATGTAACATTCCTTGCCTCAGGGTGCCCTTTGCTCGAGCACGCTGAATTGGCGTATTGATTGACTTTTCCGACTCCGAGTTTTTTCCGTTTTGGAGAGAGGGGTCGCGCCCCCAAGTCACTCCTGTAGGATCCGCCGCTATACTACTTGTCCCGTGACTTCCTCATCATGTGACCTTCGACCTCCCTATTCCACCGTGCTAGCTACAGTACGAGTCCGTTGAGAACAAGACTGCGTAATGACCTAAGGGTATCACGCTCACATTGGACCGTGCGTATGAACATTACTTCCTATTCGTCGTAAATTGTTCCCGTGTTGACAGGCGCTGTATGTGGTTTAATCATTGGGTTCAGGGTCCTGACCATCCGCGGAAATGATCGATGCGGCGATGCGCGCATGTGGACTCTCCGTACGTGGTTAAAGGACTACAACACTGTCCTACAGTACCTCAGCCCTGAAATATACAAGGGCGCTAAGTTAGCATATGGAGAATGTACAGTACAATACATCACGGAAAGATGGGAAACCAATTGTCCATTATCCAGAGTCGGCTCTGATTACCCACCAAAAATCTCGCCGCTGAAAACACGACTGAAAGGGAAGACAAAAACCGGTAGATCCTATCCTGCCAGATCCTGAGCTAGTCCAACAGAAGTAGCAAGATCAGACAGTAGGGAGGCCGTGATATCCCTGTGGGCGTGAATTTTGCACGTTGGTCAGGGTCTTTCCGCTGTCACGGTTAAGTGCGACAGGCACTTTTGTGTGCACCTGACCTGCTCCTTGGAACCAGGGGAATGTGGTTGGATCGTTCGGGTCCTACATAAGGAGGAGAAAAGGGTGAACATACACGCATTGAGGAGGCGTAGAAACACGCACGTAGAATTTCATAGGTGTGCCAGTTGCGGGCATCCCAGGTGTGGATGACGGCCTGTGTGTTCCGTCGTCTGACGCTGGCGGCCGGAGGGGCTGGGGGGCGCCATCGACCACGGACGTGGCGGACGTGGCTTGCAGGCGCTTTCTTCGCAGCCAGAAGATTGCGAGACCGGCAACGGCGATTGCTACAACGCCACCGAGGGCACCCCCTATGATGGCACACGAGTTCATCGAGGACATCTCCATAGGCATTGGGGTGGGAGTCGGAATCTGGCTAGTGGAGGAGGCATTCAAAACTACCGCGCCAGGAGTTAGTTCAGGGGAGGCTGGGAGGCAAACGTGATGAGACGGCCAAGCAACGAATGGGGAAAGAGATTCCTACCGCCGACGGTGAACGCCGTGTTGTTATTCCAGTTGTTTTCGGGCTGGGATGTACTGTTGGTACGTACGTGATGAAGAAGAAAACTGAGCAACAAACTGTAACATCACAGAGAGCCCATTGGGGCACACGTGTTCCGGAAGGAACAGGGTTGGGGAAACTGGGGGACGTTTCTGGGTCAGGACCAGAGCAGGAAATCCTCTACCGCAACAGTCATCTCACGATGAAACAGGGAAAGTTTTTGTGCAGTTGAACGAATACTGAGACCAGCTAATAGCAGATAAGCCAAGGGAGAATCGGCTCGAGGGCGTCATAGAACGTACGTAATCCACGTTTCTTGCTGGCAACCGTCGCACGCACTTAAAAGCGAATATGCGACGGTGTTGCACTTGCACAAGTTCCCGTCGTCGACACCATTAGGACCAATATACGAGTATCCCGGGCCGAGCGGCGCAATGGAAAACGCTGTGGGAGGTAAGGACGTGAGGTGGTACGAGGGAGATCACTCACCGCCCTGGTTACATGTTGCCATCAAGTAAGCTGCGACTGTACACGGACTTTGACGAAGAGAGTTAGATGTCTGGACCAAGAAAGCATCGACTTTTTGACAACTAGGTCTGCGAAAAGAAATTGCTTTCCCGCACCCATTGCCACGGTGGGCTGCAATCTGCTGGAGCATCGATTTGAGCGACCGCAATGCCAGAAAGGAGCAACAAAGGCGCGAGTATTGCGAGCCTTGACATTTGTGACAGCCCCAAGTATAGGGGAGTTGGGACGGGGGGAGGCCAGTTACAGGGCTGAGAAACATGTGGTCGATGACTTGTGAGTCTTTATAAAAGAGTCGCCTCATGGCAGTTAGCGCTGCACAATTACAGTCACCTGCGGTGCTGGGCGAAACGTCAAAGCCAAACCGAGTGCTGTTTGGATTTGCTGCCATATACGAGTATGATTCGATGCAGCGATGCTATAATGACCTTCCCACATACCTTCCTCGGAGTCGGCAGGATCACCACTTGTCTAGTCCTTGGAACTGGGCCCTGGGGTGTCCATGGCATATTACCTCGTTACCTTGCTGCAACTTTGAAGCAAGGTCACCCAGGCCTGGGTACGGCGCGCGGCACGCGATCATGATGCTGCACTGTATGATAGCATGTGACACCATCATGATCGCCGCACGTAAAATTCAGCACCTTCCGCCCGCCAGTATGCATCGTGACCCACGAACCCTCGCCTATCTGAATTACGCATGTCTTCGTGAGTGGGGTTTAACCCTCTGGCGACATGGCATCACCCAAACTCAACAAGCGGAGCCGTTGCCATTGAGCGCATTCTGCCAGTGTTGTGCCGGTCGCGACCTTGAGGTCAGAGTCACTGATTGTAATTAGTAATAAATTGTGGGAAAGTCACCGACAGTCGTCAACGTTCAAACGTTCGCGACTTTCTGCTATGTCCTGGGGTCCTGCATCTTGTCTCTTATCCACTACAACCTATCGAACATGAGGCAGATGACGTGCTGAGTGAGTGAATCTCATTTGACTATACTGTAGTTATTTACTTCGAAATCCCTCTACCTTCAATTACCTCACATAGTACACTGGGACACCCCCCTGGCACCACATAAAGTCGTGGTCGTGTACGGTTGCAAAAAGTCGTAGTCAGTGACAGTGTCAAAGAATAGGGAAGGAGGTCAGAGGTCACATGATAGTCACGGGACAAGTAGTACATATAGCGGATCATGTGCGTAGAGTAACCTGGGTTGAACCCATCGACGAGTCCTTGGGGGCGCAACCCCTCTCTCCGCCGGCACAACGCTGGTCTCGTCACGTTTGAGTGCGATAGCCAACGCGTCCAATGTCCCTTACGCTGTCCTTTACGCTGCCGTAGCGGAGATACAATCGGCTGTATAGTCGGCATGACAGCCCATGATGAAAGTTTTGAAACTCCCAATTTTGGACCGGATTTCTTCCGACACAACCACCCAATCACCTTCTACCAAAGTGACACTTCAAGTGGATAGTTCATATAGTAATACATCGACTCCAAAAGCCGATCGTCAAAAGGTGTTGTCGATGCGTTTCTATTCGTGATTTAAAAAGGTTTTGAAACTCCCCACGCGTGATAGTAGGGGCCCGGGCAAGGCGGCGGTGCGTCAGTGCTAACTGAGGTCCTGAGGATGCAAGACCCGCAGGACTCGGACACACTTGTGGGCCTGCCTCAGGCTCGCTGTGGGGCTATCAGTCGTGTCAGTGGTGACTTTCATTCCGTCTCATCTTTGCAGGACCAACTTGAACCCTCCCAGTTATGACTTGACTACACCCTTTAATAAGATTACTCACTTGTACTGTCTTTCTGTAACTAATGGACTTAAAAGCTCGTAAACTGGATCTGTCCCCAAGGCATGGCTTGCGTCAACAGACGTCGCAATCGATACGATCAGCTGAGTTCTCAATCATGCCGGGTGTCACACGTGACGATACGGACCGGTGGTGAGTTCTGACTGCTGCCAGGTAGTATGGGAAAGGGTATTCGAGGTGCGCCCTAGGATAGGAAGCGCTACACAGCAGGCACCTGAGTGTCTACGTTCCCAAACCGGTGACTCCCCTCGATAACGTGATTCCCTGCGTATATAAAGTCGAGACGGATCCGCCACAAGGCCGCTCATTGCCCCCCTTTCGCTCCTACTACTAAGACATGGGAAAGAACTCATCAACGACTAGCGACTCGTTTCTGAACAAGAAAAGGGATGTGTTTGACCCCCATGATAGAAAGACCGTTCAGCACCGCAAGATAGGCGTATGGGACCTCTATGTCGAGCGTGACAAGCTGCTGTCGTATTTTCCCACTTCGTGGAAGATCGAAACGTATGTGGGGATGTGGAATGATGTCCCATATCTGTGTAGGGCTATACGCGACATGTGCACCATAGCATGGCCGCTGCTTTTGCTCTACCTGGTCCTCACTTTGGCAAAGTCCTTGCTCCCAGCTTTGAGTTTATGGCGCGTTAATTTCTTTCCTCTCGATGACGATGAATGCTCATTATGTTTCAGGTTCTCGGGACAGCTCCTTAGCATCGTGAGGATCAACTTAATGTTTCCACCAAGTCTCTGGAATTGAGCCTTTTTCCCTTTCTTATTCGTTTCACAGGTCCAAATCGCCGTTGAAAAGCATACCGTCGACACGCGTTCCCTCTTCCAAGTTGTTGGCGGACGGACGTTCTGTGCAGCTGCCCAGCATTTTCTTGAATACACTTCGCATAAGGCGTCCAGAACCCTTAATAGACGGTTTAAACAGCTTTACTCAACGCACATTTTCCACGCCATGGCCTCGGCTCGACGTCCCCACCTGGGACGATCCCACCGTAGCTGGACAGATTAATGCGCTCTTTCCCAATAATCGTCATCCATATTCCACCGCATGGGGGGCAATCATGCCCTTGGTAGACACAGTGTCTGCTTTCCTTAGATTGTTTTCCCAGACAGCTATCCTGTTCTGTGTCCTGCGGGAGCAGCGGGACGGGCAGCTCCTCGCCCTGCTGTCATTTGCCAGTGATCTGGCATCATATTTCGACATGCAAGATGCCTTCTATTTGAGTAGAGGTAAGAAACTCGCTGCAAATGTTAGCTCCCGCTGAACGATGGTATCAGCTTGGGCTGCCACCACGCGCATTGAGGACTTTATCAAGATGGAGGGCCTCAAGCTTCTGGTCAGCAAGTCCCATCACCGCAAGGAACTCGTCGCAGGTGGCCTTTCCGAGTACCTTACTGCCGGCACGTTGACTACTTAAAGTAGCTATGCCTTACTGAACCATTTCATAGAATATCGTGCCCTAGCTGACCGGGTGGGGAGACATGCGAGTGGCTTCTGGTCGGCAGTGGTGGATTCCGGCCTATCCGCATCCTTCGGCTTCCGTTGCGCGAGCTACCCCAGGTACGCTTACGCAGGACTAGCTTTTACACAATCTGATCTCAGGCTGCTTCAGGTTGTCATTGCCATTCGAGCAGTCCAGCAACCGTCGTCGATCCCGGTCTCACTCGCGTCCCTCCATCTTATGCAAAACGCTTCGAGTGTATTTATGACACGTCAGAATGCTTCTACACAAAACGGGGAGTTTTTCCGATCGACTATCCTCACTGAGAAAACTCTTCGAGGCTGTGAACATCCCAAACAAAGTCACAGACGGAACTATTCCATTCCCAGAGAATGAGCAGTCACTGCGTCATGGAATATCGTTGGAATTCAGGTACCTCGTCTGTGCTCTGCGTATCGTCCGAGAAGTTAATGTGACTGTTATCTCCTCAGGAGGGTGTCATTTCGATATCCCGGCAGCGAGAGGTATGCTCTGCGTGATGTTTCCTTTACAATTGGGCCGGGACAACTTTACGTACGTCCATTGGTGTCACACCCTTGGAAGTACGAAGTACTCACGTCCCCTTCTCATCACAGGTCATCCTTGGTTCGAACGGATCTGGGAAAAGTACAATTCTAAAGCTTCTGGCTCGTATATATGACCCCACAGAGGGAACCATCCTTGTTGACGGGCGGGACATCAAGACATTACGGCTGGCAGATGTTCGGCGCACGATGGCAATCTTGTTCCAGGACTTCACGCTCTTTCCCCTTACAGTAAGTCCAATACGCAAATGCGCTGTACCGAAGCCCATGAACACGTGTATTCACAGATTCGAGAAAACATTGCCCTTGGAGATCCTACTCATACACATGACGACGCCTCAATCGAGCGAGCTGCGCATCTTGGCGGGGCATCCGAACTTATCTCTCGCCTCCCAGATGGTTTTAATACTTACCTTGAGCGACCTGTCCGTGATATCTATGAGGGCCTGCCAGAAGGAACGACGACGCTTTTCGACCGGAAGGTTGACAATAGTTATTTACAAGGTATTGTAGACACCCCAGCCGACAATGGACTAAGTGGTGGAGAGATGCAGAGGGTGGCAGTGGCAAGAACATTCATGCGGTCTTCAGCAGAACAGAGGGTCGGAATGTTACTGTTTGATGAGCCGAGTGCCTCGCTGGATCCTACTGCCGAACATGGTACGAGCTCCCTCCAATGGTCCATTTGTTTGATCATCAATGCTAACCCCACGTGTGATCAGATCTATTCTCCCGCCTTCGAGAGTTGCGAGGAAACAAGACGATGATCTTCTCGACTCATCGGTTTGGAAACCTTGCGCGCCACGCAGATATCATCTTGTGTGTTTCTTTTGTTTCCATTTAAGCTATGTATCGATTCAACTAACCTCTGACCACAGATATCTGAACGATTCGGTAATTCTCGAGACGGGTACTCATGAAGAGCTGATGAAGCGGGAGGGCTCTGATTGTGCTCATCTGTGGCGTATTCAAGCTCAAGCATTTTTGTGAATGTGGCAAAATATGACGATCGCTGGTGAGGCTCGAATATCCGAGTTGATTGGATTCAGTTGAAAGGAGGAAAGGTTCTGCAACCCTTCACTAAAAGGTGGCACGACAGTGACGACACTTTACACCCTCGAATAGAAGACTGTAGATGACATAAAATCAAGAGTGTTGTATATTGTATTCAAAGAATTACAGTGCCGTGTGGTTCGTCAGTGTACGTTCAAACCATAGTCTAAGCCGTCACGGTGGCCTAGTATGCCACCATCAGTCGTTCTATCTCCCTCTGTACCCATGAGGATTCAGGCTTTCGCAGCACCCATATTTGAACGCGAAGCAACCATACCTTTATATTTGGGGCAGACTGGCCGTCCGCATTGCCGTCCACGCGAGCCCCTCTTATTCAAGTTCGCAGACACCTGATCGAGTCACCTTATCCGCAGATGGACCACGAGTGGAACTCATTCAAGTCGGACACTCAAACATGGCACGCACCCTGCGCAACCAACTTGCAAGGCTTGTTGAAGCAGACTACGCGCATACAGGACTCCCCATATTGCATAGTAGAGACGAGAATGGTGCTGGTTCTCTGTTGTCCCTATCGTGAGAGTGTACTACCGCATTATCTTATCTGGTTCCGCTGTGGATCTACTCCAGATCTACTCCGGATCTGCCAGCGTGTCTGCTAGTATCAGGCTGCCCATATTTTTTCAACACTCCCCTTCAAGCTGATGCTAGTTCCATCTGGATAACATGCTTCCGATATGTGAGTGCGGCCTGGAGGCCAGGGTCTCCACCACCAAGCTCTGCCTTCATCTCGTAATAGATGAGGACTGCTCGCTCGCCAGTTCCGAGGTGGGCGAAAGAAAGACCATCTCCAGCAACTTTCTCTTCCAGCCTGAACTGGCTTTGAATTGAGACGCCAAGAAGCTCCTTGAGATGTCCAAACGTCATGTTCTGTCGCGTCTCTTCGTACACATATATAGTCGACGCATCGCGCATGAATTTCCCTGTTGCCGCCACTTGTTCCGGTGTGAGATTCACTGCGAAGAGGTCGCTCAGGCCATTATAAATTGAATGGGTATTCTGTTCTGTCTTGTAAAGAGAGGGTTTGCCCGATATGCTTGAAGGTGTGTTCGCATTGCGCCCAGCACTAATGGCGACATCACGAGCTGCGATTGACACAACATCATGATGGGAACGGGGCAACGTAGAGTAACGACGATACTCATTGTTATGACCAAATATTGTGGTACCTGTCTTGGCAATATCACAACGAGTTGCTCAATCAGCTGAGCAATAACATGGATGTATCCACTAGGCGGGTCCGGATAATAGTCCTCAATGGCGGCACTTGTGCATAAGAACGTGGCATCGTTATTCTCCCTGAGATAGTCCAGTTGCAAACTTCGTACGAAGCTAGCTATGACATGAGGTGGGTAGTACGGCGGCAAGGGATTGGGCTTCCAAACGGCCAGCTGGCCCAGGGTGCCCAACCCCCCGTAGTCGTGGATCATTTATTCTAGCTTAGTAGCCAAGGCGGTTCGCGGGATTTCCACTCCAAACGGGAGCGGTAAAATATGATTGCATGAGTTGTCGACAAGAGTGCTTTCTTGTCGACAGCTCATGCAATCATGAGAGGTGTGTCATCTCTAGTGTCGTCGCGCATAGCATAGTAGCTGAGGTAGTCACTGGGTTTAACTTACTTAGGTCACTCAGGCTACCGGGCCGCCAGAGTATAAGCGCCGGTTTTCCTCTCCGTGTTCAATTTGGAGTACCCTATAACTATGACTCCCAAGTTCCGGACGAGTTGCGTGCTCATCTTTCCTCTTTCCACATCTATTTACTCCAACATATGAGGAAGGATCGTCGCCGCTCAAAGAAGGGGAAGGGAGGCACTTTTGACCCTCAAAATGGGACCCTCGTCGAGCACCATAAGTTGGGCGTATGGGACCTCTACGTCGAGCGCGACGCGAAGTTGTCGTATTTTCCCGCTTCATGGAGGATAGAGGAGTACGCCGGGATCTTTAACGATCTGCCTTATCTGTGGAGAACCATACGCGACGTGGGCGCGGTAGCATGGCCGCTGCTATTGCTTTACCTCGCCATCACCCTGATGAGCTCTTTGATTCCGGCCCTGAACCTATGGTGCGTTGAATGCTTTTACCCCTCCTTTATGGTAACTAGATGGCATTCCAGGTTCTCGGGGCAGCTCCTGAACATCGTGAGTGCTGACCACGCAAACTTTCCGCAAATCTCTGGCGCTGAGCTCTTTCCTTCGCGTTACGCAGGTTCAGTCTGCCGTTGACAAGCGCGCTGTTGACGCGCATCTCCTCTTCCAGATAGCCGGAGGGCGCGTTCTCTGTGCAGCAGCGGAGCACTTTCTCCATTACGCTTCGAGAAAGGTCTCCACTGCTCTCAACGGGCGTATCAAACGATTCTACTCGGCACATATCTTCCACGCCGTTGCTCGCCTCGACGTCCCCAGCTGGGATGACCCCTTTGTGTCTGCCCAGATCGACGCGGTGGTTCCAAAGGGTCGGAGAACTGTGGCATGGACAGCCATTATGAGTCTAATTCAGACAGGGTCAACTTTCCTCAAGCTGTTTTCTCAGACCGCTGTCCTCATGGGTGTCCTGCGAGAGCAAAGAGACGGCCTCGCGCTCTCCTTTCTTTCATTTGCCGGCGATGCCGTATCCTTTTTCAACCTTTCAGACGAAATAGAAATGGGCGGAGGTAAGAGATGTCGTCCTTCGCACCTCCTGAATCTTACCCAGAGCGTTCTCAGCCTGGGCTGCTACCACGCGTGATAGCGATTTCATCAGGATGGAGGGACTCAAACGCCTAGCTAGCAGCTCGAAACATCGTAAGGAGCTCGTCGCAGGCGGCCTTGCTGGATATCTTACTTCAGGTGCGTCGAGTTCCCTTCGATAAAATGGGCCGCAGTGACCCCTTTTCAGAATATCGCAGCCTAGTGGAACGATTGGGCAACCGCGCGAGCGACTTTTGGTCTGTATATGCAGACACGTTCAGTGACCGCGCCTTTCAGCCCATGCGCCTCCTCAAGCTCCCATTAACTGAGTTACCCCATGTATGGCTACCAAGCACTTTTTTTCGCGCTCGAATCTCAGATTGCTTTAGATTGTCTTTACCCTTCGAGCAGTTCAGCAGCCATCATCGATACCCGTCTCCCTTGCCTCCCTCCATCTCATGCAACGAACGTCAAGCTCGTTTATGGCAGGGGTCAGAGCGCTTCTCGAGCAAACCGGGAATACTTCCGATCAATTATCGGCCCTGCGCAAGCTCTACGAGGTTGGGAATATCGCAAACCAAGTTGCAGACGGTTCCGTTCCGTTTCCGGAGAACGAGCAGTCAACGCGTGACGGAATATGTCTGGAATTCAGGTACTTTTGTATGTTATGGGTCGCTCCCTGGACGCTGATTCGATATTCGTAGGAATGTCTCGTTCCGATATCCTGGAGGTGAGGATTATGCCCTACGCGACATTTCCTTCAGAGTCGGACCTGGCCAGCTTTGCGTACGTGCACGCATAGGATATATTACCTAGACGAAAATTGTCTTACCTCTCATCGCGGATAGGTCATCATCGGTTCTAACGGATCCGGGAAAAGTACAATTCTCAAGCTTGTGGCTCGTATATATGACCCCACTGAGGGAACTATTCTCCTTGATGGAAAGGATATCAAGACGTTGCGTTTGGCGGATATTCGACGCGCTATGGCAATCTTGTTCCAGGACTATACCCACTTTCCTCTCTCCGTAAGTCCAAGTACCCATGCACCCCCCTCCTGGCTTGCCAACGCGCCCAATTACAGATTAGAGAAAACATCGCCCTTGGGGACCCCACTCGTGCTCATGATGATGCCGCAATCGAACGAGCTGCGCGTCTGGGAGGCGCGTCCGAGTTTATCGCACGTCTTCCAGATGGCCTTGATACTTACCTCGAGCGGCCCGTGCGTGACCACTTCTCGGGGCTGCCGGATGGTATGACGACACTGTTCGGACGAAAAGTTGATCATGGGCGGTTGCGGCGTTACATGGACACCCCAACTGATCACGGGTTAAGTGGGGGACAAATGCAAAGGCTAGCAGTGGCGAGAACATTCATGCGCTCTTCATCGGCGGAGCAAGGAGTAGGACTATTGCTATTTGATGAGCCGAGTGCATCGCTAGACCCCAATGCTGAACACGGTATGGCACCCTTACGAGTTTGTCCATTTCGTTTGTTTTTGATAACAAGCATTCTATTAGATCTATTCTCACGCCTTCGGGAATTGCGAGGCAACAAGACGATGATATTTTCGACGCACAGGTTTGGAAGTCTTACACGACACGCTGATCTCATCTTGTATGTTTCCTTTGTTTTCGTTTGAGCCCACTTGACTGACAACTGACCGTAGATATATGAACGAGTCGATGATTCTCGAGACGGGCACCCATGAGAAGTTAATGAAGCGCAAGGAGTCAGACTATGCTCGGCTTTGGCGCATGCAAGCTCAGGCATTCTTATGACAAGTGATGGTAGCACATGGATGATTCTGAGGGCACGGATAGGAATCTTGTATACAATCACCTATAGGACAATCTCATATACATAGCTACCACATGAACGATCAAAAAGCCTGGGGGTACTACCTCTCACACAAGGGACTTATAAATCGGATCACCGGCGGATGAGCTTTAACTTCCGTGAGAGTACTGTAAGCCGTACTAGCACCGATCGCCTTGATCGATCGTCTTCAACATCGCGGATCGCGGTAACTTGTTCAACACTCAATCACGTGGCGAGCTGCCAGAGCGGACGCCGCGGCCGCAATCGACGAAAGGTAGTAGGAAGGAGCACTGTTGCCGCTCACCTCCCTCGTTGCGGACGCTACTACGCAGTAATCAACGCCGACGGACGCAATATCTGGTTGCTCACCGATGTCTATTTCGTGTCAGGACGAAGGACGTGGACTTGAACTCACGGCATCGTCGTGCTGGCACCTCTCGGCGGGGCTCTTGCCAAAGCCATCTAGATCCTCACAACTTGATGTTGCTAATGCCACTGGCACCTGCTAGGCCTGTTCGGCCCCGGCTTCCCTGCCTCGGTCTGCTTTGCTAAGGGGATGGAAACGTTAGGCTTGCCAGTACACGGTGCTGCCAGTAGAGCTGACCTGTAACCATCCTTTTAGCGGGCAGACCCACGCGGGGGAGAGGGGGGGGGGACTGGGAGCCGAGTACTGGCAGGCCCTTACTTGCGGAGCTGCTTGGCTGGAGTTCAACCGTCAACGGTGAATGGGTCCGAGTCATGATGACGAACGACTCAGCATACTCGCTGTACGGGACAATCGTGATTCTACCGCCCTCGAGAATGGGCTGCTTGACCAATCTTTCAAATATACAGTAGCACCATCACGAGTATGGTGGCGCTTTGCCTCCGACTCCTCCTTTCCTACTGGACGGCCCGTTTCGTTGGGAGTGTGGCTATTCCCTTCGTGTATGGGAAAGTCAGCTGTTGGGGACTACAGGATCAGTCCGACAGGCCAGATATACTAGGCGGTGGGTTTGCATGAAGCTAGCCTACAAGCACCGCTAGGATGCGTGGTTGTAGGTTTCTTGCCGCCCAGTGAGCAGGGAGACGTCGGATAGGTGTACCATATCTTAGTCCTGGGGGGAAAGCAACAGCGAAGTCTTACGTGTGGACATTTCCCAACAAATGCCTTTCCCACAACGCGGTGGCACGTGCGAAGATATGGCCCTCAGATAATTTTATACACCCCGACCGTCAGCCCCTTTTTTTGGCAAATTGCAGGACAAGCGTGGGAAGGGAGACCCAGAGTTGCAGGTGACGTTAAACGGAAGCCCTTTCTTGCATACCGCAGCCACACTAGACATGTTACTGTTACTCGTCTCCTGTGCACGAAGGACCGCCGACTTACCTATGCAAACCAGATACGACGTTGGCACCCCGAATGTCGTTATATGGACCATTAACACTTGCCCAACGTTTATCAAATGGAGTTGTACCGACACGCACAACGGCAACGGCACCACTCCAATCGGCACACCTATCCATTGAGTTTACACAGGGTCCGTCGCCACCAACCACGCTCTCTGCATAATCCACCTGACATACTAGTACAACTAATCTTTGACACTGCGTAGCTTCCACCCCTACGGCAAAGTTGGCACTTTTGCCTACTTAATCCCAACATCTACCTCCATTGACCTGGGCCCCTACTGCCCACTTCGAGTTAGTGTCGCCATGTCGGCCATACCCACCTATCGATACAAAAAAAAAGTTTTTCCCTAGGACAGCTACTCTCACTGCCAGATTTCAAAGACATCCCATTGAGTGTGCATGCGCATGCACCGCAAACCTCCGCCTCACGCGACTGGCACTAGTAGGCACGGTCCGAATGGACTAGTTTGGCTGTTCGGCACCCCATTCCATTCATCCTCTTTGCCAGTAGCCCAGGCGTAGTGCCAGTTCAGGTCTAATAGCACAGGGTTTGCCAATTACGCGTGCCGAAAGCTGCCAAAGAGACTGCTCTAGCAGGAAGCTATGACGAGTACTAATGTTGGGATTTTTGTATATAGCACGCACCGGACATTTGCCCCACCCACCCACCTACCTTTCAATCCACCAATTGCACTACAAACAAGATCCCATTCGAAAGATCCCTCCATATGAGTGGAGGAAGTGACCGAGTCACCGGTTACGATGGCCTCAGGGACGATCCTTTCTACCTGGGCTCGTACCCCGTGGTTGGTTTCCACTTGGGCTCTGGCGTCCACAGCTTACCGTCTACAGATCCCGCTTTTCTCTTTGGGCGAACATAACATCCAACAGCCCGGCTCCGTTTACACCGACCTTCCTCCAACACCCTACCCCGGCCTGCCCCCCGGCCTGCCCGGAGGTAGTAGCTACCGTGTCAGTCCAATAGGAGGCCAGACCGTGGTATATCAAGGGCCAGACTTTTTCCGACTCCCTTTCCGGACGCCCTGTTATCCTGGAAACCATATAAATGGTCCTTCATCTTGGACCTACCCACAGAGCCCGGATATTTTTCCTCAACTGATGCCCCCCATTGACCCTTACCCGCAGGTCCCTTTGCTAATCAGTGGCTGCCCTCCATATGACCTTCGGGAGGGGCAGTACAGGGGCGTATCTCCTGCATTCACTGGACGACCCGATACTCTGGTGAGGTCCTACATTAGGTGCCACCTGACCAGAGCAGTTCATACTTACCGGATTGGTAATGTAGGCGGTCCCAGTGCCGATGGTTAGCCCCATAAGCTACAATCAGCCGTTGTACGCCGCGCCCGAACCCTTTCAAGATGGGGTTAGCGACACCGCGCCAAAAGGAACCGAGCCCAGCTGGTGCTGCCCCGTCTCAGGCTGCTCAGCTCCGTTTGGCCGTCCGCAAGAAAGAAGACGACACGTGGTGTCGCACCTGCCACACTGTTTCTACTGTCGAGTCCCTGGCTGCTCTTGGAGAGGAGACCGTGTCGCTGCATTCCTAAGGCACCGGAAAGACCACCCGTCCAGTAGCCAGGCACCCGACAAAGATGAATTCACAATTTACGACCCACTCCCACTGGTCGATGATGTTATAGAAGGCTCTAAGACCATCGGAGAGGCGCAGAGAATTGCAGAGTCGATGGTGAGAAGCAAGGCTCAGGAATTTGGCAAGTCAGAGATATGGGGGAATGCGTGGGGGCGGCGGCGGCGTAGAGAGAAGCAAAGGGTTCGACGAACCCGTGGCGATCACTACTGAAAGGGGAATTCCATACACTTTTCGCGAGAGGTGTTACCCTTTTTCCGAGAGAAGTGGAAAGTAAAATTGGGCATAACGTTCGCTATCTCAAGCATTCAATTGTTGGAAAGTCAACGCGACTCGGATGACCCAGAATGGTGGTATACAGTGCTGAGTTATGATAACTTGAAGCACACGGCCCGGATTTTCATATGGCGCGGCTCCGAATTGCGCTATACAGTATAAATTGGATATTCAAAAAAAATTGCCCCTTCCATGCCTGAACTCGGGAAGATCAAAAAGCCAGGCACATACTCTAGGAGTGCGTTCTGCATGGCCCCCATACAGCAAGGACTTATAAAGGACGGCTGCAGACACCTAGATGTGATTCCCGGGGCCCTACTACCGTAAGTCCGTGACAGAATGACATCTACGGTATGTATGTGTAGTATGTGACAGTCTACCCATCTGTACAGGTGTGTTACCCATTTCCTTTCACGACATGCGCAGAAACTTGAAGGAGCTTCCAGTCCGAGTCGGCCAGTTGACACCGCTCACACTCACTGATCACTAAACACCACACACTTTCGACGTGTCCTTATTCCTCATATGACGAATGAATGAGGGGGCTTGCATGGCCAATGGCAGTAATTGCTCTTGGAAGGGAGAGGGGGCGAGTTGAACCATGTCTGCAAAAAGGTGCACAGTAGATATAACAGCAGCTCGCTCAGGCTCAGACTACCGGATCGGCCCATCGTGATCAAGTACACAACTAACGTAAGCCGGAAGTGTTCTTTTCACTCACTCGCGTCCTGTTTTCACGCCCAACAAGCTAAGTTACTGCTAAGAAAGCTGATATAACACATGAGCAATAGCAATAGATAACTCGTACTTATAGTTCTACGTATGTTTATGTACATGAGACACGTATCGGTGACTGAAAAGAAATGGCAAAGAGAACACGGGGTGCATGACGCTGATGGCCTCGACAGTCTAATCTAAGAGAAAATTCGAAGGCAGAAGGGGGAGATAAAGAGCAAGAGTTGTCAGCGCATGAAGAAGGCACCAAGGCAGTAGAGAAGTATGGAACGCGGAAGGAGGCTGGGCCGGGGATGAACGACTGTGAGAGCGTTAAAAAGTGTGAACATATACGCGAACGGAATGGGATTATTGCACAGAAACTGAACGGTCGGAGGGTATACCTCGTGTGGCGATGGAAAAGAATCTGAGGGAGTGAAGAAAAAAGAAAAAGTTACCTCGTGGGAAAAGAGAAGAGAGTCTGTCGGAGAGGTAAAGGAAAAGGAGACCCGAGAGGTGAGACGACGGCGGACGTGGAGGCTGCATTCAAAGAACAGTAAAGACGATGCATTACCGTAGGATGCGTGAGATATAATAGCGGCATATCGAGGCAAAACAAACTACGATCAAGCCATCCCACGAACGAGAACACAGTGACATGGGACGAGAAGCGCAGGAAGGAGGCAGCGGGGCTCATGTGAGCGCGCTGGTGGAGTGGAGGGAAAGGACAGGAAGCACAGAAAAGGAGCGACTGAACCCGGGATACAGGAGAGGACAACAGCGTTGCGGATGGTATAGTATGGCAGTGGTTGAGATGGAGGTAACTTGCAGAAACGGATTCGGGTCTATTTCAGTTGACGAATTTGAAAGGCAAAACAACGCTTGTCAAGGGCGGAACGGGGCAGAAGATGGAAACCAGTTGCTGATCGGCGGCCCGGCTGCCAAGGCTGTGCCAAGCCACCTGAAATAGGAACTCATATTACGGACCGTCCGTGTTCAGTCGCTCGCAAACGGCGGTTATAGTCGTAGCTTTCACTACACGCCATTCCTATTCCACAACCAGCTCACACACCAGTACAAACGAAGCTACAGTAACACCCGCGTTCGCACAACGCCTCAGGCAACGTTCCTCCCTCTGCCTTGTTCCCAAATCTTCCACTCGTCTTACGTGCAGTCACTTCCCTGAAAACCACCAGGTTTTCAGACCATCCTACTATCCGTTCGTCACATCATCTACGCATACCAGTTTTCCTCTCTTCATCCACAAGGACCATGGTTTCCGATCTCCCCGAGCGCCCCACTATGCAGGCCCCAGAACATCCCGATAATCCACTGGTGCCCGCATCGCGATTTTCGATTCCACAGAAGCCCAAGAAGCGGTTCAGTCTGCTGGGCGTGCTGAAGAAGGTCTTCAAGCGAGAGAAAAGGATGAGAATGACCAAAGGTTGGGTATAAATATTTGGGGAACCATCCAGGTAAGTAACGCAGCGTTATAGAGTTGTCACCAGCCCGTGATCCGTCCGCCAGAGCCTGTTGTCGCGATATTGTAGGGTTTTGCAATGAAGAAATCTTATGTACCAACACTGAATTGACAATTGAGGAGAAATCACGTTGTCGTCCGATTACGGTGTAAGGGGAGTACGTTGTTATGATACAATGCTACGGGGAATCATCAGGGTGTTTGTAAAACGACCTGTAAACGTTGTCAACCTCATTGTTTGAATAGGTTTCTCCCCGTTTTCCACATGCTTTGGTAATGGCTGCGGTGCTTGGGGTGTTATTTCGGATCTTTGAGGGAAGCAGCTTCTGTAGTTGTCATCCTTTCCATCAATCATACCTATGTCTAGTACCTTGTCAGCGAAAGAACGTCAGTAGGCCGTCTGCAGCGTACTTTACAGTGAAGCGGGCGAGCTCGTAACACTTGAAAGATGTAATCATCGACTGCAGTTGATAGCGCAGACGCTGTGGCGTGCCGTCGCGGAGAAGATGGCAGCTGGAAGTCATGCAAAGTGCTTGTGACCAAGCTGAAGAAGGAACACTATCGCATCCCTGTCTGCGGATTCGTCAACACGCATGTTGCACATTCCATCTAGGGGTGGTCTGGGAAGAAGGGTGGAACACCTTTAGGCAGAAGGAGGGGGGTAGAGCGCAATGGCACTGATGCCCTAGACGCCGTCTGATTGTTGAGCATGTTCAAGGCGGAAATGGAAGTCGAAGAGGACCTGTCATCAGTGAGTGAAAAGGGGAGGAATGCGGGAAGAGCTAGTGCTGGTAAGGGTGTCGAGTCATGGAAAAGTGTTAACGTATACATGGACGAGTGGTTGAGGGATGGCACGAGAACGGACAAATGGGATAATCAAAGAGAGGTCGAAGAACTGAATGGAAGAGGTTGGACAGTAAACGCAGAGCGAAAGTAAAGAAATGGGTTACCATATGTGCGGAAGACGATGGAGGTACGCCGGCACACCGGGGCAAGGACAAAGATAACAGCTAAGCGATTAAAGAACAGAGCGGTACATAGCGTGGAGAGCAGGGAAGGGACTGTGACATTCACATGCACCGACTACACCAGGAAGAGACGCGATACGGTCGTGCCTCAGATCGCCGATTGCGAAAGACAGAGTAGGGTTGAGTTGCCAGAAGATGCGCGATGCGCTTCTCAAGAGCATAAAGCAAGGGAGCAGGGAGCAGGGATGTATGCGGGCGACAGTATCTGGGGCAGGGTAACGACAGGCAGAAAAAACGTGGCCGACATGATGACGAATGGTGAGCGAGCGAGACACCAGTGATGGATGGCATATTCGACGGAAGTCACCGAACTTCATGCGAGAAATTTCCACGACCTTTCCCTTTCTTTATGTCTACCGTATGGCGACGAGTCTAGTGATGTCGCGGTTCGAGTCGTCAGATCGGCAAAGACCGCGACCATCACATCGTTGAGCCCAGAAACTGGCAGTTTGCATCGATTTTTGTGCCACACAATCCTGCTCCAGTCTCCAATGGGGAACAGCACTAAGCGCCCAAACCTTAATACCGGACCGCGCCGCGGCATACCGGACCGTGGCAAACACGTTACGATCTGAGATAAGTTTCTTCCCACGCACGACGGGAGTCCTAGGGTTGAGGGGGGAGAAGGTCAGCTACAGGAGTGGGGATGGTACCCTCAGTAGGTGCAGACACCATCCCCACAGCAGGCGCTGGTGCAGGAGATGGCCCTGGCTCCTTACTAGCAGGGATAGCAGTCGCCTCAGTTTGGGGGACGAGGGAGGCGACGGTTCCTCACCACTGAAAGGGCTACAGCCACCTCAGGCTTAGGGGCATATACAACGCCTAGTTATGCAGAAGCAGTGAGTTCAGTGAGCTCAGAGACAGTAGACCTAACACGGGAGGTGGAGCAACAGAACATGTCGACCTGATTCCTGTGGGCGCTTGAACGGACACAGCCTCGGGCTCCAGGCTCTGAACAATGGGCCTTAGTCTTCGCCGCAGTGGTGGCAGCTTTCTTCGGTGTCATTATTCGTGGGTAGCGCAACGAGCAACTTCTCGGTGGGTGCGGGTGTGACCTCCGCTGGCCCCCCAACAGGGGTGGTGGTGGGCGGGTCGCTGGGGCCCTTGAGGTGCCAGGAAGGATACTGATGAGCACGTTGGATGTGCGCGGGATGGGGATCTGGACAGGGTGCGCAGTAAGGTTATTTGAGCAATGTGGTGGGGTAGGGGTGGAACGTATCTCTGCGGCAGTACGAACGAGTTCCTGGAGAGCTCAGGACTCAGGAGCAAGCTGGCGGACACCAAACCCGACTTGAAGCCCTTCGCAGCCTTCTGCACCTCTTGCCGGCTTGGTACAACCTGTGCAATGGCCGGTGCTGGGGTATCTAGAAGTGTTTACGGCCGCTTTGGCCCCGAGAGTGAGTATGCTTGTTCTTCGGGTGTGGTCTCAGCGATAGGCGTGGGGACCTGAGTCGGGGCAGATTTGTTCGTCGCTCGTTTATCAGGATGCCCCAGGACTTCTTCCCAATGCCTAAGCTGTACGTCTGATTTGGAGTTGTACGATTGCATGGAAACAGGGTGCTTGAGCTCTTGATGCGGGTTGATGAATTGTTACAAGTGAGCTCGGTCTTTATGGTCCAGCCTGATGTGACTGTCGAGTTCGTGCAGACATTTCTTTCTATGGAATAAAGACAGGTGTCTTCAAAAATTTCGGGTTTGCGGGCGAAGCCGAGAGAGGAGGACCGTACGCAGAGATGCAGGTGCAGAAAGATATGGAACCAAAAACAAATCTTGTGCGGATGCATGAATTAAAAGGCGTAAAAGGAAAAAAGAGGCCAGCCTCGTCTGCCAATGGTTGAGGGAATGTGGTAAGGTAGCGGCAAAGCAAACTCATCCAATGTAGCGTGATTTTGCGTGACAAACCATATTGAATCAAATAACTAATTCCTGGCTTGATTTCTCTCAATTTTAACAACAACGAAATTTAAAGACGGCTTAAAAGTATCAATCTTTTCATTTCAGCTCAAGAGTAAGGGGTTAGTTTTTTATTCGATTTTGAAAGAGAGTAGCTAAGTATCACTGGTGCAATAAGCGAGGCGCTATTGTCGCCGTGTCCGGCGTGTCGGCTATCGGTTAGTGGGAACAGCAGCAACATTCTTGTTGATATATTTTAAATCCACATCCCATATGAATGGCTGGATGGCGTAATGGTTAGGCCCCCCAGTGTCGTAGCAGGAAGAGCTGGGTTCAATTCTCGGCCTAGCCAGATTTTTAGGTATAATATTTTGGAAGTTTTTCTTTATCCTTCACATTCTGTACTTCCCCCTCTCTAGCTTTCATTTTTTTGATGATGGAAAGTTGCCAATTTCGGCGCAGACCCCCTCAAACAGGTGTGTATGACGAGCATTGACACCACTCGGCCGTCCCATCCCCATTTGGAAGCATTCGGCTGCTTTCGTAATTTGTAAGGGTTTGTTACACTCTCGTCACATTGGATGAGTTTGCTTTGCCGCTACCTTAGTGTCAGTGTCACAGCTCCGCTTGTCACTGCTGCGAGCTGTCCCATGTGGGAAATGGGCTCGTTGCAATATAAGTTAAACAGTTTTTTTTTTTTTTGAGAAAGCGCTTTACTTTGTGCTACAGTATCCTTGACCCATCGTTTGGCCACACCCCTCATTCGGACTGTCACACCCTGTCACGGTCCAAAAAAGGCTCGAATTCAAACTCAGCACGGCGCAGATGCGCTGTGTACTGCAGTAGTAGTTTAGCCCTGGTCCCGGCCCGCTTCAGCCGCTGCTCCCATCCCCAATCTAACGCTCTTCATCGTCCTCACCTGCTGTGCCCGCCACACCATTTATCAATGCTCACTCCAAGTCTCTGATGTCATCCTGCGCGTCCACCGGCTACTGCTGTGGACTGTAAAACAGGTGTGATCCCTTTCCTTTTTGATTCTCTCTCCTACGTATTCAGTGCACATGACAAGCCGCTCGTCAGGCTGAGCACCTTCCATGGCCATGGCGTTTTACCCAAAGCCGTCATGGATACGCATCGTCCCCAGTCTTCGGTACGCTTGCCACCATCCCACCCATTTCCTACTCCAGAGTAGAACCCACAACACCTAAGTCAGGTGGGGTTGTAGTTTGTCCTCAATTTGGTTGTCTTCGGGCCATCACAGATGTCGACAGGCATGGTGCGCACCATGTCTACCATGTGCAAGTTGTCCACAACAGTCGCGATGTTGAACCCCTATACCCGATGACTTGCTTGCACCCACGTTACTCAGCTGAATCATCTCCTTAACCCGTGTACGGTACGTCTATATTTATAAAGGGACCCAGATCGGACGGTGGGCGTACTAGTACCAGCCTACTCGGACTTTCCAGGGTAACAATGTTTATGAATCAATCTCCGTTCTGTTCACTCCAGCCCGCACCACTGTCCAAGATATTCCACCGACACTTCGCCCGCGCTGCTGCCGTAATAGGGCATGCGACGAATACAGCGTGGTCGGTTATGACTGCCACTACGCAGGCACCTATTAAGCGGCGCTCGGGGCCACCTTGATCAC
This sequence comes from Lactifluus subvellereus, assembly GCA_022496195.1. NCBI lineage: Eukaryota > Fungi > Basidiomycota > Agaricomycetes > Russulales > Russulaceae > Lactifluus > Lactifluus subvellereus. Next base: position 78,621 of record WTXC01000040.1, on the reverse strand, counting down.
TGCCGTGCGGTACCACGCTTTGCCCATGTCTGCCACCTCGACTCCATCTTATTGGCGCGTGGCCGCCTTTTTGTGCGAGGCGACCGGCGCTCGTCCTCCTTCCACTCCCGCTACTACGCCTGCACCGGTTCCGTTCGGTTCGGGCGTGCTCACCCCTCCCTCGTCGCACTGGATCTGGATCGTGCAGGCCTCTCTACACCACACTCACTACTAAACGTACGCCTGTCACATGGCTCCTCTGCTCTCTCCAGTGTCCGTGACCACGGCCCCACCCGTTTGGATCTGCTCACTCATAGGATCTCCTAGGTGAGTTTACGCGCTTGTTCCCGGATGGCGCCGTCCGGACCGACCATCTTGGAGAGGAAGTTGTAAGATAAAGTTGGCCGCTTCACCCTTCTCACTTAGCCTGGACTTCGTTGTACGGTATTGGACGTTTCAAACATTTGACAGTCACCCATGGCCAGTAAACCCGACAGAAGCCGTTACCGGATTTCGACGAATCGGCCTGATACAAAAGGTATTCGTCGGCTTCGAGTGCGCCATTGATGTAAATAGCCATGATGTCGGGCCCGGACTCGTCAATACCCGGCGTATTCCCTAGTCGAGCGGGGGCAGGAAGCTTGCAAGAGTGTGGGTCACCGATCTGACCTCCGGTCGGAGGTGACCTCGAGCAAGCAATGTAGGTGCCTGACATGGAGGCGGAAACTCATGCCACCCTTGGGGGTGAACCAGAAGCGTTTATTCTCCCGATTTTCGTACTCGTCAACTTCCACGACTAAGTGGTTAGATGCCCGGTATCGAGAAGCAAACAGACCGAGGTATTTCCGGCAGTACCACACAGTTATACTCAAGTCAAAGAGGGGGCGTGGCGGCGACGGCAGCAGACGGCACGACATAAAACGCTGCCAAATCCAGGCTCTTCTCTGAAAGCGACTTCGATGCAACTCACAAGTATCGCAGAAATTTCGGCCCAGTCTTGCTGGGTCACAGCTTCGGTGGGAGGAAAGGTGCTCTAGAAGCGGGTTCATCTAACTTGGTTGTTGTAACCTCACATCGGCGAAATTGGCATGGCACACATATTGGGTATCATATTTTTCTGTATTTTAAGTACAACATCTGGAAGTCCACCACACAAATGATACATAGCATGGTCTTGGGATGCATGTGCATAGGGAGCAAGATAGAATGAGGTCGTTTGGAGTGAGTGGAGGATATAGTCAACCGAAAAGCGGGAAGAAAAGAAACAAGGATGGCCACAACGTCTGGCCCGTTGAGGATACTTCCAATGCCCTCGCCGTCGCGCTGTTCTGGCACGTGGCTTCACAAGGTGCGGTGGGTGATCGCTTCTTTTCGGCGAAGCCGAGACTCTTCCCCCGTCAGACGCCCTCAACGGAGAGTCAATTGATTGGATATTCTCCTGCCGCCCACTTTCGCCTGGTTCCGGGGGCGCCCGTTCCCGTCACACCACTTCTATCCGACCAATCGTCTCCGCTCCAGTACTCATTCGCAGAGCAAGGCTTTGATCCATACACCCTCGTCAACGGAAGGGACTCGACATCGCACCTGTCTCCACACACCCATGCCCCTGTACCGCCTGCACCCGTGATTGTTCCGATCGCCCTGAGTGCCTCGCTCGCGTATTTCGCACGACTTGACGCGTTCCCGCTTGCGACTCCTCCATATTTGCCCCCTATCCGAGCACACGGCCCGATAGGCGGTCCTACTGTCGAGGACATCGAATACTACAACCGCGCCTTCCCGTCCGAGCTCTCCAAGCACCCATCTCACCATCACCAGCGGCCTCAGTACTCGTCACGATTGCGACTGGCTGCGCGCTGTGGTTGCAGACCCTGTCACGTCGGGCTCAGTTCAACGATACATGCCTGGGATAGTCAACGGGAAGTGGAGAGGGACTACACTGGTGCGTCCTCTGCATGTTCGGTGCTGCGCGCTGAACCTTCCTTCTCCCTCCTCTCACCCCGTTTTCTGATCCTTATGCGCCCTTCGTTAGGCGCCATATGATCGTGATTTCACACCCTTCATGACCGGAGACGCCGGTCCTGCTGCTCTGCCAGGCCAATCTCGACATCCATTCTTCTGCTGCCTGGAGGAACACGTGCGGTACTCCGATCCGAAGTCGTGCTCATCCGGCGTCGATTTGGATGACCGCTTCAATGTTCCGTTGTTCCCGCCAACGACATGGACCCCGGAAAGAGGTGCGAGCTTGCTCAGATGGGTAGAGGACCGGCGCGGCGTGTGCGCGCAGCTGACATTATGGTTTCATAGGGCGGGATCGAGCTCTGTGATGCACGTTCTTCCACAGAGGCATTCTACCAAACCTTCAACTGTGAACGTCCGGAAAGCGTGGAGTGCGATTCCGAGTCGGGTGCACTTTCGGGAACAACGAAGGCTGATCGGGAGATAGTGGGTGTGATCCTATCAGGAAAGGTGAATACCGTTTCCTTCCCTCACCAGGACAATGCCTCCTATCCAGCCTCTTCCAGACTGAAGCTCATCTCCATGCTGCATGGGGTAACTATGAGTTCATGGGCCGCGTGCGGATCTCGGACGGCCTTGTTGTGCTCGTTCGACAACCGGTGCGTCATCGTCATGCGATCAACTCGTGCCACGCAAATCTATAACGACCGTTTGCAGCTCAACGCACATGGAGGAAGGCTTCCGCGTCGCACGATCTATGCTGGATATGGTAAGCTTCAACCTTTTCGTTTCTGGTCGGGCGGAGGCTGATTCATGGGGGGTGTGCTACATTCACAATGCTGTCTTCGCAAAACTTTGTTGGCAAATGGAAGTACTGCTCTCCTGGCGCTCAATGGGAGGTGTTTAGAGTCTAAGCAAAGCAGAATAGCGTAAATGATGCGACCGATTCAACCTTCCATATTGATAATCTGGTCAAGCAAGCTGTGTAGCCAGTGGCCTTGACTAGCTCCATTCTGCCTTGCGCGCCCTCGCCCGCGGGAGATCCGATACGACATCATTTTCTTGTCTTCCTGAGTACGTCTGCTACCTCGTATCGATATGGAACGGAAGCGCGCTTGCGACCCCTTCCCTTTTCACTTCACCACTCACTTATCTTTGGTTTATTACTGTGGACATCGCATACGAATGTTTATATACAATACATACACGCACACGCACTCACGTACACTCACACGAGACGTTCCTGGATATGGGCGGGACCCCACGTAAATCCCCGTTTTCTGGCTTATCTTTCACTTTCACGTATACTTTCGACTTCGAGAACTACGGATATTGTGGCGTCTAAACACTCTTACCACTACCACCACCATCACCACCACTATTACTATTCATACGGCAGGTCGTGAAACATCCATCCCCCCCTCCTTTCCCCGTATTATGTACAGAAACAAGCATTGTTTAACCTTAGCTTGCAGCACAAGGAACCTGGCTCATTTAGTGTAGTTGCAGTGACCATAAAAGATAAAAGTGAGTAAATCGGAGTTAGAACGCGATCCCGCAAGAAGTACTCGAGAATGTTGCGTTCTTCGCCCTGGCCAGCAACCCGCTCGGCCCGCCTTGCGAGCCACTCCCGCTCCTGCTCGTCAACAGGCACCTTCACGCCACCCTCTCGAGCACATACAACCCACACCTCCACGCACGTATCTTCACCACAAAATTCGACACCACCGCGCTCGTGCGGCGACTCGGCCTGGGTGAGGGAAGGGCACCAAAGCTCGCGGCGGAGCTACGCCGGTGGTGCGGGCGCTGCACGAGATGCTCTGGACGGCGTATCTGATGATGCTGGAGAACGACGGGAAGGACGAGCGCCAGTTGCGTGAGTACGCCCGGCTCGACCGGTGGCTGCGCGCGTTTTGGTTTGCGGAGGACGGCGCGTCGTGTGCGCGGCTCGCGATTCGCGACAACGCGTGGCCGCCGAACAACGACCTGTCCGCCGTCACGATGTGGCTGTTTTGGTTCCTCCTTAGGCCGGATACGTCTAGATCTGTCCGTCTGTCGCCGTTTCTCGGACCCTTTGGAAACGGTCGAGCTCATTTCCTTTTTTCCCCTCGCACCACCGAACCGACCCACCACCCTCCGTGTTCACCCCCCTTTTTCCGCGCGACCACGTGTTGACGCCGCGTTGTCCTATATATCATTCACACACATGCACGCGCCCACGCACGTACCACGCACACGAAGAGGAACGTCTACGCGCCGAATCAAAGATAGAACATGCTGTCCCTCAGATTGGGATGAAGCCCATCGCCCCACGCACGCTGTACGGCTTCGAACACCCGATCCTCCGCGGCCTTGCGCCGACTCGGGCTCGGGCTCGTGCCGCCACCGTTCCCTTCAGCAAGGAGGAACTCATGGATCGAGTAGCGCGCGCGCGCTCGCACAAAATGTCGGCATATAACGCGGGCGGGACGAGGCTGACCGCCTTGGTGGCGCAGGCGTAGAGGTAGCTCGCCGAATGTACGCCCTGCTGCACGTCGTCCGCCCCGAGCTCAGACTCGTCGTACAACACCACGTAGTGCGTCGACTTGACCGTGCCGAGGAACCCCGCGTGCGCCTAGAGTGTTAAAGTCAAAGTCGAGCACGAACGTCACGCCCTTGTCGACAACGGTTCCCGGGCGCGTATTGCCGTTCTTGTCGGCATGGGCGGAGTCAGTCGGGAAGAACCGCACGTTGTGCCGTTTGCCGAAGACGATGATGCTTAGTATTGGGTGGTAATTGCGATTTCCGGGGTCGATGGTCCGGAACGCTGCGAAGATTTGAGGCAATTCGTCTTTGAGAACCTCGCCATATTAACCCTATAGGATACCAGCAACTCAGTACGATTATGAATGCTTTTAAGAGACGAGTCATACCTCGGATACGCCATCGCGAAAGACAATCATGCGCTCAGGTAACACTTTCGAGTGCCGGCCGTATGCCTGCAGCCGTTCCACGATCATATCTCTAAGGACAGTCCCTTTGATAACCTACAATCGAATCAGTCGACGATCCTATCCACACAGCGCATCACTCACCTCTCCCTACTCTTCTGGAGACGAAGACTCGCAGGAAACTGCACAAAATCACTGTCGACACTTGCAACAACTCCCACAATTGACGGGGTGCCCTCGACGCTCTTTGGACCGGGATGCGTCACGTCAATGCCGACCATGATCGTGGACATATCCGTGAGCCAACTCATCGCTTCCTTCTCAAGAAGGTGATTAATCCTGCCAAGCTTGGTGTTCAACTTGAGCGCAACGTTGGCAAGGTACTGTTCTCGTCCCTGAGGATTCAGCGCCTTCTGGAGCCACAGGGTTGTGAATGTACCTCGAACTGCACGGCACACAGGCGCTTAATGCCAGAATAGAGGTAGTCATCCTGTCTCGGGAGAAGAACAAGGATGGAATTGATGTTCTCTATGTCTCCGAAGAGTTCGATGGTCCGCGAAATTTGGGTGATAACGCCTGTCCTTCGCTTCTGGTCTTGGTGAATAGGAAGAAGCTCATCCGTCTGTAGAATAGCAGATAGTCTGGGCGACAGGTCGATTCCACTGCTCCTGCTATTGCTGACAAATGCTTCGATGAAACTACAGAGTCTAGGGTCGCTTGTGTCGTTGAGTGCGGTTCCGTCCGCGTTATCGCGGGAACGTCACAAGGTAAGGTTCAGCCCGTTAACAACTACAGCACACCCTGATGGTTTCATCACCCTTCTTATCCGACCTATGATTCGCGTCTTTCCCACGACGGTACCTATGTAGTCTCAATTACTGACCTATTGAAGATCACAAAGACAAGTCGTTCGGTGATGCTAACCCGACGCTCTCCCATCGGAAGGACGCAGTGTACCCAACATCCCGCATAGAAGTCATCCTCGTTTGCGACCTTCGAGAAGGTTTTAGAATTCAGAAAAAGAACACCCATTGTACAAGCGACCCAATGGCCATAAGATGCCAGGTATGATGTGATGACCTATCAATTTTTGGCGCGGGACCCCATGCACCATGCATGTAGCGTACAACTCGCATGGATGCAAAACAGTAGTAACTTGGCTTTGGATAGACTTTCCGCATCTGATTGTGGGAATACAGATAAGCTGTTAGGGGAGTACCCATTGCGTGCAAGAGGAATCAGGATGGCTAAATGAAACATCCAGACTCGGAAGCGCTCAGACCTGTCCTAGATCATGGTAGACATTGTACTGAACGAATAACTGTTCAGCGGGCATCCCCCATCTCAACCAGGACTATACCCACCGTGACTTTCCTCTCTCCGTAAGTCCAAGTATCCATGCACCCTCCTCCTGGCTTGCCAACGCGCACAATTACAGATTAGAGACAACATCGCCCTTGGGGAACCCACTCGTGCTCATGATGATGCCGCAATCAAACGAGCTGCGCGTATGGGAGGCGCGTCCGAGTTTATCGCACGTCTTCCAGATGGCCTTGATACTTACCTCGAGCGGCCCGTGCGTGATCACTTCTCGGGGCTGCCAGATTGACACTCTTCGGACGAAAGGTTGATCATGGGCGGTTGCGGCGTTACATGGATACTCCAACTGATCACGGGTTAAGTGGGGGGCAAATGCCAGTGCAAAGGCTGGCTGTGGCGAGAACATTCATGCGCTCTTCATCGGCGGAGCAAGGAGTAGGACTATTCCTATTTGATGAGCCGAGTGCATCGCTAGACCCCAATGCTGAACATGGTATGGCATCGTTACGAGTTTGTCCATTTCGTTGGTTTTGATAACAAGCATTCTATTGGACCTATTCTCGCGCCTTCGGGAATTGCGAGGCAACAAGACGATGATATTTTCGACGCACAGGTTTGGAAGTCTTACACGACACGCTGATCTCATCTTGTATGTTTCCTTTGTTTTCGTTTGAGTCCACTTGACTGACAACTGACCGTAGATATATGAACGAGTCGATGATTCTCGAGACGGGCACCCATGAGAAGTTAATGAAGCGCAAGGAGTCAGACTATGCTCGGCTTTGGCGTATGCAAGCTCAGGCATTCTTATGATATGTGATGGTAGCACATGGATGGTTCTGAGGGCACGGATGGGAATCTTGTATATCATCATGTATAGGACAATCTCATATACATAGCTACCACATGAACGATCAAAAAGCCTCGGGGTGCCTCTCACACAAGGGACTTATAAATCGGATCGATGCCGGCGGATGAGCCTTAACTTCCGTGAGAGTGAGGTCTATACAGTAGGAGATTAAGCAAGCCTGTAATCATGAGCGTGGTTGGCCGAACTAGCACCGATCGCCTTGATCGATCGGCTAAAGCCCGTTCTTCGGCTTCCAACACTCAATCACGTGTGGCGAACTGCCAGCGGCCGCCGCGTACTACTCGGAGCGGTGAGGTTTCGGAAAAGTGAGAAGGAGCACTGCTACCGCTCACCCCCCTGGTTACGGACGCTACCACGCAGTAATCAGCGCCGACGGGCGCAATATCTGGTCGCTCACCGATGTCTATTTCGTGTCAGGACGAAGGACGTGGGACTTTGAACTCACGGCATCGTCGCGCTAGCACCTCTCGGCGGGGCTCTTGCCAAAGCCATCCGGATCCTCACAACTTGATGTTGCTGGTGCCACCTGTTAGGCCTGTTCGGCCCCTCCTTCCCTGCCTCGGTCTGCTTTGCTAAGGGGATGGAGACGCCAGGCTTGCCAGTGCACGGTGCTGCCGGTAGAGCTTACCCGTAACCATCCTTTTAGCGGGCAGACCCACGCGGGGGAGAGGAGGGGGGGAGACTGGGAGCCGAGTACTGGCAGGCCCTTACTTGCGGAGCTGCTTGGCTGGAGTTTAACCGTCAACGGAAAACGGGTAATGTTGACGGACGACTCAGCATATTTGGCACAAGATGTAGGACGACTCTGATACCACAGCCCTGAGCCCTCGACCATGGACTGCTTGACCCACCTTGAAAGGTGTTAAATATGATACCGCCGCGTGCATGGAGCAACTTTGCCTTTCCTCCTTTCCTGCTGAGCGACCAGTTTCCTGGGGGAAGGAGGGGGGGGCGAGCAAGTATGGAGAAGTCATCGGTCGAGGACTGCCAGTGCGGGATCAGTCCGGCAAGCCAAATCGACTTACTAGTGGGCGAAGCCAGCCTACAAGAACCGCATGGAATGCGTGGTTGCAGGCCTCCTTCCGCTCAAAACCAGGGAAAGTTTGGACAGCTAAACCACCCCTTAGCTCTGGAGGTGGAGGGGAAGCAGCAGCGAAATTTTACCCATGGACGACTCGGAATAGACGCATTTTCAACAGCGACCAAACCGAGGCACGTCTTGCCGGCAGTTTTCTAGAATCCCAGTTGCCGGCCATCTTTTGTGACCCGTGGGAGCCATGAAATACTGGGCTGGGCTGTTTATGGTCAGAGCCCCTGAACACCGCAACGTACTAGACATGTTATAATAATTGCTCGTCTCCGGTGCACGACGACCTGCCGACTCAAATATGCAGATACGAAGTTGGCACACCAGAACTAGTTTAATGAACTCCAATCACAATTCCAACTCCTACTTCCCTTGGATCAGTATAGATGCGATCGTACCGATGCCGAGTCGACCAATTGTACTGGCACCACTAGAACCGGCACACTCCAAAGAACATTCTGCCGCCAAGCGCAGTCTTCTGCACATCATTCATTGAGCTAAAACAAGTGCCATTGGATATTGCTTGGCGTCTAACATTAGTACGTGAATTTTTTAACCTCGAGATCCCCCATCCGACCTGGGGCCTCTTATTCCTCCCTTCGTTCCCTATCCCCCCCCCCATTGAACGAGAACAGAATTTTCCTAGGACAACGACCCTCGCCGCCAGATGTCAAACGCAATCGATCGAGTGCGTATAAGTCTTAGCCGCAACCTGCGGTGCAAGCGGCACTAGTTGGCACGGCTCTAGTGGATTGTTTTGGCTATGCGGCACTCTCCATTTTTTACATTCTCTTTGCAAGTGGCTGACGCGTGGTGCCGGCTTCATCTGTTGGCACAGGCGTATAGTAATTATGCGTGCCGACGAGTGCCCGAACGGCTGGTGTAGCTGGAAAGCAAAGAAGGCTACTACTGTAAAGGATCAGTAACGGTTCTAACTTTCTGGACATTGCCTCTAACCTGTGGCCTATATAAACGGCACGACTTTGCCTTCGACCTGCAAACCAAATTTCCCATGAAAAAAATTCCTCGCCATGGACAACGTCGGAAATGATGGGATTCCCAGTGGTTTCTGGAGAGATTGTTCCCACCCTTACCTGCACCCGGTTCGTTGCTTTCCACTTCATCGCCTTCTACAGTTCACAGTCTGTAGGTTTCCGCTTGCTCACCACGTGAAGGGTGTAGTACCAATCAACAACCCGGCTCGGTTTACAATTCTTCAACCCGTTCCATTGATCACTTCGGGGGTTGTAGCTATGGTATCGACATGATAGGAGGCCAGTCAATCGTATATCCTGGCCCAGCCTTTCCCCACCCCACTATCCCCACACCCTATCACCCTGGGATCTTCACATCTAGGCCTTCATTTCTGCCTCATCAGCACTGCTCGGCCAATATGATTCCCCTTCCTCAAGCTGTTGGTTATTACTCGCAAGGGTCCCCGGTGATTAATGACCACCCTGCATATGACCTTTGGAGGTACGAGTACGGGGATGTGTTTTCCATATTCCCTGGACAAGTCGAGACTCAGGTGAAGTGATGTTTTACGTTTCACTTGACCGGAGCCATTCTTAAAGCCCTCGTTATCTTAGGCAGTCCCAGGGTCGGGGGCTAGCTCTATGGGTTACATGCAACCGCCATATATCCCGCCCGTACTCCAAGATATGGCCCTCGAACCCGCATCGGAGCGATCGGTGCGCAGCTGGCCCTGCCCCATCTGCGCAGCATCGTTCCGCCGATGGCAGGATCAAAAACGACATATATTGTCGCACCTGCCGCACTGGATCTATTGTCCGGATCCTGACTGCTCTTGGAGAGGGGATCGTCCTGATGCGTTCAAGAAGCATTGGTGCGGTGACCACCCGTCCAGTAGCCAGGAACCCGACAAACATGAATTCACGATTTACGACCCAGAGCCTCTGATTGAAAGTATTTTAGAAGGCTCTATCCTCATCGAAGAGGCGCAGAGCTATGCCGTGTCAGAGGTGAGAAGAAGGACCCAAGAGCTCGACAAGTCAGCGTTGTGGGATAATTCTTGGGGTCGTAAAGGCAGGAAGGCTGGACGATTCGAACGGTCACGGAAATAAATTCGTGCTTTGCTCGCGAGAGGTAGAGGGTGGGAGAATTAGTGTATGATATGCTATCCTTTGTGTGCAATCGTTGAAAGAAAGTTCTCTGAGATTGACGAGTGACCAAAGCGTTCGTACGAACTGATTTAGAAACACGTGACAACGGATACAGCGATAATACTCGCCACCGGCAAACCCGGTACTGTACCGGCCCGTCTCAACAGTTGGTTGGGTTGTTACGTCAGCCGTGTATCGACGCATCGTCCTCGCTCGCCTACTGTAGGAATGCTTTCCCCTTATCGTTCCTTGCCCCTCCTGTGCCATCTCCCCTATCTCAGCGGTCCCACTGTCGATGGTTAGTCCCATAAGCTACAATAAATCGTTGTTCGTCACGCCAGAGCTCCTTCAAGATGGGGTTGTCGACATCGCGCCGAATGGAATCGAGCCCAGCTGGCGCTGCCCCATCTCAGGCTGCTCAGCTCCGTTCGACCATCCGCGGGAAAGAAGACAACACGTGGTGTCACATCTGCCACACTGGATCTACTGCCGAGTTCCTGGCTGCTCTTGGAGGGGAGACCGTGCCGATGCATTCCTAAGGCATTGGAAACACCACCCGTCCAGTAGCCAGGCACCCGACAAAGATGAATTCACAATTTACGACCCACTCCCACTGGTCGATGATGTTATAGAAGGCTCCAAGACCATCGGAGAGGCGCAGAGAATTGCAGAGTCGAGGGTGAGAAGCAAGGGTCAGGAAATTGGCAAGTCAGAGATATGGAAGGATGCGTAGGGGCGGCGGCGTAGAGAGAAGCAAAGGGTTCGACGACCCCGTTGCGATCACTACTAAAAGGGGAATTCTATACACTTCAAGTCTTCGCGAGAGGTGTTATCCTGTTTCCGAGAGAAATGGAAACTAAAATTGGGCATAACGTTCGCTATCTTATGCATTCAAAGTCAACGCGATGTCGGAATGGTGATACTGATAACTGAAGCACACGGCCCGGATTTCCATGTGGCGCGGCTCTTAAAAAAAAACTGCCCTCCATGCCAGAACTTGGGGGGATCAAAAGGCCAGGCACATACTCTATGAGTGGTTCTACATGGCCCCCGCACAGCAAGGACTTACAAAGCACGGCTGCAGACACCTAGAGGTGATTCCCGGGGCCTTACTACAGAATGACATCTACTCGGTCTACAGTGTATGGTTACTGTGTACCTTTTGGGGGTCAGTTTTGTGTAGACCCGCGTGTTTCGTGGGTATAGGGTATGTATGTAAGTATGTGACAGTCTACCCATCTGTACAGGTGTGTTACCCATTTCCTTTCACGACATGCGCAGAAACTTAAAGGAGCTTCCAGTCCGAGAGATCACTACACACCACACCACGCACTTTTGACGTGTCCTTATTCCTCATTCCGGCTAGATGAATTTCGTGAGGCAGTTGCAGGGCACGCACGCTTCGTCCCTGTGCACAGCCTAATCTAGCCTATGAAAGGATTACGGCACAGCGGTACAATATATACCTTGTGCTGTGCTCCACCCCCCCAAGAAAAAACACTAATTTTCTTGCCCCTCCTTCACTTCTCCGCAATCATGAAGCCCCGGTGCGTACACGTTCCACGGAGGCCCGCCTCAAAGGCCCTACCCGTCCGACTGCTCCACATGCTCTTCGTGTTCTGCTCGACGAGCCTGATGATGGCCATCGCCGTCTTCGCCTTCCTCCTCGTCCTCCTGCTCAAATCTATCCCTCCGACGCCTACCCTTTGCCTCACCCCGACCCCACGCGAACTCGAGCCTCCAACGCAGGACGTGGCAGAGGACCCGCTCCACGCGCTCAGCCGCATCTGTGGCTTCCTCGCGTCCAACACCGCGCGCGCGCGGCAGCGAGCTGAGCTGAGAGTGACGCCGCCCCTCACGGCTGTAAAGCCGTATCTTGGTGCTGTGTGTGTTGACCTCGCGCGTATCGATAAGGTGGTGGCAAATAGGACGCAAAAGGGGGAAGGCGAAAGGAAGAATACGGATGAGATCCTGAACTTTAATGCAGACGCGGGTGATGAAACAGACGCGCATAATGAGTCGAGTCTCGTTCACCCACATCAAGCCATACATCAGGACCCCCTTCCTCCTCCCCCATCCCAGTTCCCAACGCCCCGTTCGCCTTCACCTGCGCACGAAGTTACCTCCACCTCCACACCCGCGCCCACACCGGTCTCACCATCCGCACCCAGGGCCCACAACCGATCAAGTCTTGATATGCTGGCTCCACCCAATTATCCACAGACACAGCTCATTCGCTCGTCCATGGCCGCCTATCCGTTTGTCTCTAGTTCGCAGGAAGCTCAGGGAGGCGATGCTCTTCTCTCACGCGGGCCCATGTATATGATGCATGTTCCGCACACCTTTATGCAGACCTCCCCGACCCCCGCAGCCGAGCAACCACCTGTACTTTGTCCGAAATGCGGGAAATCGTATTTGCGCCGACAGGAAGTGGAACGACACCTCATGTCGTGCCATCTTCCGGACTGGATTGGCTGTCCCCACCGCCATTGTTCCTGGAGAGGCGACCGCATGGAGGAATTCAAGAAACATCTCCTGAAAACGCACAGTTGCAACCTGTCAGCTCTCGAGAAGAAGCAGTACGAGATATATGACAGAGATTATATCCTACATTTCATCCTCGATCAGCGCCAATCCGTGGACAAGGTGGCGGGCTATGCACTTAACTTCGTTGGCGAAAGGACCCGCGAGCTAGGGAAAGGGGAGCGGTTGAATGATCTATGGGGGCGCCCAGGGAAGGGAGCTCGGTGCCTCAACGCAACTGCCAGCACGACTATGTCGCTGCGGGGAGCGTAGGGCCAGCGTTGCGGCTACACTTTAATGTGTCATGCCGCGTGCAGGAACTTAGTAGTCCATCGACGCTGCCCACTCGCCTCATTGCCTTCTAAATGCTTTTGGACTCGGTTTCCCTCCCTCACTACCCTAAGCCGGCTTGCGGCCTGCCTGCTATACTATAAAACGACCACTCATAGATGCCCGGAGTTCAAGCTTCTGTATATAATCCGTGCAGTTATCGCCGTTCTTCACGAAAATCTAGTGCGTGGGTCAGGAAACAGCCTCACAAGTCGTTTTCGCCTTTATGATAGCCGGCTTCATTTGAATGTCTTCATCTCTACGTTCCTCTTCTCCCTCCGCTTCCTCCTTCCTCACCTACTCTCCCAAACTCACCGCAGACTCGCGGCACAAGACTTCCGTCATTCGTTGTGTGTACCTGTACTCATCCACTCTTTCTAGTTAGATTTGGCATATGCATATGGTATCGACGAGGATTCTGTGGTGTTGCGTGTGATTCGCTGTAGAAATGGTAGTCAAATTTTGTGACAACCCACACTCACTTGTCAATAGGCACTCAGCTAGAATGGTAGCTAGTCTCCTTACTGACCTAATGACGATCACGGAAGACAAGACGTTTGGTGATGTATGGGTGGATAACCAACGGACGGGATCGACGCCCTCCCATTGCAAGGACACAGTGTACCCAGCACCCCGCATAGAAGTCATTCTCGACCTTCTAGATGCCAACACTCTAAGCGCGAGCACGGGACCACATGTAGGGTGCGTGCATAAAAGTAGTTTTTGGATGGACTTTCCGCATCTATCATGATCGCGGCAAGGCAGAGAAGATAAGTCGATTTAGGTACTACCCCGGGGCCCTATCTGTGGCGTGCAGGAACCTCATTGACATGCTATGTCACCACCCAGGTTCTGGAGAGGGAGAGGGAGGGCTGGCGGACAAAGCCCTTGCCTATGCCATGTTACACCTAACGATTGAACTGTACAGTACGTCGCACTCGGTGAACACCGCGCCGAATGGACTCATGCGCGGAGCTGGCGCTGCACCCAGAGCATCTCAGGCTGCGCAACATCGTTCAGTCTTCCACAACTTGAAACCGATCGTCGAAACCACCACTGGCAAAAACCCGATTGGCCCAGTGTGTGTGATTGTAGGTACACGTGACTGGGCCACGGTTCGTTACCGACCAGTTCCTCTTATTACACGTGAAAATTCCGGGAAGAGCCCTTCAAAAGATACTTCAGGAAAATGCCCTACATGGTCCTCGCACAGCGAAAACTCATAAAGCACGGCTACAGACACCACTCGAAGGTGGTTCCAAGGAAGCGCAATCCTCGAAAGTTGACTTTATCACCCGTCCACTCGGAGACAAGACCCCTTTTGCCAATCGTCAGCGCCGCAGGACCCAACCCCAGGCCCCGCAAAGGGAAACCCACCTGTGCAGACCGCCAAATTAGAATTGTTGACTCCAGGACATACGTTACTTTCCAGCTCAGTGCGTAGGACTGTGCGTGGACGCCATAGCTCAAGCCCCGTATTTGAGATTCGGATCACAAACGGCAACCTTTGGGACGTGATGGAAGGCGATATTGCCGTGCCTGCCGCTCCAGAGGCGCAGGGTGAAGAAGCACGGCCAGAAGATTACGACGAGATCGAGTACATGGCTCCCACGGCTATTGGCGAGTCTGCCTCCTTTCACCGCATCACATTCTACTAACGTACGACGTAGAACCGCCCTTCACACCCCACTCTGATATACCTGACTCTAAGCTCGTGGGGGCACACCTCTTCAATATGGTACGCTCTTCCAGGGAGATGACGCAAACCGATCGCTTCTATGCCGCGGGGAAGGGGAATATCGATGTCACGGGGTTGCTTGGGGCCAGCGGTTTCACCATTCATAGGGACTTTTTTGACCGAAGACGGTAAGTGAACGTATCTGGCGCATCTCATTTCCCAACTTATCAAGCCTTTACCTTTTCCAGATGATCGTAGCCCTTTCGCCCATCTTTGCGGTATGAGCGTTGCTTCTAAAACATGCGCCGACGTATCAGCGGCCACTCAGCGTTCTGGGCGCGTGATCAAAGGTGTACATGGTGTGGTGGCCACGCCGCGTGCGCGTGCCACAACTATACCAGTACCACAGCCTCAGAAACAACCAGTAGATCTGGTTCCTTCAAAGCGTTGACAGGCGATTCGGGTCGTTTCCACCCCTACGGCTGGCCTGACAGAAAACCTGCCCTATATAACTCCCCCGACACGGCCCGCAACCGCGACAGGGCGCGTAAAGTCCACGTTGCAGAATGCATCTGCTCTATTGAGACCACACACACCCGCACGCCCTGCCACCTCCGCATCCTTGCGCCCGCCCACCATTGTGACTAGAAACGTGACGATGTCGGCTAGATCCCAGGCGGGGTGATACCACTGGCTACGAACTCAGAGTTCGTTATTGATTTCGATGGCTCGGATGTTGCAGATGACGATTTGATGTCTGACATATGATTGACAAGCGAATTGCTGTTCAGACACGCTCCCCGAAGATCAACTGCAAAACGTACGCGATATGTTCGAGCGGCGAAGAGGAGAGAGGGCGTCGGGATCGGCCTGCTTTGCCTACTACGCTATCGAGATCGCAAGAGTGCCGTAGGCAATACGTCATTCTACTTGGCCTGGGAAAGAAGTCTGTCCGGGTCAGCAACCCGGAGATGCAGGTGTTACTATCACGCCGGGTGGAGTGTTCAGCGAGCGGCGCTGGCGAACCCACCACGGCAGCGGAAGCCACTGCGTAATCCCTCACAGGAATGTGGTATACTATATTTCTTCCCCCAGGAATCGGACACGCAGCACTGACAGCCAGCGCTCCTGCGGGGCTATCTTTTACGAGGACCGCTTACATCGCTAAGTGCTATAATTTATGCACCACTACATGCCTTCTGGATATTGTGCTGCTCCTAGAGCCTGTGAGGCGCCTCCATGGCTCCCAAAGTCGGATCTGAGCGTGTTCAACTGAATCGACTGCGACGTCCACTTGATTCTCCTCCTGGAATGGAAGACTAACATCAGTAACCTCCCTGGAGCCTCGCCGTCTACACAAGGACTTGAAGTTTTCCAAGGAGGTAACCATAACGAGGCGATCACTGGGCCCATCTCCATTAGTAGGTGGGCGAAATTATCACTGTACCTGGGAAAATGGGTAAAGCAACTCCACAGCGGTGACTAGTCGGCACTGTACCCTCCCGGAGCCTCGTTATCTACGCGAGGGTCAAGGGTTTTCCAAGAGAGTACACTGTACAGATGCTTAACAAGGTTCACGTCCGCCAATGGGTGGGAACATTTTCACCGTCCCTGAGAAAGGGGACAATAAAGAGTAATGGCATGCCGCCGCCCGCTCGCCCGCCATAGGCGCCTTCTGTTGGAGGGAATGGAAGCCCACCCCGGGAGCTTCGTGTCTACGCAAGGGCTAAGGGTTTTTCAAAAGTGGTATCCATATCACGAGATGATCAATATGCCCATTTGCGTCAATAGATGGGTGAAATTACCGAAAGGGGGGACGACTAGCAACGGTTTGGCCTTGCGCCGGGCTGCCCGCTCGTAAGAGAAGACAGTAACAACCATTCTGGTCATTTCACTTCACCCTGGTGTACTGTACGATCTCTGGCATTTTTTAGATCAAATCGAATTGCAGGACAGACGCGCTCGTATCTCTTATCGGGTAACTTCCGCTTTATGACATTTTCCGCTGCGACGTCACTCCGTCCAGTCGGCTCGCCCTGGCACCTTCCTGAAAAGGTTTTGGCGCTCTTTCATGGCACTTTCGGGCGGCATTTTTTTCCCTTGAAGGTATAAAGAGACCTATTAGAATTGGCCAAGTCTCAATCTTCCAATTGCCTCTACGTGACACTTGATTCTACTTTCATTGTTGCGCGAAGACATGTCTTTAAACGAGTCCCTCGACAGAGAATTCTACTTCATCGCTGAATCTCTAAATACCCCTGTCTTTATCCAGGCTTTGGTAAGGCAGTCTCATTCGAGACAGCACCTGTATCTGATATGCCTTCCGTACACCTCTACACAGCCTTTCCTCACCTCCACCTCCAAGCCACCTGTGTTTTGTCCTAGATGCAACCAGCCATGTGCACGCCTGCAAGAATTGAAGCGCCACCTCCTCTCGAACCATCTCCCAGATTGGATACGCTGCCCCCACCCGCATTGCAGGTGGAGGGGCCACCGTCGGGAAGATCTAAAATCCCATCGCGAAGCGCACCTGAACCGGCAGAACTGCGGCCCCAAACTGTCTCGGGAGCAATACACGATTTACGACATAGATCTGGTCTTAGGCTGGATTCTCGACGACAAGCAATCCGTTGAGAAAGCGGCAAGGTATGCGCTTGACTTCGTTTCCGAAAAGGCCCAGGAGTTAGGGATCGAGGAGGAGTGGGCAAATCTCTGGGGCCCTCTTACAAAGGAGAACTCCGCGCGCCGACGCAACCACCAGCGCCGTGGAGGTTGTATGAGGGCACGGCCACAGCGGCAGCCCAAAACTCCATGGGATGTAAAGGGTGTCGACATCCATCAATCCCTCCACTACTCTTCATCATCTTTTTCTATGTTTTGAACTCGAGTTCCCTCTTTGTTACGTATGGCCCTGATTCGTCGCTTCTCCCCTATTATGTGGTTCGCTTTATTTGTACTAAATAATTATTTGTAAATACTGTCCCTGACCCATCCTTCGACCCTTTTGACCACTTCAAATATCTTCATCAAAATGGGCCCAATTGATCCCAAACCGAGATCGAGAAAAGTACCTCTCTCAACACAGGCTGATGGATGCCGTGTCGGAGCCTTAACCGGCAAACGCAGTCACAATGCATGTGCGCATGATCGCGAATGCGCCGGGCTGAGTGATTCGAGCCTTTTTTTGGACGGTGACACTGGTCGAAAGACGTGGTCGACCTGATGGACTCGGATGGGTCAGGGATAGTAGTAGCCTTGGTCCGTGCCTCAAACATCCGTGTTGTTTGGGGAAAATCTAGTGTAGGCGTCAGAAGGCCTCTTGGACTTCGTCCTGTCTAGAGTTCCTTCCTCCTTACGCCCTCCACCAGGCTATCCCTCTTCCTGCTCTTCTCTTATCTCATCCCTTCAAGTTCGTCTACCACCCGGGCCTTCGGAACTCACCACAACCACGTATGCTGTCGTCTCCACAGCAGTTACTTCAAACAATGTCATATCTCTGTACCCATCCGCCTCTTATCCTTAGACTTGGTAGACGACCTGTGACCGAGAATTCCGTGTTTCATGTGCGATTCGTGAAAGCAACTTCGTTCTGCTACGAGCACACTACTGTACCACCGTTTTAGCTCCTGAAATCCTGAAAGGACCTCAACCCAGTCTTTATTATATGACGCACTTGAATGGATGACACGTGCGCAAAGGACAGGTACTTGACGACGAACATTCAAGTTACGCAATAGCCAACGTGAAGGTGTCCCCACAGCTATGGCCATCACGATCCTACGATACTACCGAAGGCGGTGTACTAGCTGGTCCTCCCGGGCCCCGGGCCATCAACCGTGGACGACCGAGTTGCCCGCTCTAGCGGCTCTACAGAAATTGACCAAAGGGGTGGAGTGGGCCCGAGGCCCCGAGTACAGGGCTGGCTACAAGGCTCGGACGAGACCGCTGTAGTCTCGCTCAGGCTGTGGCGTCACTGGTTGTCTGGCTGTTGGAATACAGTACTGTATGAGCAACCCGACACTATTGTGCGTGCGGGACACGCGAGTGAGTTCGGGGGGAGAAAGAGGGCAGAGAGGGAGGCGCAATGGGGAAGACGGAGGCGAAGGCAAAGGGGCGAAGGCGTTCTCAACGATTTGAGGCACGCACGAGAGAAAGTCACGCAGAGAGAGAAGAGGAGGTGGGCTCGCAACAGCTCTAAAACGCTGGTAGCTTGCTTGCCCTTCAATTCCACAGAATACAGGGCTTTAAATACATGAGTGAGAGCACAGGAACGCGTGGCTAGAATCGTAAAGTACGGAGTCGAAGGTAACACTACGAATTCAGCGGGGACGAAGACATCGGACAGGAAAGTAAGAGAACGCGAACCGGAAGTGAGATACAAGGAAGCGCAGAGGCAGAAAGGGGGAACAAAAGGGAACACGACGTCGACACAGAAGGGTAGAGTAGCACAGACGAACACAGGCCAGTCGAGACGAGGGCTCAGAGCCGGGAAGGCAGGCAGAGCACGTAACGCAAGGTTATGAAAGGGGGTCGCGTGAGATCGACACAGAAAGGTAGGAACGTACGATGAAATCGAGACGAGGGCTCAGAACCGAGAAACCTGGCAAGGCAGGTGGTCCAAAAATTAGGCAAGCGCGCGCGCCCTCAGAATATCGTCACTGGGCGCCGCTGGAGTCTGTGCACGAGGCGACAGGGAAATTAACGAGGCAATACCAAAAACGGATGAGAACAAAGAGGACACAAAGAGAACACGAGGCGCGTAGCTGGCCGAGGCGCAAGATCTAAGCGGTGTGCGATGCAGCACAGCTGGGTAGTCTAAAGAGAAACAAAGGAATAAGCGAGACAGGTCACGGTGGTGGCATTAAGCACGCGAGTGGGGCAGAGGGTGAGGAGGCGGTGGCCTTGGTGGCGCGCCGAGGTGCGAGGGTGGTTGCGGCATCACCGAGGTCAGCGGTTTTGAAGGGCGAAACGTGCGATTCCAGGGGCAGCAGACATGCAGACCTTACACTATGCTGGCAGATCCGGAGCAGATCCGCACCAGAACTACTAGAAAGATAACTGAATGCAGGCTACATAGACAGTCACAGTCTCATGGTAGATTGGGAAAAAAGAATTCATTAGTTGTCCGACCCCCACTGGCATCACTTACAGGCCTGCACTGCCCCAGGGCTGTCCTGTCGTCACTTTCTTATCGTCGTTCAGCGGTTTTCCTGGAGCACGATGATTATGTGATCGTGTATGGTTGTAAGCGCACGTGATCGCTTCACTATGTTTGTTTGGATCCGAGTCGCGGAATCGCCGCCACTGAACGAAGGATGTTAACATCTCGCCCAGCTCCTCTTACTGCGAGTCGCCCCTTGCACGTGAAAACTCCGGGAAGAGCCCTTCAAAAGGCCAGGGGGATACTTCAGGAAAACGCCCTACATGGTCCTCGCACAGCGAAAACTCATAAAGCACGGCTACAGACACCACTCGAAGGTGGTTCCAAGGAAGCGCAGTCCTCGAAAGTTAACCTCGTCACCCGTCCACTCGGAGACAAGACCCCTTTTGCCAATCGTCAGCGCCGCGCGATACAGGACCCAACCCCAGGCCCCGCAAAGGGAAACCCACCTGTGCAGACCGCCAAATTAGAATTGTTGATTCCAGGACATGCGTTACTTTCCAGCTCAGTGCGTAGGACTGTGCGTGGACGCCATAGCTCAGGCCCTGTATTTGAGACCCCGGTCACAAATGGCAACCATTGGGACGTGATGGAAGGCGATATTGCCGTGCCTGCCGCTCCCGAGGCGCAGGGTGAAGAAGCACGGCCAGAAGATTACGACGAGATCGAGTACATGGCCCCCACAGCTATTGGCGAGTCTGCCTCCTTCACCACATCACATTCTACTAACGTACAACATAGAACCGCCTTTCACACCACACTTTGATATGCCTGACTTCAAACTCGTTGGGGCGCAGCTCTTCGATATGATGCACTCTTTCCACCGAGATGACGCAACCGATCGCTTCTATGCCGCGGAGAAGGAGAATATCGATGACACGGGGTTGCTCGAAGCTAGCGGTTTCACTGCCTCGTCTTACTGGGACATCTTTGATCTTCCCGAAGACGGCAAGTGAACGTGGCGCTTCTCATTTCCCAACTTATCGAGCCTTTACCTTTCCCAGATGACCGTAGTCCTTTCGCACTGTTCCGCGGTACGAACGTTGCTTCTAAACCGTGCGCCGCTGTACCAGCGGCCACTCAGCGTTCAGGGCGAGTGATCAAAGGTGCGCATGGAGTGGCGGCCACGTCGCGTGCGCGTGCCACAGCTATACCAGCACCACGTCCTCCGAAGCAACCTGCACCTCCGGGCCCTTCGAAGCGCAGACAGGCGATTCGGGTCGTCCCCACCCCTACGGCAGGTCCGTCAAAGAAGGCGCCTCTCCTATCACGGCCAGCAACCGCGACGGGGCGCGTAACTTCCACGTCCCGGAATGCATCTGCTTCGTTGACATCACGCATGCCCGTGCGCCCTGCCACTTCCGCATCTTTGCGCCCACCCACCGTTGCGACAAGAAACGTGACGGTGTCGGCTAAGTCCCAGACAAAGGTGACGGCACTGGCTATGGACTCAGACTTTGTTCTTGAGTTCGATAGCGCGGATGTTGCGGATGATGACTTCATGTTTGACATATAAGCGACGAGAGAATTCCTATTTGTCAATGTTCACACACGCCCCTGGCAAACGACGGGATACGCTTGAGGAGCGGAAGAGAAGAGCGAGTGACGGACGGATCAGCGCGCATCGAGACCACATGTTGTAGCATTCCGCTTGGCAGGGGAAAGAAACCTGCCAAGTCAGCAACCACTGGCATACATGTGGTGTCACGTCGACTAAGCAATCAGCGAGCGGCGAAGGCCACTGTCTAGTCTTTACCGTCCTGTGGACACCCCATATGTTGATGTAACAGACCAAACTGTAAGAGAAAACCCTGAAAATTGATCAAGCCACTTGTAACCACCGTCACGCAACCACGAGGCGCGCGGGCGGCTCGGGCCCGGACGGACGGAACAAGTTATGACTCACTCTCACTGGCACTACATAGATACGCCACTGCTGCCCGGCGCGTGTCAGTGGCAACTAGTGGCGAACATGATCAAACCTTGAAGAGGTCATTCATTGTCGTCATATATCCTCCCCGGTGAATTGTGATCAAAGACCGGGCGGCAGCGTGTTCGATCATCGCGTTACAGTGAGGGCTGGTGCCGGCACTAGGTATTACCAGTGCGGAAGCAATTACGACATGCACAACTAGTGCCTTACAGTATTTGGAAGACAACAGCTCATTTCCTCTCCTCAGTTACACGGACTTTGAGTAGTGTATCATCTTGGTGCTCCGACTTTCACATCGAACGCCTCTTCGCTGCGCCTTTGCCGCGGAACGGTATCGTGTCCTGTTTCTCCGCGCAAACCAACACCGCAATTCTCAATAAGACATCACCTTACCTTGGATGCCGTGTACATATTGGTGCTACTACAGCACGATCCAACGTAGGACAAACTCGGTCAGATCGTTTACGGCACATCATGATATTTCCCCGGAATCTCGCTCCCGTCGGCCTCGTGGCTGGCACTTGTACCAGGAAAGGTTGCGGCACTTTGGCAATGGCACCTCCGGGCGGGTTGTGTTTTATTCTGGCACCGTCGATTTGGCTGGGGGTTATATACTGACAGAATTGCCCTAGTTTTCCTCTCTTTTCTGCAATGACCTACGTTACACTCGACCCTACAGTGCGCGTTAACGGAACCCTCGACAGTGCTTTATTTTATCAAACTCGTTGAGGCCCTCTCTTTACCCCCCAGCTTTCTTCAGTCTCTGGTAAGACAGTTCTCCTCCGAGATGTGGGGGCCTGTATTTGATACGTTTTCCGCACCCCTTTTACGCAGACTTCTCCAACTTTCACCGCCATGCCACCTGTACTCTGCCCTGAATGCGACAGGCAATGTGGACGTCTGCAGGAGTTGAAACGACACATCCTGTCGTTCCATCTCCCGTGTTGGATTTACTGTCCGTATGGGCCTTGCGCGTGGAGGGGTCACCGTGAAGAGGATTTCAAAGCACACTGGGACGAACATGAGTGCGGCCCAAAACCACCGCAGGAGCAGCACATGATTTATGACAAAAATCTGGTCCTAGATTTGATTCTCGTTCGCAGGCAACCCGTGGAGGCGGTGGTACGTTACGTGCTTGACTTTGTTTTTGAAAAGGCGCTGGAGTTAGGGACGGCGGAGGAGTGGGCAGATCCCTGGGGATAAGAAAGCGCCCCACCGACTCGTCATGCCAACCGTCAGGTCTGCTGACGCGACGCACTAGCAGTCAGTACAGCGCCCAGCGCCTGCTCGGGCTCAGGAAATGCCGTAGCGCGCCCAAGATTTCGTCGGTCTATCGTCCCATTATCCGTCATCTCGTGACCACCTCACCACCGTTTGTAATGTTTTGCACTCGATTTCCCTCCCTCCGAGTCTCTGTTACGATTTCGCGACTTTGATACTTAGCTCGTTTGAGTCTGTATGTAACCCGGGCGGCTCCATACTGTGTTTCGTCGTCTTCATTCGAAGTGTTTCCTCGCCGGTTCTCCCTCGGGCTCTCTTCCCCCCGTATTCCTCCCGAACTCGTCGTGACCACGCGTTCTCTCGGCCGCATAGCAGTTCCTTCACACAGTTGCACGTACTTGCACCCATCAGCCCTTTGTCCTTAGACGAGACTTCCGTGTTTCATGTACGATTAGTGGGCACAACTTCGTTTTGGTATGAGAACACTGCCACTGTTCTACTGTAGCTCCTGAAAGGACCTCAACACAGCCTTTATTGTATAGCGCAACTGCCAGTGAATGATGACACGCGCACAAGGGCAGGTGTGCGACAACGAACAATGTGTAGCGACATATTCTTGGAGTGAACTTGGAGCAACATGAACTAGGGTGTCCCCATGGCTACGGTCACCACGATCCTAGGATACCACCGAAGGCGATGTACTAGCTTGTCTTCCCAAGCCACCATCGAGTGTGGACAGACCGTGGTGCCCGCTCCAGCGGCTTTCCGGAAGGTGATCGAAGGGGTAGAGTAGGGGTACAGGTCACAGGTCCTTGTAGACCGGAACGGCCGGCTACTAGTAGTAAAACGCTCGGAGGCCGCTATAGTCTCACTCAGGCCCAGGCTGCGATGTCTCTGGCACATTACAACACGTATCCTCCCTTCAATTGTCGCTCCATCACGCTGGTCTATACCTATCATGACTGCGGCTGGCTTGGCTACCGGAAAGAGCGAGACTCGGACGCGGTCACGGCGCGCGCTCGTAGTCACGGTAATACCGTCAACTACTAAGCCGAAAAAGGGCAAGTGCCAGTGCTTACTTATAACCGAGCGAGTTCCGTCGCTCTAACCCCCATAGCTGACTCCACTGATAATTCGTCTGCACGAGACTCAGGTAAAGCGGTTCTCTTCTCACTGGGCCCGGAGGCATTCTACAATGTGATTGATTCAGTCAGAAAAATCCTGAAATCTGATTGATCAGACGTTCAGAACTGAATGGGATCACATTGTAGAATGCCCGCAGTGCTAGATCTGCGACGCCGGTACCCTGTGTTTGACATGTTTTTTGCACACGCAGACCTCCACCCCCATTAGCATTACCATGTCACCACCCGTGTTTTGCTCGAAATGTGGGCAGCAGTTTGTGCACCTACGGGATTTAGAACTACATCTCGTATACCTCCATCTCCCAGACTGGATTGGCTGTCCATACTCGGTTTGCTCCTGGAGAGGGGACCGCATGGAGGAATTCGAGAATCACCTGAAAATACACAGCAGCAACCCACCAAAACTGCAGAAGGGGCAGTACGAGATATACGACATAGAATATATCCTATACTTCATCCTTAATCAACAACAATCAGTGGACCGGGTGGCGGGCTATGCACTTGACTTCGTTGGAGAACGGGCCCGGGAGCTGGGGAAGGTGGAGTGGCTAAACGACCTCTGGGGCATCCAGGGAAGAGAGCTCGGTGCGTCAGCGCAATCGCCAGTGCTTCCTAGGCGTTGCAGGCCCCATAGACCAACGTGGCCTCAGCCCCTGGAGATGGGATGGCGTCCGTCGATGCCTCTCCATAATTCCCCGACTCCTTTAGTGCCTAGCGCACGGACTCCACCCTCTTTTAGGTTGATATCAAGTACCTTCCTTTATCTTTATTATTTCAACTCGCCCGACCCGACATGTTACCTACTGCCAGTATACCGTATGTTGGTCGCTTTTTCTGATTGCTAAACGGGCATTCGTAGGGAGGATACCGGATACTCTATACATTCATTTGGACAGTTCCTGCAACGTAACGTCGTTCGCGAAAGTTCGGCGCGCGTGTTAAAAAGTTTCCCGAGGGTTTTCGCTCCCTCACTGGCAGCTCTAACATCCTTTTCGTCCTCCGTCGTCTTCATTTGAAATTAGGTTTGTTCTCCCTCTCGTTCCGCTTACTCTATCATATCTCATCTACCGTCCTCCCGAACTCACCGCATGCAACCTCACCCGTACAGTAAGCAGCCCTTACTAAATTTGCGCGAACTCATACCCGACCGTTCTTTGTGATTGATTTGGTAATGTTTCAGACAAGGACTCTCTGTTCACGTGTAATTAGTTTAGGCCCTGTTCGGTTGAAATAATCTCGGATTACATATACAGCTCAGCTACTCGATCATAAACAATCTGGTTACGGGTTATAAGCCGAGATTATTTCAACCGAACATAGGCTTAGGTTTTACTATCAGTGATCACACTCTGCAACTCGAAGAACGTGGGCAACACAACGCCCTCGCTTCTGTCCTCCGATCTTGGACTATGTCTCCGATATACCGTCTTGACTTCCATGGACTAAGAGGGAGACCCTTAATTTACTAAGAGATTGCGCGGCGCCGGTGTACTACAGTAGTAAATCGCCGACCGTCAGCTCCAGAGCATACCTAATAGATACAAGTATGTTCACAAGATAGTAACTTAGCCGCATTGATTATTCATACACTAACACTAGCATCTTCACCTACAACATCTACCAAATCTAAGAAACAAACTCTGCATCGGTGCGCAGTAGCGATATGTTAAATGGGAGTCATATTCGACTGAGCTGACGGACGTGGTGGTACGAATGGGGTGTCCACGGCGGTTGCCAGCGAACCGCGCTGCTCGTTGCGATGACGTCTGGCTGCCTTCCATTGATGACCCCAAAGATCACCCCACTCTTTCACCTTCTCTATTTCCCGGGCCCTTTCTTCAACGACCCCAAGTGCATACCTTGCCACTTGCTCAACGGGTTCGCCGCGATTGAGGATCCAGTCTAAGATCGCGCTTCTTTCGTATATCTCCCACTGCTCTCGCTTGGGTTTGAGTGGGCCGCACTTCTGTCTCTTCAGGTGCTTCTGGAGATCCTCTTTGCGGTCCCCTCTCCAGGGACAAGGCGAGTATGGACAGCAAATCGAACAAGGGAGGTGAAACGAGAGGAGATGACGGCACAGTTCTTGGCGGCGCCGACACGGCTTCTTGCATTTAGGACAAAGCATAGATGGTGGCTTAGAGGTGGAACCAGGAAGAGTCTGAATCGGCCGGGTGTGTGTACAGGGTGTATCAGATCAGACACCCGTATCTCGGATGAGGACTGCCTTACCAGGTGTGAGCCACAGTCAGAGGGCTTCCCAGCGGCGAAGGCAATTATCTGGTTGTTTGTGTATGCTGGAGAGGTGTCTTTTGGCATGATGCAAGTAGTGTCAGGTAGTATAGGCAGAGAATTGCAGGGGGCTGAGGACTGGAACGGTTCTACCCGTGCAGATGAATGTTATAACTTGTGGACCGACCTATTAAAAAAGAAATAACAGCCCACGGGGCGAAGAGAGTGGACCGCAGCTCCGGTGCTGATGAGACTGGACGGATCTCCCCTACGTGAGATCCGATGCGATCATGGCACTCATACTAGTAACTGAGAATGGTTTAGAACCAGCCTGAGTTAACAGCCCTCAAATGACCCCGAATGGTCCTGTATGTCTATATTTGTACTAAATATCACTGGTTTAGGGATGGAGGTCAGGATTCAGGAACAAATCACAGCGCCAAGAAATTTTGATTCTCCTCTGAGAACTACCGATGCACGGGCGCGTGGAGGAATCGGAAACACTGTATTGTACGCTGCAGTTACCAACTTCAGGTGCAGTGTCGAGGAATCACAACGGCCAAACACCAAAATAACACACCGTGATACATATCCGGCCTAGGGGTTTGTGTAAATGACGAAAGGGCATCACGCTGATAAGCTGTTACTTCTGGGGTACAGCGGTGTCAAAATCATATTGGCTCTCTAACTGTAGATAGGCACGGTGGTTACGGCTATGACAGGGGCTTGGCGATGCATGCCGGCACTAGCGTGTCATCATTATACGGAGATGCCAACTTGCCACACTGCGCAAGTGCCGACAAGTAACGGTTCCGAGGTGGAGTTGGAAACTACCGTATCTTCAGCGGAGATAACTACACCAAGGGAGTCTTCTTTCTACAGACTTTACGGCATCTGATTGCGGCGTTGGTGAACGTTGTGCATTCCGTCTCAGGCTACCGTTACCGTCAGCGCATTTGTGCCGGGGTTTGCAAGATGGTACCTGTCAAGATGGTACCTGTCAGTGTCCCAACAACTTCACACCATCCTCCGGTTGGCGCTATACGGGGTTTCCCTCATACTCTTTCTCCCGGGCCGAGTAGCCGATGCACTCTCACTGGCATGCGACCTCCACTGGCATGACGTAGGGAAAGGAGGCCAATCCTGTGACCTTTCCTTCTAGCTCGAGGGTGCTGCTTGCATCTGCTGTGAGGCCTGACTAGACAATGATCTTACACTCTAACCTTCACTCGTAATTCCCTTTACAGGCACGAGCCGGAACACCAACAGAGTCCAGTGACCAATACGACAAACGTGAACCCATTATCTAGATGGTGCACGCCATCGGGGTCAAGAACAAAGCCCCTGAATGCGCAAGGGGCGTCGCACCCTGCAATTTGGTCGATTGGCACCATTCTTAGTTCCATAGTGGGTTGGCGCAAGGCGGAGTAAAATGGCAGGGCGCGCGGGAACGCGTGGTACTGTATCATCGGAGTAGCGGCAATCTTGGATGTTGGCACGCTCGGTCCGAGTTATCTGTGCGGCCTCACGACGCCCCCTTCGTCGGTTCGGCCCAGGATTTAGGAGCCTTGTTTGGAATTTGGAATACGGAACTCGGAAGTATGATTTATGAAAGTTAAAGGCCCGATGAGTGGGGCGGTGTGACCTTATCAGACACGTTCGTCTGGTCTTCTTCCAGAAGCAGAAGACGAACCTTCATTGAGATGTTGGGGCTGGGGGAACCATTAGCTGAGTACTAACCAGACCAATCGGTACCCAACATAGAAGTGACCTGTCGCGTCATCATCCTTCGAGAAGGAGCGTATCATACCAAGGGCTGTGCGCCAACGAGATTACGGTCGGGCGCATAAATGGGTGTATTGGATGAGTTTACATTCATAACGTGACGAAAGGGGGCAGTGGCGGCACTATGACGAATGCCAGTAGGAGCCACGTACCCGATCCGCGGTGATCTTCTAGTTGACTCTCCCTGCCACGCAACACCGTATGACCTACCGCAACGTCCCCAGACCGATAGTTGGTTACCGTTCGTGACCGGCGTTCCTATACTAATGCATGAGCGCTTATTACCGGCCGAGCTGTGACGTTGCGTTGCGTGCCGAGCTCGACTCGGGGTATGGTAGATCCGCACAAGAAGGGGCTTTACCCTGTGAGCGGACTCGTAGCGGGCCTGGGGCATATCCAGTGTCAGTAATACTAAATTAATTAAAGTTGCATGCTGCACCGGAGAGTCTCTATTTGGGAGGTCCACTAGTAGGAGCGAGATGTTAACATCGTTTGTGGATGCGCTGTAACCTGTAGCATCGTGGACGAGCATTTGGGCGACTTAAGACCGTGACAGCACCGGGCACTTTGCTGGCAATCGAGAAGTAAAATCGGGTGTTCCCAATCCTCCTCCCTTGATGCACCGGCCGTGTATAGCTATCTTCAAAGGACGAGATTAGTATTGAATATTGAGATAATAATATCCAAGTCGAGCTTTGCCCTTGAGCGCTGACGGCACGAGAGGTGTCTGGCAGTTAGACGCAAAGTCATTAACTGAACTACAGCCACTGGCATACTACTTGTACTCCCTCGCCTCCCTCCGCACGGGGGGATAAAGCGAGTCCAGCGGACTCAGATTAGCTCCGGCCCGCAATAGCCGCAGCCGATTAGCTTCCTCTCGTACGCTTCAAGCACTCCCATGCGGCGCTAGTCTCTGACGCACCACGATTCCCCCATCATGATCAAGTTCACGGTCGAGGCTGACTAATAGTGACTATGACTCAAGCATTACATAATACAGTATGAGCAATTTCCAAATTCCAACAAAGGTCCCTAGAAGAAGCATCACCTGCAGTGTACAGTACTATGCCTTAGACGTCAGGCCTCGAAGAATCAATCACCCAAAGAGATAAAGCAGGGCAGAGACAAGATGTGTGAAGAAACCTTTTTAGCTGATGATTGAATTTTATTTCATATATTCAAGAGTGAACTCCATATCCTAGGCTACATAAATCCATCTTCAAATCTGGATCTTGTTCGGTGTTGTGTCAGTAATAAGAAATTTATGATGCCTGAGAGCACATGCTATGAGCCGCTCAAGTCCGACGCGTCGATGTATCAAGCGAAACGCACATATTCTGGACGTCACGTGTTTCGACAAATCTGGGGCAATCGTGTGGATTAGACCGTGACGACGACACACATATGAGATGACACACCTCACCCTCATGTGGTTTCTTGCTCATGCAATCCATTTTCACGGCTCCCATTTGGAGTGAAAAATTCGCGAAGCGCCTTGCTACTGAGCTAGCACGAAAGATCCACGACTGCGTGGGGATGGACACCCTGGACCAGCTGGCTGTTTGGAAGCCCAATTCCTTGCCACCAGACTACCCACTTAATGACCTAGCTAGCTTCTTACAAAGTCTGCAACTGGACTGTCTCAAAGAATAACTATGCCATGTTCTTACACGCAAGTGCCGCCGTCGAGGACTATTATCCAAACCTACCTCTCAGTGGATACATTCGTTTTATTGCTCAGCCGATTGAGTAACCGGTTATGCGACGTTATGACACGGCCAGGACAGGTGCCATAGTATTTGGTCATGACAGTGAGAATCATCGTTACTCTACCTCGTACTGTGCCCATGTTGTGTCGATCGTAGCTCATGATGCCGCTGTTACAGTAGTGCTGGGCGCAATGCACTTGCACCTTCAGGCATACCAGGCAAACACTCTCTTACAAGACGGGACAGAACGCTTATCCAATTTATGATGGGCGGCTGGCCACTCTCATGGGTCCATCCGTTGGTCTGTACAGCAAAGCCTTTGCCCAGATTATAGATGGCCTGAGTGACCTCAGGCTCTCCATGGTGAATCATACACTGGAACAAGTGGGGGCAACAGGGAAATACATACGCGATGCGTCAACTATATGCATACGAAGAGATGCGACAGAACATGACGTTTGGACATAGAGAACTTCTCGGCGTCCCAATTCAAAGCCAGGTCAGGTTGGAAGAGAAAGTTGCTGGAGATGGTCTCTCTTTCACCCACCTGGCTACTGGCGAACGTGCAGTCCTCATCTATCATCATGAGGAGATGAGGGCAGAGCTTGGTAGTGGAGACCCTGGTCCCTGGCCTCCAGGCCGCACTCACTTATCGGAAGCATGTTGTCCAATACAGTGTACGTCATATTTGTTCCTCAGAGGCATATTTGAGTGACTTTCCATCGAAACAGTATACAGACACACAATGCTTCATGCTGTCCCTGCCTTATCATTGCCATCACAGGCCTATACATTTGCCTCATGGGCCTCTGTTTTCACACATGTCCCGATTGCTCAGCCCTTCGCCAACTATCTCCATCTAGGAGGACATCCCTTTACCAGAGTGCATGTCCCTTTCATCGCTCGCACTTTCCATGTCACTGCTAAGGCTATACACACTCTCGTCAAGGAGTACAACAAAGTCAGGACGAAGAGAGGAAACAAGATGCTGGAGGTAGCTAAATCCGTAGCTTGTCTTCTCCCATATTCATCCTTTTGAGTGGCTGACAATGGAGTGGACCTGGAATATCACGAGATGCTTCCCGATGCGAGTGGTGTCAAGGACAATCCTAAGCGAGCAATCTTTCAGGCAACGCTCGGCACCATCGATGTTGTTGTCAAGTTTTGCGAGACGTACTGTGCGGTTGTGCATGGTTGTGATGGACTTCATGTTGAAGTGCAATGCTTATTATCATTTTCACGAGAAGGTTACAAAGGACTAGTACAACGACAAGCCACTCCCAGCCCAAATACTTGACGACATCAGAGATGCGGTGAAGCTTTGAAAAGCTTCGCCGCATCTCCAAATACAAGCTCATTGTCATGCAAGTTGCATGACAATGAGTTTGTATTTGGGGATTTACGTCGACCAAACATCATGGTCGTCTCAAGGGGAACAGGCACCGAGCGCTAATGGGAGATTCGTGGGATGCTGGTTGGCTTTGACTGGGCAGGTGTAGTTGGCAAGGCCAGATATCCGCCCATCATAAATGATTCAGGAGAAATCAGGTGGGCCCCCGGTGTTGAGGCAGGAGGTTTAATAGAGAAGAAGCATGACTTGGAGATGCTTGAATTACTTTGAATCTCCAGCTAGTTTCGCTACTGTAGTTTTTGGTGTAAACGGCATTTGGGGCTTGTACTGTACTGTACATCTGTAACACCGTTTCATTTGCGTCGGCTGCCCGCATAATCGGCTTGGCTAATACCGGCTCTGTCAATAAGGACGAGCCATCATGTTGATCACGAGCCAGCAGTGTCAGCCCTGAGGTTCAGGCTGAAATTGCTCGAGCCGGCTCGAGCCCGGCCAGTGTTGCCGCGGTTGCGGTTTCGGCCGACTTGAACCACATGGTTTAGTCGTCAAAACGGCAGCTCCCGGTCTGACTTCGGTCTGCCATACTCAACCCTCTTGAGTGGGGCATTACCCACCAAAAACCCCTTGAAGTGTGGTACACCCACTAAGCCACGCTCCCTTAGCCTTACGTTGTTCGAGCCTCACTTGGCACTCGCCCAGTAAATGTGCTATGCCTTGGCACCCTGGCACTGACAGTTGGCACCAGGGCATGAGCCGGCGCTTCCAAACAAGCCCGCAGTGAAGAACGCTCGTCACCTCTGCCGTGACCCCAGTATCAACAGTTTATTCCTCCTCATCGATTACACGGACTGCTGATGTTGATACGTATCTCAGCGTGTTACCTTGATGACCTGCCTCATTGAATTCCCTGCCGTTGCGCTTGTACTGTACAGTACAACCTTCACTGTTGTCGCAGAACATGTCCTATGTAACCGCACGGCATGGCAATCGTCTATATGAGATCATCTTACCCCTGACACTGTGTCCGGATCTCACGCCAGAACCACTCAGGCGGCTGCTTATGTTCCCACCACATACGGAGTCCTGGCACCATTACGAGGAGTATCGCGATATTGGGCTTCACCAATGGCGCATCCGGAAAGTTGGTGCATTTTCTTTAGGCACCATAGATGAACTTATAAACAACCTACACGTAGATTTTTCCCCCAGCCCTCATCCGTAGAGTGCAATTCCCTTCGTTATACTAGGTCCTACTTTGCGCATTCATTGATAGAAGACATGCCTGTCAGCAAGGGCCCCGACAACCAAGTTTGTTCAATCACCGAGGCTTCTAGCTCTAGCTCTCCCCAGGCTCAGGTAAGGCGATTCCCATCTGGGAACATCTGTGTCTGATATGTCTTCCGCATACCTTCAGACTTCTCCCATCTCCACCTCCAAGCCATCATCTATGCACTGCCCGAAATGCGAGAAGCCGTGGAGGCGGCGGCAGGACTTGAGGCGACACATCATGACGATCCATCTTCCCTGTTCGATTTACTGTCCTTACCCGCCGTGCTCATGGAGGGGTAACCGTAAGGACAAGTTCAGGAATCACTTGAGTGTACGGAAGTGTAGCTCGAAGCCCGAGGACAAGCCGTGCCAAATATACGATTCAAAAATGATCGCAGATTGGATCTTAAAGGACCAGGTCCCAGTTGGGGTCGGGGCAAGCTATGCGCTCGTGTTCGTTGGGGAAAAGGCCAGGCAGCTGCGGAAGGTGGAGGATTGGGAGGATCTCTGGGGCGGAAAAGGAAGAAAGATGGACGACGCAACGCAACCGCCAGCGCTGGTGAGGTGCCCCGCGTAGTGTGAGCCTGAGGTTAGGCCGCTGCCTCCAGTGGCACGTGCCGCACGCGTAGAGCTCGATGCCGCGACATCACCACCACCTCTTAAAAGGGCTTTGTACTTGGCCTATTGTATATTGCAGTAGTTGCTCCATTTGTATACTAAACGGTCACTCACAGTAGGCTGACTAAACCACCTCTATATAACCCATCCGACTCTTATTATCCCCGTTGATCGTGAAGTTCTAGCGCATTTCTAGTGCGTGCATCAACTGAAGAAGACTCAGGATTCTTCCAAGTCGTTTATATTCGTCCTTCGTCGTCTAAGTCTTCTTTCCTTCTCTGCCTACTGTTCTTCCCTTTCTTCTCGTCTAATGGTACCTGTACCCTCTCAAACTCACCACATGCCCTGTACACTCGCACAGCGATTCCTCCAGACATATGAGCCCACTGTACCCACCCACTCGTTCTCATTAGATTTGGTATATGCTTTTCACCCGTGATTGATGAATGCAACTTTTTTCTGTTTCAAGCACACAGGCACTGGGTCCGATTTAGTAGTGGTAAGACATTATGACGAGACCTCAGGCTCACTGACTGACGATCATCGAACGCTCAGGCTGTATCACATCATAATCACCTTCTAAATGCCCTCTCAGCCCATGGAAGGTATGGCGGAGGAACCGTAACACGTGGGACAGGGTGGGGGGTGCCGCTTGGGTTCTGGCAGTCTAGACTGTCGTAAAGGTACGGCGGCAGTCTGGCAAGAGGACCACCACAGTGACAAGTGGCACGGCTTCAGTCAGGGATCTTGCGTTCACACACTGGGCCCGGGCATGCGGCCCTTCGGTGCATCACGTGGGAAATATCCGCGGTCTCTCCTCTCTGGTAACTACTGTACTACTCTCGTCTCGGTGCACCACTGGCACGGTTGGGTTCCCGGCGGGAGGAGAAAAGGAGGGGGCATCTGACTCAGCCTCACGGCCGCGGCGTAAATCAAATCAATGGAATGGATACAGCATTTCATAACCCATGACCCAACCCTGGCCCTTAGCACTTTCAGCACGACATTTTCCTTCTACGGTAGCTGGCCGATAGCTCAAACAACGCTCAGCCTGAATACTGGTGGCAGGGGCAGTTTTGACCGCCAGGTGGGCGCTTACTAGCTCGGTAAAAATAGATAGTCATTGGAAAGTCAATCGGTCACATAATAGTCGCATCTGGTTGCCAGTGCCTCCCCTCAATCAAAACGACCGGGCTGCCGCCATTTCGGACCGGTTGTCGAAAATTTCAATTACCGTTTTTATAGAAACTTACACAGGTCTAACTTCCCACGCGACGTGCCTCCGGGTTTGTGCCGACACCAGTGGTCCCGACTTTGGCGTCGGTCCTTTACGGATGCGATTTACTGCCATTGGGCGGCCGGTGAGCTCTTTTACAAAAGGATCACCCCTGGGCAAGTTTAGTGCCCTTGCGGTCTTCGCCACTGATGCCATGCAGGCCGAGATTCGTCAATGCACACATCGACTGATCATATTGCCCTATTTTAATACTCTGGCTCGTTCTTACCAATTAAGTTACATGCGAAATGATGCGCAAGAGCTTACGAGGGTACGCTTCGTAAGTGAGCCATGGTAGAAAGCATTCGAGGTGCCTTCGGCGATTAATTACCTCCTTTCCCATGATTTTCTGAGCCAATAGGTGGTCCATGGGCCATTGGCATTCGATCATCAGGCGGTGAGATTTTTCGTTTTCGTTCCCAGTGGTCCCGTAGCTGTCAGACATGCGACGTTGTAGTTAATGAGGAACAATACGGACTACATCCTACTACTAGTCGCCTCACCAGTCCTGGTTTGAGATGAAGTCACCACCTGAGTAATAAAACAATGGAATATCCAGCACTATGAGAACTGCCCCACGGAATGCACAGGATACGCAATCCGTCCACGACTGCATGGGGTCGTCACGTGACTGAGACGCGACTCGATGAAGATGAAGACACAGGGTGTTGAGATCTCGTTCCCAAGTCCTGCAATCGGACACTCTCATACGCGGGACGATTTTTTGATACCTGGCTATACTCTAGTCCTGCGTGCAAGAAATGCGCGTGGAGCGCATGGCTCATGCCTTGTATTTGTGGCTCTGGACACAAATAGCCATCATCGAGACGCGATAGAAGGTAATATCTTTCTGCTAACAGCCCATGGGACGCTGGATGAGGAAGTTCGATGATGAGATTACAGCAGGTTTGAATTCACACTTCCTATTGATATTCGCGTGTGCCTCCTTTCACCATGCCATACTACGCTAGTATGCAACGTAGACCCGCCATGTACACCACACTTTTACATGTGGCTACGACCCCATGGACGCACAGTTCGTCGATATGATGCGCTCCTTCCTCAAAAACGATGCGACAGATCGCTTCTAGGTCGCGCAGGCAATTATCGATGACACAGGGTTGAGGTTAGTTGTTTACTGCCTCACCATCTCAGTGGACTTTGATGAATCCTCTTCTTCCGAATTTTGCGGTAGAGGTGCAGCTTCTAATAAGCGCGCCAACATACCAACAAGTGATCAAAGTACATTTGAAATGATAGTCGCATCGTGCGCGCGTGTCGCAACCATCTTGACCTTGCCTTTGAAACAACCATTCAAATCCACATTACTTGACCGCGCACTGTTGGTGCCGGTAGTGAAGTGCGCACGACGAGCGCACGCGTGAGCTCAAGGAGATAGAACAGAAGCGTCCTAGCCAGGCCGAGACGGACAGGACGGGGCAGGCCAGACGTAAAAGAGCTCCGTGGTGGCGGAGACGTAGCGAAGGCGTGGATCGAGGAGGCGGCTGAGACCGAGGCCAAGGCGGAGGGGGAGAGAGAGCGAGGAGAAGAGACGGCGGGGGGAAAGCAAGGGTGAATCAAGCCATTCGATCAGGAGCACGCGACGGCACGGTAGGCTGATGCATCGAGAATCGAAGAGTCTGAAACAAAGAGAGAAGAAAAGGGAAATGACGCAGAGACGTTCGAGAACAGAAGGCGAGTCGATAATACCGAACTGCCCTTACATCAGGGCTTCCGTCGTACTTATATACAGCATGCGCGCCAATACTTGGCTGCGATTTGGCTGATACCAGAGCTGTTTTGATATAGAAAAGGGGGGAAGTCTGGTTGGTAGCGTAGGGGACGAAGTAGGATGACAGGGAAAGGGGCAACGTGGTGAAGATAATGACGTCGGGCGTGGGGTAACGAATTGAAACTGAATGAGAGAGGGGTCACTCGAGCGTTCAGGTGGTGTTGAACGACGTTGGCCGGGTCAAGGGGAACGAGCTAGGGCATATCTGAGGGACGGCGATGGCCTGTATGAGAGGTGGTGAGATTGCGACGGTCGAGTGAAATATATAACAGTATCGACTAGGAGCAACGGGGAAGGGAAACTTTGAAAGAGTGAAAAGGGCGTACGAAGCTAGTCTTTATTTGACTGTTTTTGTCACGCGGCTCTAGGCTTTGGAACGTCAATGAAGTTGAAAGATAACCCGCAGAACGGAAGGATGTCTCAGTTTGGTATCACAGGTGCTCCGAGGCGTCTTATATTCCGAGCGCAACGGTAAGCCTCACCTTACAGTAGTCCCTACCCCCACTGCAGGCCCAGCAAAGAAGGAATCACAGATGTCTCCCTCGACACGTCCAGAAATGGGGTGCGTAATTTCCAAGTCGCACGTCGCCGCCAATCTACGGTACAGTTGCCCGTCCGACCCTGTCGCAGGGAAAGTCGGTGGCTCAATCCAATCACGAGGATCCACTGGCACGTGATGCATGGCGCGACGCGACGCGTTTGCCAACTTGAAGTTAGTTGATCACATTGTGCACTGGGAATCGGTTCATCAAGGTAAAACCTTGAGAGGTCGCTGAAATCTTTTCCACAGGCGAAAATCCCGTGATCAGAAAAATGTCCTACTGTCCGCAGTCTGGCCTAGCGAAGCAACTCCATGTTTAGTCGCGATTTTTTCTCACGGGAAATACTTTAGTCTGATGAGAGTTATTTCACGGTTTTCTGAGAAAAGACCAATTCCTGGCTGCAGTGTCAATTTGACACTGTGCGGCACTGTTCAGCGCAAGACTCTTTCCAACTCTCCCCCCGCTATGGTGAGTATAGAAGCGAATGACAACTAACTTTGACAGGATCCCAGCAGATACTTGATGGGCTCGACGAGTGCAGAAGGCACGGGGCACGGGGAGTGCCAGTAGTAAGTGACACCAAACGCCCGCCGACAGAGCAAATGTGACAACAACACTTCAACACGAACGCTTCCTAATTAATTGCGCCATAATCATGATGACCTCGTTGTGAACGGTGATAACTGATAAGGGCATGCCTGCGTGTACGTCCATAAACTGGTCATAGGTACTGGCGCATTGGCACTAGCACTGACACTGACACTGGCACTGGCAATCCGACAAAGTCCAGGTATCTCCACTAGGCGTGCAACAATGAGGCACCCGCTGAATGCGCCGGGAGAGGGGGCGCCTTGTCCGTACGGAATGGATACTATAGTGATCCGTCACTCCACAAAAGACACAGCCTACGAGTACAACTACCCCTTGCCTTTTACACGGGCGCCCGGTGGGAATATATATATATGCCACTAGCAGTGGGTTACCTTGATGCTTGATTTGTCTATCCCATCCCTCGTTGCTCCCGTCAGAGATTTTACCGCAGGATAAATGCTGCTCTTCCAGGAAACACCGGGCCTACCATCTAGAAAACACCATTCATACCCGACACGACTAGGAACAAATCTTGGCCCCACGGCGTTTCTTGTCAGAGGCAGACTCGGATAATCCCATACGACTCGGATTCTCTCACTGCTGTTAGATCATGGCCAGTCTCTATGGCACAGTGTTGGCATATGTTGCAAGTTTGAGCCAGACCCAACGGCACTGTGCCAGGCAGCTATTGTCACGCTGGGGCAAGATTCTAATGACATCGTGCCAGAGGGATTCCGAAGTATTTAAAGTCTGGCGGTCTGCTTGGTTGACAGCCCATCTCAGTGTCCTGAATCGCCTTCGCCTACATCCTCATACGCTACCTCCACTCAATCACCCAGTCACACCCAATTCTTGCATTCATGGCGGGTTATCCTACTGCTGGCAGTTTGGTAGTTCCTGGCTCGCAGGAAGCTCAGGTAAGGCGGTGCTCTTCTCTGATGCGAGCCCATGTATATGATGCATCTTCCGCACACCTTTTATGCAGACCTCCACGACCCCCGCAGCTAGGCAATCATCTATGCTTTGTCCGAAATGCGGAAAGTCATATGTGCGCCGACAAGAAGTGGAACGCCATCTCATGTCGCTTCATCTCCCGGACTGGATTGGCTGTCCCGATCTCCATTGTTTCTGGAGGGGCGACCGCCCGGAGGAATTCAACAAACACCTCTCGAAGAGGCACGGTTGCAACCTGTCAAATGTCGAGAGGAATCAGTACGAGATATACGACAGAGACAATATCTTACGCCACATCCTCGATCAGCAGCAATCCGTGGACGTGATGGCGGGCTATGCACTTAATTTCGTTGGTAGAATGGCCCTCGAGCTAGGGAAAACGGAGTGGTTGAATGATCCATGGGGGCGCCCGGGGAAGAGAGCTCGATGCCTCAACGCAACTGCAAGCGCGACTGGGTCGCTGCAGGCAGCGTAAGGTCAACGTAGCCGCTACCTTCAAAAGGGCCGCTGCCCAGGCAGGTTCCTGGTGTGCCCCCTCCCCCCTAAAATTCTTTTATCCCACCCTGTCTTTTACTATTTGGTACTGGATTCTTTGCTAACCAACCTGGCGCACTTGCGGCTTGCCTAATGTATTTATTCGCTCTACTAGGGTACCAAACGGCCACCCATAGGATGCAGGATATCCTGTATATCGCAGCTTTTACAGTTTAAATTAGTTGTTCGCACAAGTCTAGTGCGTGCGTGTCAGAAAGCCTGTCGGGTTCCTTCCGAGTCGTTCCGTCTTTCCTCGTATTCATTCGAGTGTCTTCACGTTCTCCCTCTCACCCCGCTTGTTCTTGCCCCTCCTCCGAGTCTTCTCTTCTCATCTAGCTTTCCAGAACTCACCCGTGCGCCCTCGCCCGCATAGCAGCTCATTCATAAGATTACGAGTACCTGTACCTATCCGCTGCTTGTGCTTAGATTCAGCGGATGTTACGGACGAGGTTTCTGTGGTTTATCAGGTCAATAGTAAACACGACGGGTCCTTTTCTGCGAACGCTCTGCTAATAGTCTACTAGAAAACCGTCGCGATGAGGGTTCACTTACTATCTGCGACATGTATTCCGCAATGACCTTCCACACAAGGCGGGGTTCTCACCCTCTGGCTATCGCAGCCAATGAATATATTGAGGCAACACGAGGCTGTACGACTCGGATGAGGACGGAGGCGAGGGTGCCGTGAGTCTTACTCTCACTTAGCTACTTCAGTTGACATCGTATACGAATTTTTGTGGTGATTGAGGAAAAAAATTGGCGAGAAATGTGAAGTGTCCAAAAGCCTGATCCTGTCCTATTTCCTTATCCCTTATAGCTTATGCCCTTGGCAGCTCAATGTCCGTAAAACAATTGAAAGAAATGTCCAGCATTGTGAGAACTGCGGCCACTGGCAGGGCCCACGGCGGCGTGCGATGATTACGCAATCTGCCCGACTTGGGAGGGGATGCACGTGACCACGACGGCAACTTCACTGGCAGCTGGTCTTGAAGACGCAGGGTGTTGACATCTCGTCCTCAAGTCCTGCCATAGGACACTCTCACACACGGGACGAAGAATTAGAATTGTCGATACTTGGCTATGCATTATGCCCTAGTTCTGCGTGCAAGAAATGTGCGTGGAATACATGGCTCATGCCTTGTGTTTGTGACCCTGGACACAAATAGCCATCATCGAGACGCGATAGAAGGTGATATCTTTCTGCTGATAGCCCATGGAGCGCTGGAAGCTCGATGAGGGGGTTGCAACAGGTTTTGATTCACACTTCCTATTGACATTCGTGTGTGGACCTCCTTTCACCATGCCATACTATGCTAGCATGCAACGTAGACCCGCCATGCACACCACACTTTTACGTGTGGCTACGACCCCATGGACGCACAGTTCGTCGATATGATGCGCTCCTTCCTCAAGGACGATGCGACCGATCGCTTCTAGGTCGCGCAGGAAATTATCGATGACACAGAGTTGAGGATAGTGGTCTACTGCCTCACCATCTCAATCGACTTAAATGAATCCTCTTTTTCCGAATTTCGCAGTAGAGGTGCAGCTTCTAATAAGGGCGCCAACGTACCAGCAAGTACGGGTGATCAAAGTGCATTTGAATTGATAGTCATGTCGTGCGCGCGTGCCACAACCATCTTGACGCCATGCCTTTGAAACAACCATTCAAATCCACATTTTTTGACCGCGCACGATTGGTGTCGGTAGCACCCCCGCTGCAGGCCCAGCAAAGAAGGAATCACAGATGTCTCCCTCGACACGTCCAGAAACGGTGTGCGTAATTTCCAAGTCGCACGTCGCCGCTAATCTAGGTACAGAGTGCAGTTGCCCGAGCAGGTTTTACATCACAGGGAAAGTTGGTGGCGCTGTGCTATCACGATGACCTCTCACGTGATCCCCGTGATGCGTGACGCGACGACCCGTTCTATCAACGGGCCTATAGTAGTTGATCACACTGGCACCAGGAATTTGCTGAAATCTTTGCCACAGGCAAAAATCCCGTGATCAGACTTAAAGTGTCTTACTGTCCGCGGTCTAGCCCAGCGAAGCAATTTCATGTTTAGTCGCAATTTCTTCTCACGGGAAATACTTTAGTCTGAAGAGTTATTTCTCAGTTTCCTGAGAAAAGACCACTTCCTGCCGCAGTGTCAATTTGACGTCGTGCAGCATTGCTCAGCACAAGACTCTTTCTCAACTCTCCCCCCGCTATGGTGAGTATAGCGAACGACAACTAACTTTGACAGGATCCCAGCAGATACTTGATGGGCTCGACGAGTGCAGAAAGCACGGGCCACGGGTGGCAAGTGGCACCAAGCGCCCGCCAACAGGGCAAATGTGGCAACAACACGTAAACAGGAACCACTTCCAAATTAATTACGTCATAATTATGACGACCTCGCTGCTGAATGGTGATAGTGACTGGGATAAAGGCACGCAGTTGTACAGTACGTCCAAAAACTGGTCATAGGTACTGGCACATTGGCACTGGCACTGGCAATCCGACAAAATCCAGGCATCTCCATTAGGCGTGCAACAGGGGCATCCGCTGAATGCGCCGGGAGAGGGGGCGCCTTGTCGTACGGAATGGATACTATAGTGATCCTGTCACTCCACAGCGGACACAGCAGACACAGCCTACGAGTACAGTTACCCTCTGTCTATTGCACAGCGCCCGGTGAGAATATATATATGCTACTAGCAGTGGGTTACCTTGTCTATCCCATCCCTCGTTGCTCCCGTCAGAGATTTTACCGCAGGATATATTCTGCTCTTCCAGGCAACATCGGGCCTACCACCTAGAAAACGCCATTCGTACCCGACACGACTAGGAACAAATCTTGGCCTAACGGCGTTTCTTGCCATAGGCAGACTCGGACAACCCCATGCGACTCGGATCCTC
The DNA here is from genome assembly GCA_022496195.1 of Lactifluus subvellereus. NCBI lineage: Eukaryota > Fungi > Basidiomycota > Agaricomycetes > Russulales > Russulaceae > Lactifluus > Lactifluus subvellereus. Next base: position 36,809 of record WTXC01000040.1, on the reverse strand, counting down.
TCACTGCTGTTACATCATGGTCTGTCTCTGGCACAGTGTTGGCATATGTTGCAAGTTTGAGCCAGACCCAACGGCACTGTGCCAGGCAGCCATTTTCGCGCTGGAGTCAGATTCAAATGGCATCGTGCCAGGGGGATTCCTAAGCAGGAGTATTTATGGTCTGGCTGGTTGATAGTTCATCTCGGTGTCCTGAACCGCCTTCGCCTTTGTCCTCGTACGCTATCTCCACTCAATCGTCCACAGTCACACCTCATTCTTGCAGTCATGGCGGCTTATCCTACTGCTATTTTCCCTAGCTCGCAGGAAGCTCAGGTAAGGTGGTGCTCTTCTTTGATGCGGGCCCATATTTATGATGCATGTTCTGCACACCTTTATGACACATTTATGCAGACTTCCCCGACCCCCGCAGCCGAGCAACCACCTGTGCTTTGTCTGAAATGCGGGAAATCGTATTTGCGCCAACAGGAAGTGGAACGACATCTTATGTCGTGCCATCTCCCGGACTGGATTGGCTGTCCCTACCCCCATTGTTTCTGGAGACACGACCGCACGGAGGAATTCAAAAAACATCTCCTGAAAACGCACAGTTGCAACCTGTCAGATCTCGAGAAGAAGCAGTACGAGATATATGACAGAGATTATATCCTACAATTCATCCTCGATCAGCGCCAATCCGTGGACAAGGTGGCGGGTTATGCACTTAACTTCGTTGGTGAAAGGGCCCGCGAGCTAGGGAAAGGGGAGTGGTTGAATGATCTATGGGGGCGCCCAGGAAAGGGAGCTCGATGCCTCAACGCAACTGCCACCACGACCACGTCGCTGCAGGTAGCTTAAGTTCAGCGTAGCCGCTACCCTCATAAAGGCTGTGGCCCAAGCAGGGTCCCGGAGACCACCGACGCCACCAACGTGTCCCATCCCCCTCCCCCCCTAAAACCCATGTCTACCCCCTGCCTTTTACTATCTGACACTTACTTTGCTGACATACCTGGCGGGCCTGCGGCCTGCTCATTGTATTTATGTGGTTACTCAACGACCACCCATAGGATGCCGGATATCCTGTCTTTGTAATTACATACATGTTGCGCGTTATACTAGTAAATGCAGATTCCAAAAAAAAAAAAGCCGGATATCCTGTATATAACGACTTCTATAGTTTCAATTATCGCTGTTGTTCGCGCAAGTCTGGTCTAGTTCCTTCCGAGTCGTTTCTGTCTTTCCTCGTCTTCGGTTGAGTGTCCTCACGTTCTCCCTCTCACTCCGCTTGCTCTTCTTTCCCATCCTCTTCTCCTCTCATCTACGTTTCTAGAACTCACCCGTGCGCCCTCGCCCGCATAGCAGCTCGTTCACACGATTGCGAGTACCTTTACCTATTCGCCGCCTGTGCTTAGATTAGGCAGATGCTACGGACGAGGAATCTGTGATTTCTCAGGTCAATAGCAAACACAACGAGTGCTTTGCTGAGAACGCTCTGCTAGTAGTCTAGTAGCATACCATCGTGATGGGGCCTCAGTTATCATCTGCGACATGTATCCCAGAATGACCTTCTACCTAAGGCGGAGTTCTCACCCTCGGGCTATCGCCGTCAACGAAGATATAGTGGAAACACTGTAAGGTGAGGCTTTCCGTTGTGCTCGGAACACGACACTTCGGAGCGCCCGTGATACCATAATCGTGAACTGAGATGCCCCTCCGTTCGCGGTTTGTCCCTCAACTTTGATGACGCTCTCCGAGACCTCCCTCGTCGAAGAGCTGCGTAACCCAGGAATTGTATAAAGACTAACTCGCAATCACCGCTCGTCCCATACGTCCTAGCTCGCTCTCTTTTGTCTCGACCAGCGTCGTTTACGCCACCAGAATGCTCGATCGTCCCATCTCTCCCCCAGCCTCTCTCGTGACCCAGCGCCCGACGTCGTTATTCACCACGTCGCCGCTTTTCCTGTCAGATTGCCTCATCCCCTATGCTACCAACCAGACCTTTCATATCAAACAGTCCTAGTATCACCTGAATCACGGCCATGTATTGGTGCGGACACATGTATTTAAGTACGACGGCAAGCCCTGATGTAGGGCAGTTCAGCCTTGTGAAATCGACTCGCTCTGTTCTCGAAACGTCTCTGCGTGATCTGCTTTTCTCTTTTCTCTTTCTTTCCCCTCTCGGTTCTCGACGCACTAGCTTAGGCGATCGCGCCAACGTGTGCCACGGAACGGGCTCATCGCCTCGCTCTTCTCCCTCCTCCAACTCCTCTATCCTCTTCTTCTCCTCCTCTTCTGCATCACTCTCCACTGCTTCTTCGCTGCTGCTTCCGCCACGCCTACGCCATACCGAAGCTTCGACACTCCTACCTGCCCGACCTGTCCGCCTTGGTCTGACCAGGACGGTCCTGCGCTTTTCACTCGGACTCGCGCGTGCGTTAGACATGCGCACTTCAACACAAAGCCGTACGACTCGGATGAGGACGGAGGCGAAGGTGCTGCTTGCATTCCGGGAGTCTTGACTCTCACGCAGAGGTGGCAGTACAAGCAGCGCGGCCGCAGTCCATGATCTTGGCCCTTTACCCATTAAGATCTGCTGGACACCCTCTTTCCGAGTCGTAGGCTACAAGCACTCCCGTGCTGACGCCAACCTCCGGTGCACCATGCGGTAATTGTCCAGGGCAGATAATGATTACGGCGAACCTTATTAACCACCAGCCAGGCCAGGATCGCGGCGATCAATGACGCTGGCAGGTTGACGCAGCACCCTCGTTAATGTTTACCAGCGTTACTACATGTCCACACATTTTGAGCTAGAGAGGTGCGCAAAGTGGCACGGCGCGAATATTGGCTTTAATTGTACAGTACATAGAACAATCGGCGTTGTGCTTAAGTTCTTTCGAGGCAGTGCCACGTTGTCGGGGTACTAGTATTATAACACCGTGACGAAGGGAACAGGGTGCAATGTCAAAAATTGCTAGAACGTTACTAGTGCATTTTAACGGATTCGAAAGAACACTCAATATACCGAATTCAGTCTCCGAGTCTCTTCTACCAACTAGACGCATTTCTTTGACCTATGTCGAAGGTCAACCTCTCCAGTATAGACGCTAGTGTCGCGGTCCATGGCGATCATTGAGTCCTCCGGGTTCACGAGATTTCTTAGTTCGTCGGTGAGCGTTTTCGCGGATCGGTCACCATCTGACGAGATCGCCCTCCCGTTAGAAGAACGCGGTGTACCCGGCGGCCTACCCAGAAATCATCCGCATTTGCAAGCTTCTGAAGGTTCTATTCTAATCCAGAGAGCGCACTCACATGTTCAAGCCACTCCATGACCGCGAGATGCCACGTTTGATCCTGTTCCCCCAACACTTTAGGCGCGAGATTCCGTGCAGAGTGGAACTTGGGTGCGTGTAAAAAGTAGTAGCTTTGGATGGACGTTCCGGTTTGGGTGGTTCCGTCTATCGTTGCAAGGCAGATAAGTAGATTCGGACATCGGCTCTTTCCTCGGTAAGCTACTTGGGGGCGGGGATCTTGCAACGGATAATGGATGTTTGGTGTTCTAGTATCGGTGGCATAAGGGAACCTTATTGAAATGGTAGGTAATCATCTAGGTCCTGGAGAGTGGGACCTGGGGAGGTTTCGCAGACGAACTCCTAGGTTAGGGTATGACGGGAAAAAGGGTTGTTCGGGCGGTGTGCGATCCGTCGGCGTCCGAGTTTCTCATATCTCGATCAGCGGCAAGGGGCGGAGTTGACTCATCTTCATTCAAGTCCATGTGGACACCGACAAAAAAAAACCGGTCTACCGTCCAACGAGGGGAATACTGACGTATGAAACACTGACAATAATTTTCAAGCTCGCTACTTGCCAAGCGGCGACACTCTGCTCCAACTGTTGCCTTCAAGCTTGGTTAACTGCATAATCAAGTCTTATTTGCAACGCTCCGCTCTTCCAAGTTTCTGAGCCCCCAGCGGGATCTCCCAACCAGCCCATAAGAAAGTCCCCGCAATTGGATCCGAGCATGATGGGCTATATTCCTTGTCAGTCCGACCTTGTGAAAGAAAAATTGGCACGCAACGGGTTAATCTGGTTCACCGAATCTCGTCTCAGTGACACTTGTTCACTGTGACGTAGTTGCAACATCGCTAAAAATACTCCACTTCAATTCGGAATTGTCACCACTGCCGTTGTTTACTTGCGCCAGCCTAGGAAGGGTCAAGATTCACCGTACATGGTACTCAAAGGTGAGGATACCGATTAAATAACGGCCGTTGGTAACATGCTGATTGGGGGTATCTTGCATCCTGCGTATACTAGAACACTTGAACGAGGTGCCGTTTGGATAACTGATAAAACCACTTTGAGCTGTCGCCACTGGTCCCGCCACCATCATGATATTTCCCACCCGCGACCGTTCCTGACTCCTGGCAGCAGCCAGCGACAACGCAAAGATGCTCACAGGATAACTAGGACGATGTATCTTGGGGTACCTATGGTAGGTGTGGACGTAACGGATGAGCTGTGCTGTCGTTCTTCTCCCTGGCAGGACTCAGATGCATGACATCGACGCAAGCAGCCGGAGCGCGATTGGAGTTAGAGGCTAGGACAAGACCCCAAGGTAGTCAACTATCGGCGCGCCGACAGTCTCAAGAGCCCTCGTTTCTCGGCGTAATTCCTCTTTGGGGGGGTTGTCACTGGTTTTTCCCGCGACGAGCTGGCCGACTTATTGAAGTTCAAGGGTTTCTGGCCAAATCGCAACAGAGAATCTTCGTACTGGCGAGGGGCAATCGCGCTCTGTGCGGAGGTTCAGTGTGGAGACACCTTCCGCTGTATTATCGGGTGGCGCCGCCAGTGAGAGACAATGCGGCGGGTACAGGGTGGGGGAAACCGAAAACCGGTACTAAGGTTCAATCAACGGACGCGTGACCTATCCGTGGGCTTGCGTCGCATCAACCCACCCCACTCCCTCCTTCCCCTCTCCCTCCCCCCTCCCCCCTCCCCCGGGATGACGTTATTCCTAGTCAGCCGTTTTTTTATCCTTCTCCTACCCCTACACACGGCACTCGGCGCATCCACTTGCGCCAACAAAGGAACGAGGCTGGCACATCAACCCCATCAAGAGCGGGATTATTGGCCCGGTTCCCACAGAGATTGTTACCAAGGCGCATCAGTCGGGCACCCGCACTAGCACTAGCTCTGGCACTGGCACTGGCACCACCATCGGGGCTGGAATCGATGCTACATGCTCGACGATTGGTTGAACGTTATAGTAGGGCTTCCACTATTTTTTGCAGTGCTGCTCTATGCCACTGACTACAGCCTCTAGTGTAACTGTTCCTAGAAAACTACACTGCCTTTTCCCTGAATATATATACCGACAAGTTCTGGACGTCCTGAAAGATACTCGACCCTTGGGACGAGTGGTTCCACTGCGATTGTCAAGGTTTGTATCATGACGCCGCAGTATTGCGGCCCTTGCGATACCCGTGACGCCTGGGTGCCATTCCAACGCTGATATGGGCAAAGATGAAACCCCGCGCACACGCTACAAACCATAATCACGAACCAACGCAGAAGTCGTTGAGTCCGACCTAGAGCTCTTTTGTATTAAGTGCCGGGTGCTCTGGCACTGTGGCCAAAGGAAGCTTCGCAATGGCACATAAGACTCCGTGTCAAAAGTGCCTATTTTACCCCCCAAGGGCGAGGAGTGTATCCTTCTTAGCTCGCCCCTTGTCATCTACATACCTGTGCATGCCCGTGTCCTACACTCGGCCTCGATATTCTCTGAACTCGCCGCGTTCCTCGATGTACAATAGGCTCTCGTTCCAGAATACTTTCGCCCCCATGGTCAGCAATGAAAGTTATTTGGTTGCCAGAGGTTCTTCGTACCCTGGCTCGCAACAAGTCAGTCGATTTTTGTCCAATGTATCGATTGACACGTCTCATGTCAGCACCAATGTAGACTTTCTCAGGGCAAGGAGGCGCCGTTACGGATTCCGTCCTTTGCGCCCTTTCGCCGGTTCCTCCGACAGTGCCCTTTCAAAATCAAGCCACCCCTACTCGACGCCATCCACGTTCTCGTCCCGGCCCCCAGCAGTGCCAAAAATGCAAGAGAGCATTCTCCCGTAGGCAAGAACGGGACAGACACCTCCGGACGTACCTCCCGCACTGGATCTATTGCCCATCCCTGCATTGCCCCTGGAAAGGCGATCGTCCCGAGATATTCAAAAGGCATTGGGAGGAAAAACACGGAGACCAAGGTGCAGTTCCTGCGCGGGAGCGATTCGAGATATACTCCCCAGACCAAGTCGTGGGATTCATCACCAATAGTGTCATGTCCGTCGACGATGCGGCAGCCCATGCACATTTACTAGTCGTAGCAAAGATGTGGGAGCTCGGAAAGCAAGACGTATGGGGGGACCCGTGGGGTCGCAAAGAGAGGAGGGTTGCCTTGTGATTTCGAATACATTTCCGATCCCCCTTTCTCTTACTGTGTAGAGGATGTTGCTCGTCACACGTGGCTAGCGATCTATCTTTACATATATAAAAAATACTAGAACTGCCAACTTTGTTGGGGGAGACCTTGCTGCAAAACGCGATTTTCGGAGGCGACAACCTGGTGGACGAAACTGGTCTTCTGGTGGTGTCACACAGTCGATCTAACCGAAAAAGGAGAAAAAATACATCTCCTTGCAGCAAGGTTATTGAAAAAAAAAAAAATCATTGAAAAACAAAATGCATAAAATATTATCTTCCACGCCACTGGCTCGAACGACGACTAGTAGGTCTTATGGACGGGTATAAGTAGTTATCGTAGCCTATAATAATTATAATTGTATTGATATAGACCACGGCCACAGGTGACGGTGACTATAAATCCTCCTTCGTAGTAGGGGACCTTGTGATTAACTTACTGCAAATGGTGCTTTAATCAAATCCCCTTAGCCAGCAGCAACTATACGATCCTCGCATGCGAGCGGCGCGACCAACGCGGCATCTCGGTGTCTACACAAGCCCAGTGTTGACCAGGTCCTACGCATATCTATGCTCCTCCGAGTCCCTTTGCGCGCGCAGGGTAAGCATCTCCCCGAGCCCCTCTCTACGGTACTCCATGTCTCGCGGTCGCGGTAGCCCTGTTGCCATTCTTCCACAGTATAAGACCCTCTCAACCCAGAGACCCCCCGCACGCATTGGCCACAGCACCACTCCAGCTCCTGATGGCCCTGCACACCATCTATAGTGTTAGGTGAGCCATGCCGCTGCGCTCGGAATGAGACGCTTCAGAGCGCCCGAGACACCGATCCGAGTCGTCTTTCCCTTCCGCGGCTTGTTCACTATCGACGCATTCCCAGGCCCCCCACGTCTAGGAGCCGCATGTAGTGACGGATCTCAACGAGGACTTAGTACAGAATGCCCTTCCCCCTTATTTCCTAGTTGATTATTTTTCCTACGTACATGAACGTTGCCGTCTCTAACGCTATCTATACAAGCAGCCTCTTTCTCTCCAGACACGTCCTAGATCCCTCATATCGACTCGGCCGACGTCGCTCGACGTCACGAGTCACGAATCAGACTCACTCACGATGGCCGTCAGACATCCATTTCTGCATTCAATTCCATCTCGTAGCCCCGCGCCCGACATCCGTTACACTCCCCACATCACCGTTTCACCGACAGGCTGTTTCGCTCTTTAAATTACCAACATATTTCCCCTCTCTTCGTATGTGCCTAGGTTGTAATATCAGCCGAATCGCGGACAGATATTAACGCGCTCGCTTGTATATAAGCTACAGTAGAAGCCCTGCTGAAGGGTAGAGAAGCATAACAGGACTTCCTTGTTCTCGAAATGTCTCTGCGTGATTCCCCTTTTTCTGACTTCCCTCTCTTCGACTCTCGCTACGTTAATCCTATCGCGCCGTCACACCATGACGCTCGCGGTCGAACGACAGGTCTCTCTCCCTCTGTCTCTGTCATTGCTTCGGTTCCCCGTTCTGTGCCGACCTCGGACGTCCTCCTTCCTTTCGTATCCACCGCGGTTGGGCTCGCCTCGTCTGGGCTTGCCCGATCGCTCCGTCCAACTCTCTCTGAGACCTCCTGTCCTTAATTCTTCGAACTCGCGCGCGTGCTATAAACGCTCGCTTCAACGGCGCCTATTGCCCGCAGCTGCCAAACCCACCTTGCATCTCTCCATCAACACTACCTAGCCATGGGGCGGTTACGCCCTACCCTCGCTTCGACGTAGGGTAAGTGTGGCCACATGTCATATCTGTAGACTTCGGAGCGCGGGAACTTCATACCTGTTTGAAGAGAGGATGGCTATACTACTAGTATACGGCCGTGCGGGCTCCACTTTTTTACGATGAAATTTGGCCATTGGGCCACCCTCGCCGCGCTGGATCCGCATGTTGATTCCGAGGACACCGCCATCTCCACACTGCTATGTCCACATACAAATAGCTGTACTTCACTGCAGCACTGAGCATACCCCGTTCCAATCCCTTTTCCAACTCGTACCCGTTGCGCTATACACACAATAGCACACCCTTCCGGTATGACTTCGCCCCCGAGCCGTTCGATAGGTCTCTCGACTCGCAGTAAGTTGGTTCCCGTCCAAGGTATCTGCTGCTGTTTTTTTTTTTTTTAGAATCTGCATTTATAACGCGCAACAGGTATGTAATTATAAAGACGCGCGCGGGGTGGCGATGCACCCCGGTTGATCGGAGGTGGCTATGGACTGGTATATACGCATGGTGATGTGGAATGGGTGATTGTGTGTGGGATGGAGTGATGGTGGCCGCTTTGGCCAGGGTGACTATCCGTAATCCTCCGGCGGTGGCTCTCGCCGTCTCGGGCGAAGGCACGCTTGCGTCTCTGCAAGGAATGCTCCCAGAGCGGCTCCTCCTTCCTTTGTGCCGAAGATGGTGGAGAGGGATAGGGATGTGGATATGGGATGGAGGAACCGCCGCCTTGCGGCTGCGTACAAGGGGCAGGATGTGATGACGTGGTGCGCCGTTTGAAGGGCTGCGCCACATTGACAGTGGTGGGGGTCGTTGGATTGGGGACGGTGTCGGGCGTTGTACTTGCCCGTGAAGGCGTGGCCCGTGAGGAGTCGTATGCCCGTGGTGAAGATGGGCCGGGAGAAGTTAGTCAAACCCTGCACGAAAGGGGGGGCTTACCATCTGGGGGGGATGTGAGCGCAAGGTATGCTGGTTGGCGTTTGGGCACTTCCCACCAGCTGTTTTGCCATTGGGATATGGCTTCTTTGCGCATCGTGGCGCGCAGATGGGCTTTAGTTGGCGGGGGCGGAGGGAGGGTGGGGTTAAGGCGGGCGCACTCCGCCGCGATGGCCTTGAGTTGGCGTATCGGGCGGATATCTGCTGCTGTTCACACGCCTTTTATCAGCGTCGATGTCGTTTTTCTCAGGGCAAGGAGGCGCCCGGGCCGCTATGGGTTACGTCACTTACACTCCTTCGCCGTTTCCTCCATCGGTGCCCTTCCAAAATCAAGCCATCCCCACTCAACGCCGTCCACGGTCCCGCCACGGCCCCCAGCAGTGCCAAAAATGCCAGAGAACATTCCCCCTTAGGCGGGAGCGGGACGGACACCTCCGGACGTACCTCCCGCACTGGGTCTATTGCCCATCCCCGCATTGCCCCTGGAGAGGCAATCGTCCCGAGGTCTTCAAAAAGCATTGGGAGGACAAACACGGAGACCAAGGTGCAGTTCCTGCGCGGAAGCAATCCGAGTCGTGGGATACATCACCCTTGGTGTCATGTCCGTCGACGATGCGGCGGACCATGCACATTTATTAGTCGAAGCAAGGATGTGGGAGCTCGGAAAGCAAGACGTATGGGGGGACCCGTGGGGTCGCACAGAGAGGAGGGTTGGACTGTGACTTCGAATACATTTCCGATCCCCCTTTCTCCCACCGCCTTCTCTGCTATCACGTTTGTACAGTACGGAACACACCGATGTATATTGGTTACCACGATTCTTCGCGCGTGAATCATTCACCAGCCACTGCACCTTTTCTGCACATAAAAGTCATATCACGTGCTTAAAGTAGCCTAAGGTATGCTGGGCCCTGACTTGTATCCCTGCCAAAGGGCTGGCTGCTGAACAAGGATGCAACCTCGATGCACGCTGGCGACTCATCCATTTTTCAGCACTTGAAAGTGCAGCAACATCATCTCTATTAGCACATCCAAACAAAAGGGCTACAAGATGAATCTAGAAATAACATCACCCACGTGTATTGTCCCACTACACGGCGTTCGGGTCCTTGCCTGGCGACGAGCGTCTATTCTCCACGACGGAATCTCAAATAAAGACAATCAGAATTTCCAATCTGGCTCTACTTCCATAGCCCAAGGGACTGGAAAAGAAACCGTGAATTTATCAGAGAGCACGTTCAGGCGCTCAAGGGGCTGCGAAGAAAAAATGCGTCACGTACATTTCGTCAACAACGTCTTCGAGAAGATCTTCTCTATCGGCACGTCATACTTCTTGCACCACGCCGCGGTAATTCTACGGATACCCGAGACGACCAGATCAGAAACGAGCCAACGAGGGACGTCGCACAAAGACGCACCTAGGGTCGAGGTAGTTGATCTTACTCGTTCCAAGCGCGACCTCCTTCCCCGCCTCACGATCGACCATCTGCAGTTTGAACGCCTTGATCCTCTCGTCGAGCCTATCGATCGACTCGATAAGCTTCTCCGGGGGCTTATCGCGCTTGAGCGCCGCCTTGCTCGTCCCGCGCTCCTCCTCGAGCCGTGCAAACTCGTCCTCGACCGCGCGCAATCGCGAGCGTAGCACATCGTCGCCCTGCGCAGGCTTGCCCTCCTCCACCAGCTTCTCGTTCTCCTTGGCGAACTTCTTTTCTACACGTTCTATCTCGCGCGACTTGCACGATTCTTCGTGCTCCGCTATCCCGTCGTCGTCTAGATCCGACTCATCCTTCGCGTACTTTTTCTGTTTCTTGTACTTGGGGTCCGCGACGAAGAGGGCGTGGCGTAACTTCATGCGATCGTACCTGAACCCACGGAGCTGCAACGAGCGGGGTAAGGAGGGCGTCTGTCCAATATTATAGAAGGGACAGACGTACCTTCTCCTTCATCTTGGCCATCGACTGATCGTGCGTCTTGGGCGCGGCACGCTGATGGTTACACAGGATGGCGACCATACGATTCGCGTGGTTGTAGTGGTTGAGTTTTTCTTGCAACGTGCCATTCTCAGGCGTGCCGTCGTCGAGCTGATTCTGGAACGTGATTGAGGCATTGTAAGTACGGAACACCTTTGCGCTGAGGCCCTTCATGTACGACTGCAAATGCTTGTTCAAGTAGCCAGGCTGAATGAACAAGCAGGTAGCGTAAGCATTCGTCTGCACTGCGTGAAAACAAGCTCGAGCACTGACGTTCACACGATCGAACAACCCATCCGAGTCTTTTTTGTCCCGCTTGAAGATTTTGATGTTCTTGAATACTTGCTCGTCCACGGTGACTTTGTTGTAGTACCGGATCGAGTCCTTACCAAGGAAGTCGAAGATGACGAAATTGGGCGGTTCGAGTGTGACGTGCTCGCAACGCAGTGAACAGCAGCCGACAGTGTCCGCCTCGTCCTCGCCTTTCTCATTCCCAGCTCGAAGAGCTAGCACATCAATGAAGTACATCGCGGTCGCACGCATGCGCAGCTGAGTGACCTTGTTTTTCAGGTCTGCCCGGTAATCCGCGCGAATGCGTTCGACATAGTTCTGAGAGACATTAACGAGGCTAACTGAAGAAGGGCGGAAACTGACCTTAAGCTCACGTGATTTTTCGAACTTGGACATATCACTCTGGCCCTTGAGTGAACTGCCTGCCGCTAAGAAGACGTACTTGTGGTTGTTATTGATGTTCTCGGTCCAGGTTGCGAGCCAAGTGACAGTATTGTCGTGAATGACCTCCTTCCACTTTCCCGGAATGTTGGGAACGGGAATGGGTGCGTCTGCGCCTATATTAATGGTGATATCCTCGGGATGAACCCGTAGCTGGAGCGTGTCAGCAAACCAACCGCATAGGGACCGAGTGGGGAACCAACTTTGAACGCGCCCTTCTTAGGATGCTCACCGCGTCCTCTGAACAAACCTGGGGGCTCAACTCTGAAGTTGCCGACCTTCTCTTTACGACCATCAAGTAAACAAGTCACATATTTCGCCTCCATCTCGTCTTTCTGCTTCTTCAGTTCCTTCTTCTCTGCAGAAGTGAGGGCTTTTTTCTTGGCTTTCTCCTCCTCAAAGTACTCAAACATAGGACGAAAATCACAACGCTCGAACTCTTTAATTATCGTTCCATCACGCTGATAAAAGAACGAATTAGTGCAAGAAATCATTACACGTGGTGATGCATACTGGGGGATGTTCCTTGAGAACTTTGATCCAATCGTCAAAAAAGTTCTTGTTAAAAGTCGCATCCTTCGCGTGGTCCGTCTCAAGCATAGCGCCGTAGAAGCCAGCGACCTCTTCAGATTCCGGGGGAAGATTAACAGGTTTGCCTAAGAGATATGTTGAGCAAGTAAGGCCTAACGAGCGAGTCTACCAACCGTTATACTTCATCTTGACTTGACTGGGTAACGACTGATACGGAGGGGGGAAGATAACACCGTTGTGTTCGAGGGTCGTCCATTTCTGGGTACCGTCGCTGACGACAGTCTGATCCGGATCCTGTTCCCACCATTTGTAGACTTCCTCCGTTTCTTCCTCTTTCTCCTTCTGCTTACCCTTACCCTTCTTCGAGCTCTTATCACTCGCATCTGCCTCTGACGGCTTCCCGTTCTTCAAGCCGTCTTCCTCGACCTCCTCCTTCACTTTGCCCTTCTTTTTGGAAACAGGTTTCGCGGCCTCCGTTTCTGAGCCAGACCCCTTCTTGATCTTTCTTGGCGCGACCTTTTTGACAGATTTGCTGTTCGCGTCGCTGTCCGCGTCTACTTTCCGCTTCTTTCTTGGTTGAGGAGCCTTCTTTGTCGGAGCAGGTTTATCGTCCTCTGACTCAAGGTCATCGTCCGGATTCTCGACTTTAACTTTACGTCTCTGCGAACTCTTCGGCTTTGGCTTGGCAGGCGCCTTGCTGGAAGACGCGACGTGGCAATTCAATGGCGTATCATCCGAGTCGCTGTCCTCCGGCTTGACCTTGCCATTGGTGCTAACGGCAGAAGCAGGCAATTTAGTGGCCTTTCGCGCGCCCTTCGTTGGCACAGGAGCTGAACGACGGTGCTTCGGTGGCGAAGACGTGAGTGCGAGGGGCTGATCGTCATCGTCATCGCTAGAGTCCGACACGGGTGCAGGACGGCGCTTCCGTTTAGAGGGAGTGAGGGCATCAGTGGAGCGCGTGGCCTGGGACTGGTGAAACAATTAAACGTCGTGTCTATTAGGACTGGATCAACCTGTGTAAGTGTCAGGCTAGGAACTTACGAGAGGCACATCGTCATCGTCGACATCGCTCATGGGTGTATCGCCATCTGCATCGAGAACGCGTCCTTTGCCGCTCCCAGCTCCGTTCGTGACGACGTGGCCGTTTCCCGCAATACCATTACGGGAAGACTGAGATGCGAGAGGCATGTCGTCGTCATCATCTGAGAACATTGAGTGCTCGCTATCTAGGGCAGTCATGACAGCCGAATAAGAAAAAAGAGGGGTTGTTGAGGATGAGGTAGTGGTTCAAAGACAAGAACGGTAACGTACGTTTCGAGTGTTGTTCGGGTGGTTAAGGTGATTTGGCACCTGCCCTATACACTCTCAGAATTCGGCAATTCCCGTGACGGTCTAACCCTCGCCCTCGCCGCCGCCGCCTCGCCCCCAATACCGCAGTTGCCATCATCCCATGTCAAAATATCCATCTTTATTCGACCCCTGGGCCAAGCGTGACGCGTGGCGGCGACACCCAGTGTTCTCCAACCGTGCGATGTTCGCCAACCTCTTCCCTGGTTTCGGCATTGCGGTTGTCGCTTTTTCCGCCTACGTCCTCGCAGAAAACGTCCTGGGGAAAGGAAAGCAACAAGTGGTTGAGGACAAGCACCACTAAGCTCACTGGCAGACGGGGGTGCGAGGTAGCGCGCCTACTTTTCCCTAGGGATTCCACTGAATTAGACCCGTCTTCCCCAGCTCTTACTTCTAGAAGAAAGCCGCCAATGGGCTGCGTAATACATATCTCAAACCAGCATACGTTGACTTGCGGTTTTCCTAGACTCGTGCACGCGCAACGATTCCTTATCATATCTCAGTCGCCTTTTCCCCGATGCACCGGACCGCACTTTTTTGCTCATCTCTCCCTTGACCACATGTCGCTGTAGATCCCCGATTGCCGAAAACAATTTGTTTATTTTTCTTATGGATGTGGGTGTAGGTGTGAGGTCGCTTTGACCAGAACCCGATAACAATCCTCATACTGGCCCGATTGAGCGGCAAAAGTAGGCGTTGTGTCAAATAAGAGGGCCGAGGAGACAATGAAACCAGCCCAAGAGGCGGACAGTGGAGTGGAGCTACGACTGTCTTCCGTTATGATATAACGTCAGCACTGGTGATGGGAGCGGGCTTTTTTTTTTGGACATTTAGTGGCAAGGTACTACGAAGCTGAGGTAGATGGCGCGGCATATTACGCCCTCACACTTGGAGACCGACAAAGATCGAGTTGTGCCGTTCCAAGGCCGTCGGCACACGGACCCCGGGCACAACGCCGAACGCGTTCGCCAATATGCCGCGGGGAGGGTCAGATAGTAGGCCCAGTGGCGGCAGAGCTGTCGAGGGCGATGACGGTGGGATCTTCTCCTCGCAGGTGCACCCTGGAAGGCAATGGGGTGGGTGCTCCTGTGCGCTCTTCACCCCGGATGGCGCTTTGCGGATGCTCACGAGCCAAAGCTTAACTGAATGTAGGCAGATCACAACAGGGAAAGGCGAGGGTGAACCAGTAATGTCCCGGAACCAGACATCCTTGTCGACGGTTAATGCAGTGAGGACGGAGAGGAATATAATGAGCGATGAGTAAGCCGCCACTGGAATATTCTTTAAACGTTCCGATTAGGCGTTGGGTGGTCTCACTCACTAAGCCCAGTGAGAGACCAGCAACAAATTTTCACCATCAGAAAAGGGATGTGCGTCCTTGTGCCCGTGATGTCCGTTCCCACTCCAGAGCTGTATAGGCTCAGGACTAGGACCAAGTGGTCACGTTTAGGGTCAGGACCAGGTATACCCCGAGGCGTAGAACGTACTTAGGTTAAATATTACGAAACACATCGTCCAAATACATTCGAGCGTGACAGAAGTCAGGACCCTGGCAGAATGGAACACCCGCTTGGCAAAAATGCTGATAAAGTTCAGATTTCGGTAGTGTTACGAGAATATTTGTAAAGGACATGTATTGCACATGGGAAAGGCAAGATCAGATCCGCGCGACAGGAAACTCAAGCTGAAGTGCACGCACGCGGCCATCGATGCAGTGAGACAGAGGCCTGGGACGGTGACGAGGACGCAGAGATCTGCCTTTGGGTCGTAGTGTTCGTAGAGCGATAGCGAAAGTGCGATGCACGTAAGCGACACGACCGCTATGACGACTAATGAATGGGCCATGGGTGACGGGGACAGATGAGCCCAGGGGTGGCATAATAATTTATCCCCCGACAAAGCCCGGGAATGAGGATTTGAAGACACACCTAGCCAACACTTGCGAAAGGCCCGGAATCGAAACATACTAGTACTGGCAGGTGAGGTGCGATCGCGGAGACATAGACTTAACTTATGTCGTAAAGTTTTGAATATAGCCTGGAGCAAGAGAAGAAACCGGTCCAGTCCGGAAGAAAAGCAGACGGCAGGGCTTTACTTGATAAGCACTCAAAGGCCCGGAACTCGAAGGACCTGTATCCAAATAAAAATAAAAGGCCAAGCGGAGCAATGGACTGAGGACTCGGATGTCCATCCACCTTAGTAGCGGTACATAGTCCACGTGTAATTGTAATTGCGTACAACAACTGAAATTCGGGGCAATCTGGATCGATCTGGATCTGGATCGAGCAGTGCCACCACATGTGGCCAAATGGGGGGTTCATTTTTAAACGCCCCAAGCGCGACCGTGACACTTATGCAACGACTTGTTCAAATTCCAGTCAGTCCTCCAGTCCTCTACGCTAGGCCGCCTTCATCAATACAAACTCTGAACAGGCGCATCCACCTTTAGGAATTTCCTCGTGCAATTGTTTTAGCCCTGACTTACACTCAACTCCGTCCTGACCGTATGAGTACCGTATATCGCCGAGGTTCGATCACCTTCGGATTCTCACCTGCCTCGAGGCGAGCTACTGCTTTCCCAAACTTGAACTAAGAGATTAGGAACCAAAGTTGCGTCAATAGCGAGCGAGAGCACCGTAATATTACCCGCGGTGAGTCCTTCCTTCCACACTGGCCCCAAGACCGCGGTCGAGAGGTCTACGAGCTTGCAGGTAAGTGGGGCATTCCAAGAGGGTCCCAGTAAACTTGACGGCGGCCGCCTCCCGTTCACAGCCTCCTGATCGGTGCTCGCAATGTTATATTTTTCCTCACTGTGCCTTGAATCGAATATTCTTCTACACACACTCAGGTTACGCCACTCCACATGTGCCTCAGATGCGTGGCGAGTGGGAGTAAATCCTATAACCCCATCCAATCGGCCGGGTCGCTTCTTCATCCTACGCTGCCAGTGAGCGGATCCCTTTTTTTCTTACCCCATTAGGCACTTCACCTGAACGGCAATCCAATATCTAACCACGGTTCTCGACGCTTTCCAAGCTTAAGGTGGATAAGCTAACATTCGCTCATAAAATGCCTGCTGACGTTCGTTGGATTCTCATCACGACTCTGCCCCCCTGCCCTAACCGACCATGCCACCTTCACCACGTTGTCTTATTCTCATCTTTGACCTGGGGGATGTCCTGTTCTCTTGGTCCCCAGTGACCTCGACCTCCATATCCCCCAAAACGCTCAAGGCTATCCTTTCGTCTACTATCTGGCAACAATACGAATGCGGGAGGCTCTCAGAGGACGAATGTTATCGCCTCGTCGCAGAGAAATTTACTCTCGATCCCACCGAAGTTCGGCAAGCTTTTTTGGACGCACGCGCAAGCCTCCAGCCTGACGACGCATTCATTCGCTTCATCTGCGAGCTGCAAGCGGAGGCACAAGGGGCGCTGCGCATCTTCGCTATGTCTAATATATCCGCGCCCGATTACGCGGTGGCACGTGAGAAACCTGCAAACTGGGCTATTTTCGAACGTGTGTTCACTTCCGCGGCTGCGGGGATGCGAAAGCCGGACCTCCGCTTCTTCCGATACGTCCTGGACGAAATCAAGGCTGAGCCGTCATCCGTAGTGTTCGTTGACGACAGGTTCGAGAACGTCATCGCTGCCCGCTCACTCGGCATAAACGGCATCGTCTTTGACGACGTTAACCGCGTACGCCAGTCGCTCCGGTATTTCGTCAGCGACCCCGAGAGTCGCGGGCTTGCGTTCTTGGAAGCCCAGGCAGGCCATTTGGAATCGGAGACCAATCTAGGCTACCAAGTCCCCGAGAACTTCGCGCAATTACTCATATATGAGGCTACGAGCAACAAGTAGGGCCAACTTTCTGTGGATATCCTTGGCTGTTTTTGATCGATCGTCGTCTCCTCAGGCAGCTCGTGAATTACGTGCATCATTCCCGTACTTGGAACTTTTTCAAAGGTATCTAAGCGCCGCTGTGGCGTCCGTGTACCACAGATATCTATATGTCTGACATAACAAACAAACGTTTGACAGAAACCCCAATTTTCACGACGGATGAGTTTCCCGCAGATCTGGATACGACGTCCATTGGTCTCACGGTCACTCAGCCTGATGATCAGGTGGTTCACTCTGTTATGGACGAAATGCTCCGCTATATGACAGAAGATGGCATCACAATGGTATAAGTTCTGCCCCTGATACCCGCACCGCTTCTAAACCAGATTCGGTAGACCTACTTCGACACAGAACGGCGGCGCACTGATCCTGTCGTCGCCCTCAATGTTCTGACACTCTTCTATTCACATGGGCGTGGGGATGAGCTGGCACAGACCCTCGAATGGGTGCTGGGGGTGCTCGAACACCGAGCCTACCTCAACGGCACTCGCTACTACGAGACAGCCGAGTGCTTCCTCTTCTTCGCCTCGCGACTCCTGCGCGCCACGGCAGATGCGTCTCTGCATGCGCGGCTCGCTCCCCTCCTGCGTGAGCGCATCCTCGAGCGTGCAGGCGCACCCGGCGACGCGCTCGCTCTGTCCATGCGCGTGTTGGCAGGTGCGGTCGTAGGTGTGCGCATGGAGCGGGACCTCGCGGCGCTGCTGCCCCTGCAGTGCGAGGACGGCGGATGGGACGCGTCCTGGATATACAAGTATGGCTCATCGGACATCAAGATCGGCAATCGGGGGCTGACCACGGCACTCGCGCTCAATGCTATGGCGGCGTTGGACGAATCGCCGCTGCGGTCGCCTTCAGATCATTCTGCGCCACAATCACCGCGATCACAGCCGCCGTCGCTGCCTAGAAGCAGCACAGTGGCGGCCCTCCTGTGGGTATCGAACGAGCGCAGCGGAACTCCCCCATGGCTCCTTCCCTCGCCTCCCCCGTCGCCAACGTCCTCGCCGAAACGAGCTAGGAGAGAAAATTTCTTCTTCGCGGGCGCCATCGCCAAGGGCGTATATTCGTATTTCTTTCCGGGTACTGGTACTCGCAAGCAGGGGCAGACCTCCACCATTCCAAGCATCATCGGTGGCGCACCGGCGCTTCGGGAGTTCCGCGGGTGATTATTAATAGGCCGATATTCGGCACGAGGCGCGGCATCTTTGCAAAGGAACTGAGCTGTGCATCCCAATAACGTCTCATTCCCTTACCAATAATGTTAGAGGTTATGTCTTTGTAAATACATCCTAGTACTAGTACTGATCTCCTTGTATGCTGTTGAGCTATAGCTGTGTTTTCTACCTTACTGTTGTCCCACGAAATAGAGTGTACTACTTCTTTCGCAGAACGAACGTGTATGGATACGAGATACGCGCATGGAATGTAGAGTTACGATTCTTACGAACGACCGCAAAGGTTATGTTCATGATAGCGGGGCCATTCCAACGATTGCCTGCGGAGGAAACGCATGTGTTCAGGCTTCTCTATCCTAGATGCAGCGGCGTCGCTTGTCATCTTAGTGTATAGGACATCTTAGCGCAGGACCTCGCCGAAAATTTCCCGGGTGCATGGATGCCCACCATCCCTTCCCTAGGTCCGCACATCCCCGATGAATGCAGACGTTATCGCCGCCCCGGGTTATGGGTAACATATGGGATCCGCGCACTGACGAATAGAACAGCGACTATATTATGTACTGATAGTACTGATGAAAACCGACGGAGCTGGAAGACTCTGCTTACGTCAGAAGATGGGTGATATCATGCGAATCGCACCAAAAATAGATACACCGCCGGTCTCGGGCACATCGGCCGCTGCGCCAATCCTCACCACGTGGTTGTTCGCCCATCCATCTCGTCGTCGCCGCTGGTCGTGATGTCGCGGAATGTTATGCCCTCCGCACTCAAGTTCAGCTACTGTATCACGTCTCTGACCTCCTTAGCATGTGAGGTGGTCTTGAGGTGGTGATGGAAGGAAAGGAAGACACCCACGGGGGCCCGCAGGGTCAGGCCCGTCAGGGGCGTAAATGAAATGAAGTTAATGAACCCCTTTGGGAAAACTTCCACAAAAAAAATCAACGTATCTTGGAGGACCACGTGCACCTGAACAACTCGGCGCCGGGATTCACTCTGTAGAAGGTCGGGGAGGGACAACGTGCCCTCAGACTTGTGAGTCTTCTCTGACTGGTCTGACATGGATGCCATCTAAACTGAAAGGGTATCAGGATATCCACCGCCCGCCTACGCGCTGTGCTACAGTACTTGTGGCTGCCAGTGAGCCGTTAAGTCAGAAAGTGCATCCAAAAATTCAATCGCGCCACATTTCCTAGCGAGATCAGGAGCGATATTACCCCCGGAAGGTGAGGTCCGAGCCATGTTAACCACCGGTGTGGTACAGTAACTGAATGGGGGTCCGTGGTGGTACTACAGTACAATACAGAATGTCCATGCCAGTGCCCCCCGCCGCCACCTGGTTGCCAGCGCACGAACCGAGTCGATCCCTATATCCTCATGCGGGGTTCTCACAGCCGCACATACAGTACACATCAGCAAGCCCCTACTACTGACAGCTTCCATGGATTGGCCCCACACAAGTCGGATCGCGAAGCTGACTTGCGCCCTACTCGGAGTAGCCATCACGTGATGACTCTCTTGGGCTCATGAGCTGCGCCCCTGCGGCAGTCACTGGGGCTTCAGGAGTCGGGACCCAGCACAGGTAGCAGCGCCCGCTTGAGATGCAAACCCGCACGTCTCGGTGTCGAGGGTATCACTTGCGCCCGAACGCATGAGTGTGTCACAGTCCAGCATCGAGCCCAGCGCTGGTGCACGCCTAGTAGTGTGGGCACTGAACACCCTCCCTGTAACGTAGACCGCGGACGCGCAAGATCGGCGCACCGCAACACCAAGCCTATCGGAACGGACGACACGAGGAAGTAACCAACGGATGCACAGCGCAGGCCAACACGCCCCACACCAAGGCCTGCCAGACACACCCGCATCCCACCAACTTCCCCCGCGCGAATTGCTCCGCGCACGACTCCACCGAAGCCCTACGATACGCCACGAATGCCAACATAAAGGCATGGGAGAAGGTTTTCAGGCAGCAGAAATCAGTGAAAAGGAGCAGTTTACATTAGATCCACGTAAATGTATAGTGCTACATAGGGTTCTGTACCCCAAGGCGCACAATAATGGATTCGAAAAAAAAAAAAAAAAAAAAAAAAAGTGTGGGCACTGTGCGGCATAAGAACTCCTCCTCCGCAGATGCGAGCGAAGGTGTGTTCGACAACCCAGAGAACTAAGCAGCAGCCAGCATACCCTCTCGGCACCCCACCCACGCTTCTCGCCATCGTTTTCCCTCCGTGTCCCCCGTGACACTGGCACACCATGAGCTCCAGAGCTCATCGTTGCCGAGAAGGCTTGCTAACGCAAATTTGGGAAACAAGATGCGGCCACTATTTGGTTTTTTCAGAACCTTCCATTATGGAGAATCCCAATGAAGAATAGCCAAACTCCGGTCAGTAAACAGCACACCTGTACTGCCATGGCCCCTGCGTGCATCTACCATTCATATCATTGATAAATCACATCTAATTAATTGATTGATTTTCTTTTTGCCTTTCTTCCCGGAACTTGAAGAACGCAGTCAACTACGCCACAGTCATTGGTGTAGTGATGCCGAATGTCATGGAAATTTGACTAAGGCGGCACGTCGTAAATTATGGCCTTGCCTCCTAGTTTGGTAGGCGCCCGAGCCACCGTGGCTCAAACCACTCAGGACCATGTGAACGTGTGAACACTAAGCCGAGATGGTGACAGTGAAACACTGAGCGAACCGCTCGATAAGATTCCGCTCAAAGTAACGGATTGACAACCACCTCTTCGATGTAATGGAGTGTTGGTATGTAACCGTATGTTGTACCTGATAAGAAAAAACAGCCATCAAACCTTGGTTGTTCTGAACCGTAGCTCAATGTTTGAGGGACGTCCAACGTTACCGGCCGACAGGTGTGGCTCAGAATATTTGGCAAGCTACCGAGGACAGCGCAAACTATCACATAGCCTGAGTAAGGGTGGGCCGCAGGGCAAGAAATCCGAATTCATAATGAATTCGCAAACTTAAAAGGTAGCTGCGCGAGAGGAGGAAGCGAACCGGAGAAAACGGGGAGCTTGTCAGACTCGGAGTGCAGCCAGACTGTCCAAAAGCTATCCTACAAACCAGTTGATGCAAGGAATCACTAGCAGACATTTGAAGAAACCATCGTCCTGTATATGGCCTACTAGTACAGTATGCCACGTCCGTACACGACGGTCATGGCCACTGTACAGTGGCCATGACCGTCGTGGTAAGACCTGGATGAAACGAACTTTGCTTTGATCCACATACGCACCTGCCAATGGGAGACATTCATGGCCAATGCTACTAGTATGCACCCACCGGCACACACAAAGCATGCCAGTGTCTCGTAATCAGGGGAATAATATTAACCAGATAACACCAGCTCTGATTCGGCGATCACGCGCTGGGACAAATATTTGTGTCTGCTCGCCAACCAAACCGCGATAGGAAGTGCCAGTGAGCACCCAATTTCAACATAAACGATGGCAGACGGCGAGTTTGCAATATGCAATTGATCTTGAAGGTACAGCATATGGTCACGGCCGGGTGACCCGGGTCTTTCTAGTCCGGTGTCCAACCTACTCCGAGTCACCGTTCTTCGATTGGTTCCAAATTTCAATTCCTTAATTTGCATTCAACTTGGTTTGGGGATTTCAGACATACCTCACTCCTTGGAGGATAGCTACATAGCGTTCCGCATTTTACTGGAATTGGCTGCACCTTTCGGACTTAACAGCAGGCACAAACATCATGACGACAGCCAGAGCCAGATGTCAGTGCCGATTTTCATTATTGTTCACTCCGGCTACATGTGACTCATGAGCTCCAATTGGCTTAATCTGCGTGTCGCGCAGCTAGTCGTGGATCCCTCGATCTACGGGGGATGGCTACGTTCTGCTACTCTGCGATGAGATGAGATGAACGTATGGACCAAAGCCTTGAAACTCGGATGCCTGGCCGGTGCTAGTTCTTGCGACGCGTTTTAAGGCACCTAAATTCTTTCCTCCCTGCATGCACTTTGGATTTTACCGTTACCACTGTACAGTACAGTACAAGGGGTACCATCCGATCCATTGCAAAGGCCAATGTTCCCTATCAAGGACTAGTGCCGCTTCAGTTGTGTCCCGAGGGAGCGTTCCCCGGACGTGCATCATGTATGGGGAAAGACTCGGACATGTGGGCTATCGAACTCGTTTGAGCACAGCTTGTAACAGTCGCTCATTAAAGGCTGGTGTCCGCTGGTGTCCTTCAGAATTCTGTCTCGCCTTAACAGTCCATGCCTTCATCGCCACGCTGTCGCATTCTCATCTTTGACTTGGGCGACGTCCTGTTCTCCTGGTCCCCAGTAACCTCAACCTCCATATCTCCCCAAACGGTCAAGGCTATCCTTTCGTCTACCATCTGGGGACAATACGAATGCGGGAGGCTCTCAGAGGACGAATGTTATCGCCTCTCTGCAGAGAATTTTTCTCTCAACATCGAAGATGTCCGGCAAGCTATCCTTGATATACGTGCAAGTATCCAGCCTGACGACGTATTCGCCCGCTTCATTGGCGAGCTGAAAGCGGAGGAACAAGGAGCGTTGCGCGTTTTCGCAATGTCTAATGTATCCGCACCCGATTACGTTGTCACACGTCGGAAGCTTGCTGATTGGGGCGTTTTTGAACGCGTGTTCACTTCTGCGGCTGCGGGGATGCGAAAGCCGGACCTTCGCTTCTTCAAATACGTCCTGGACGAAATCAAGGCCGAGCCATCGTCAGTAGTATTCGTCGACGACAAGTCGGAGAATGTCCTCGCTGCCTGCTCACTCGGCATGAACGGGATCGTCTTTGACGACGTTAAACGCGTACGCCAGGCGCTTCGGTACTTCGTCAGTGACCCCATGAGCCGGGGTCTTGCGTTCTTGGAGGCACGAAGGGGCCAGTTGGAATCCGAGAACAGTATTGGCCAACATATTCCTGAGAACTTCACGCAATTGCTCATGTTGGAAGCTACCAGTGACGAGTAGGGCTAAAGCTCTTTTGTACTTCATGCGGGTCTCTGTGACTGATCGCCGTCTCCTCAGGAAGCTTGTCAATTATGTGGATCACTCTCGCACCTGGAACTTTTTCAGAGGTATCTAGCCGCCACGTTGCCGTTAGTCTACCACGAATATCTGACATTCTTTGTGCAGAGAAACCCATCATATGTAGTGATTTTCCTGAGGATCTGGATACTACGTCCATTGGCCTCACGGTCACTCAACCTGAAGATCATGTGGTCGACTCCGTTATGGACGAAATGCTCCGGTGTACGACAGAAGATGGCATTATAATGGTAAAAACGCCTACCCCAGATACTCGCAACGCTGCTAAACTGGTTCCGGCAGACCTACTTTGACGCAGAGCGGCCGCGCACCGATCCGACCGTCTGTCTCAACATCCTGAGCCTCTTCTATTCGCGGGGGCGCGGGGGCGAGCTGGCACAGACCCTCGAATGGGTGCTTGGAGTGCTCGAACACCGGGCCTATCTCAAGGGCACCCGCTACTACGAGACAGCCGAGTGCTTCCTCTTCTTTGCCTCGCGACTCCTGCGCACCGCGGCAGATGCATCTCTGCACGCGCGGCTCGCCCCCCTCCTGCGTGAGCGCATCCTTGAGCGTGCAGGTGCCCCCGGTGATGCGCTGGCTCTGTCTATGCGCGTGCTGGCAGGTGCGGCCGTAGGTGTGTGCATGGAGCGGGACCTCGCGACGCTGCTACCCATGCAGTGCGAGGACGGCGGATGGGACCCCTCATGGGTGTACAAGCAGGGCTCATCGGACATTAAGATCGGCAACCGGGGGCTGACCACGGTGCTCGCGCTGAGTGCGATCGCAGCCCTGCGGTCACAGCCGCAGATAGAGTTACGTTCGCCGTCGCCGTCGCCGCAGCCCCAATCCCCTCCAGAGATTGAAAGAGAAAGGGGCTTCTCTGCCAGTGCCCTAGCTAGGGGCGTCTATGCGTACCTCTTTCCGGACACCGGTACTACCAAGTATGCAGTGTTTTAGCATCCGTTAGAAATACATTGGAAATACAGCACCAGCACTCAGCGATCCCTCAAGAGCAGACGGATCTATAACATCCCTCCGTAATTTGTGTACACCTTTATGCAGTCCAAATAGTAAAAATTCGTCCTTGCATTGGTCCAAACATTTCGAAACGTTGGTTTGGTCTATTGTACCGACGTAGAGTATGGGTTCATACCTGGAATATATCATGGAGCAGAAAATGTTCAGAGCGTTTCATGTGGACCTCGGGCCGTGGTCTCAAATGGTGCCCGTGCCTGGCCTCATCAATGTCCACGCCGTGGAGGAAGACTGCGGCGCCGAGGCGCGCGATGCTGTTCATCTTGATCGTGGGTATTCACTATGACATCACGGTGAGACACGGGATGCTGAGTTGCACGCGGGAGAGCGATGCCCTGGGCGCGATTCTCTCTCATGAGTGTATCAGTGGCTGATGATGTAGTGCGGCTACTTCAAGTTGCCGCAAGTAGGTTGCACGGCTGACTTGTTCAAGTTAATGGCGCTACAGGTAATCATGATGGCGCCCTTCAAGTTCCATCACACCTCGAAATGAATTTTGTCGGCCCGCGGTTTCCTCCAGTTGGTTACCTTCTCTCGCGTGGCTACCTTTTAAATTTGCGATTTCACTATGAAGTTGGATCGCTTGCCCGCCCGCCCTTACGTGATAGTTTGCGCTGTCTTCGGTAACTTGCCAAATATTCTGAGTCGCACCTGTCGGCTGGTAACTTTGGACGTCCCTCAAACATTGATCTACGGTTCGGAACAACCAAGGTTTGATGGCTGTTTTTTCTTATCAGGTACAACATACCAACATTCCCTTATATCGAGAAGTCAAATTCCTTGCTTTGAGCGGAATCTTATTGCAGTGAATGGTCCGCTCAGTGTTTCACCATCATCATCATCATCTCGGCTTAGATGGCCCTGAGTGGTTTGAGTCACGTGGCTCGGGCGCCTACCAACTAAGAGGCAAGCCCCTTCTCGGCGACGATGGGTTCTGAATTGGGTAGGGCACATGAAGGACACGGAGGGAAAAAGACGCTGAGAGAGCATGCTGACTGCTGCTTAGTTCTCCGGGGTGTCGAACACAAAGTCGCTCGCATCTGCGTCGGAGAAGTTCTTACGCCGCACGACACCAACACTGGGCGCGCACCAGCGCTAGGCTCAATGCTGGACTGTGACACACTGCTGATGCTTTGATGAGGCGCCAAACACACATGCGCTCGAGCGCAAGTGATACCCTGGCACCGAGACAGTGCGAATTTGCACCGCAAGCAGGCGCTGCTGCCTGTGCTAGGTCCCGACTCCAAATTTTTGTCAGTGTACCGTGACTGGAGGTAGGGATGGAAGGTGGCGCCGGTCCATGAAATTGAAAGGCAAGTTGCGGTGCCGATGGGTGGGCCTGGAGCCTAGGCTTCCACGGCGCGGCAGCAGGGACGCAACTCAATGGCAAGAGAGCCATCACTTGATGGCTAGCTACTCCAGTAGGGCGCAAAGTCAGCTTCGCGATCCGACTCGTGTGGGACCAATCCATGGAAGCTGTCAGTAGTCTTCCAGGAGCTTGCTGGTGTCCATGTGCGGCCGTGATAACCCCCGGGCCACCAGCATGAGGATATAGGGATCGGCTCGGTTGCCGTGCGCCACTGCAACTAGGTGGCGGGGGGGCATGGACCCTGGGTATATTCAGTTACTGTACCACACTGGTGGTCAAAATGGCTCGGAACTCATCTTCCGGGGTAGTATCGTCTGCTGATCCCGCTAGGAAATATGGCCCGGGCGCGGTTGACTTCCTGGATGCACTTTCTGACTCCACGGCCCACTGCAGCAGCCACATGTACGGTCCATGTGCGGGCGGGCGGTATCCTAATACCGTTTCAGTTTAGATACCATCTATGCCGGACCAGTCAGAGAAGACCCACAACGGCATGTTGTCCCTCCCCGCTTTGATACTGCCCTTCAAGTTCTCCAGAGTGAATCCCGTTTACCGAGTTCGGATTGTTCAGGGCCGCGTAGTTCTCCGGGCCCTACTGTAATCAACTGCCAGCTTAATCAGCTTTACCACTCACTCGCCGAATCTGATGTCTCCTCAGCTTCACACCCTACACCAATACACTATGCCACGTTCGCACCGTGGCCATGACCGTTGGTAAGACCCGGAAGAAACGAGCTTTGAACTACATACGCATCTATGCCGTGGGAGACATTCATGGGCAATGCTCACGATGCATGCCATGATGTAGAGCAAGTCTTTCGTAATCAGGACCAGATAACACCACGCGCTATCTGGGACAAATATTTGGGTCTGCTCGCCGATCCAACCGCGATAGAAAGGGAGTGAGCACCTAATTTCAACATAGATCAGGGCATAGACGGCGGATTTGCAATATGGAGATGAAAACAGTGCATTTGCAAAAATGGTACTGGGCCACTGGCATGTGGTTGACTGGAGGTACAATACAGCACTTAGTCACGGCCGGCTCACTCGCCGACGAGTCGCCGTTCTTCGGTATTTGGTTCCGATTTCAATTTCTTAATTTGCACTCAACTTGGTTTGGGCAGTGTTGTCATGACATAGGTCTGACAGTGTCAGTCAGCTGACACAGGTCAGAGCGAACGAACCACCTGTCAATCCCAATATGTCAGGTGAATGATGGCCGTCGTATCGACCTGCCGACGGGTTAAATTCACCTCAGAAGTCGGCTCTTCCCCCACGACAGATAGCACGACAAATAAAATATCTACTTCGCCAGAATTTAGCACAGTTCACTTAGTAATCGATTCCCTGTGACCCTTCCCGAGTTCCCGTATCGCACCTGGTGATCTCCGGACCATTGTCCGTCGTCATTCTCACGTGCGGGGCCGTGTGCCATCGCTGCGGGCCACTTCGGGGCGGGTGCTGTGCCCCTGTCGGCTTCGCTGGAAAATCAGGCACGTTCGGAACTGCTCATCCCGACGCTCCTGGACTCCCGCTCCTCCGATGTCCGATGACGCGTCGGACTGTGTCGGGCACTCTCCCGCCCCTTACCAAAACAGGACGCGCCTCCCACTCTCCACTTCCCCTTATTTCTTGACCTTTTCACTGTGCATGATATAATACATACATTAAATACATAAATAATGCAGGGGGGGAATAACATCCTTATTCCTCGCAGTTTTTGAACTGCATCATGTGACTTTGTTGATCAACGACGCGTGCGCATGCGTGCTACTGAATCATGTGACCTTGTTGATTCAACAACGCGCGTGCGTGTGCGTGACATTCAGAATTGCGGGAGAACTCCCACTCCTCCGATGACGTGTCGGACCGCGTCGGGGATTCTCCTGCCCTTACCAAAACAGGATATGACTCCCGCCCTCCGCTTCCCCTTATTTCTTGACCAGAGTACCTTCCAAGAATTTCTGAGCACTTTTCACACTGTATAATATAATACATACATTAAATATCCATAAATAATGCAGGGGAAGATATATAACGTTAGAATAACAGGTGATAAGTTACAATAACATCCCATAAAGAATTAAAGATATGGGTTGCGGGACATGGCGCGGCGGCGGTGACGGTCCTAGTGTGGCGGCAGGTGGCGGTCCTGGCGTGGCAGCGCAGCGATGGTGCCGGTGTGACAGTGCTTGCGCCGCGGCTGGGACGGTGCTGGCGAGGCAGTGTGGCAGTGACGGCGCTGGGTGCGGCGTGCCATGACTGGGATGGTGCCGGGGCGGCGGCGGCGATGGTGCTGGCGTGACGGTGCTTGCGCCACGGCCGGGACGGTGCTGGCGAGGCGGTGCTGACATGACTGACAGTGCTTGCGCCGCAGCTGCGACAGTGCTGGGGCAGCGGTGGCGGCAGCGATGGTGCTGGTGTGACAGTGCTTGCGCCGCGGCCGGGATGGTGCTGGTGAGGCGGTGTGGCAGTGACGGCGCCGAGGGCGGCGCACCGTGGCTGGGATGGGGCCGGGGCAGCGGCGGTGGTGGCGGCGGCAATGGTGCTGGCGTGACGGTGCTTGCGCCGCAGCTGGGACAGTGCTGGGGCGGCAGCGGCAGCGATGGTGCTGGCATGACGGTGCTTGTGCCGTGGCTGGGATGGTGTGGCACAGTGTAGTGACGGCGCTGGCGCGGCCGCGGCCGCGATGGCAGTCCTGGCGTGACAGTCCTGGCACAGCAGCGCTGACGGTCCTGGCGTCACGGTCCTGGAGCAGCGATGGGGACAGTCCTGGCGCCGTGGCAGTGACTGTCCTGATGCCACAGCGGTCCTGGTGCGGGGTGGTGGTCCTGGCGCGGGGCGGTGACGGTCCTGGCGTGGGGAGGTGACAATGCTGCCGCGGGGCAGTGACGATGACGGTCCTGTCGCGGGGAGGTGCCGGTGCCGGTGCGAGGCGATGACGATGCTGCCTTGGGGAGGTGATGGTGCGGGCGCGAGGCGGTGTGGGGAGGTGACAGTGCTGCCACAGGGAGGTGACGGTACTGCCGTGGGGAAGTGACGGTGCGGGGGCGAGGCGATGACAGTGCGATGGTGGTGCTGGCATGGTCGCAGTGGGGGTGCTAGCGCGACGGGGAAGATGGTCCTGGCGTGACGAGGATGACGGTCCTGGCGCGACGGTGATGATGGTGCTTGCGTGACGGCGATGACGATGCCGGCGGCACGCACACCACTGTAGGCCTGGGCTGGTACATTAATCAACCCATGTCCGCTGCGTACGCACCTGAAAAGACTGAGAGCAACACAAAGTCGTTGTAAGACAGTAATTCTGTGGCTGTGAATGTTGAGAGTATATCGACGAGGGCGCTCACAGGTTGAACGGGCGGATGGAGATAGGCGAAGGCCACGGATACTTTGAGGCGATTGAGGTCCCAGCTACCGCCCTTCTCGAAAAACTCGTCCGCTTTCGTAAGGTTTGTGGGAAATGATCTGGTTGTTGCCAAAGAAGAAGCCGATGCGGACGAGTCTGACTGTGTGAGGACGATGTCTATCGGCTGAGGGCTGAGAATGAAAGGTACTACAGTTGACTATCTCGTACCGCATAACGAAAAATAGGCCCTAAAGTCAATTACCTTGCTGCTAAGCAAGGTCTCTTGTCGACCATTTTTCTCCTTTTTGGGTATAGATCTGTGTGACGCCATCACGCATGGTGGGGGCGCGTGACTGTGATACCGGATGATCCGGTTTCGTCTGAGACAGATCTCAGATAGATCATGTGTCTGTTTTCGGTATCGGAAGCCGTGTTCATTCATCGCACGCGATGGCACTGGTCTGTTGCATCTGCCTTGGTTCAAATATATACAGTGTAGATAGGTCTCATAGTGTATATGTATGTAAATATGATCTTTTCATCAGCTTTGCACTGGCATCCGCTGCCTACTTTCCATTTTTCTGTCCAATGCTTCTAATCGTTCATCCTCCTGTAAAAGTTCTGGTTCGAATGCTTGGGTGAATAGATGGTCATCAAAATCACGTAGTAGTCGAATTGTTGACCGTCCAGAACTTCGTGATAAGGCAATGTAAACATTGAACAGAGATAATGATCCTGATGGTGGAGCGGCTAGATCGACGATAACATGCGAGATTGTTTGTCCTTGTGAGCGATAATCTGTGAACGCGTAGGCTGGTGTAATCGGAAATTGTCGTCGTACTACACTGTGTCATATTTTGCCCGTTTACGTTCCTGGTAGTTCTATCTGTACAGTTGTCGATAGAGGCTCGATAGGCACAACGTTCTTGTCTAAATCGCCCAAATTAGATGCTCGCGTTCGCGTTAACTTGACTAATATGCAGATTGGCAAATGATGGAGGTGTGCAATAGATCCGGAATGTAGCCTTGGTTCATCTGGATCTAAGAAGATATCGACTATTTCACCGCGGGCTCCATTTGTAATGTCCAAGTCCGTCACAATATTATTGGTGACAAGCACTTTCATGCCTTTTGCCACCTCAATTTGCGCCGGCAGTTGGACTTTAGGACCTCTTTGCTTCGTGGATTGCATTGCGACATAATATTTCTCGGTCAGTGTGAGCAGTCTATTGCCTATTGTGTCCTCTGCTGTGCAGATGAGCAGTTGTTCTCCAGCAGCTTGACACCATTTGTGGTTGGAATATTCATTCCACATCATTCACACAGCATGTCGTGGTGTTACGAGACATGCACTTGCCCATGGCTCTTGATCTAGGTCGTCTTTGCGCGATGTTTTTATAATCAGTTTGCGTAACATTTGCAGATCCTGCTGTTGGACCTGGCCTTTTCGCAGGTTGTTAAGCAACTGGTGCCAACTGCTGTCTGTCACTTGAATCTGGTCTTTATGTTATGCATCAGGTAAATGGAAATTATCTTAACCCAGCTTAAATCCTCTTAAATGGCTTTAAGCACAGTTTAAGGGACATTAAGAGGGTGCTTAATTAAGACAGGCTTCCTTGGGTTAAGACGATCCATTTCATTAATTTCTCTTAATTCTCTTATCTTTTCCCTTAAATTGTCTTATTTGTTCTTAATGGCCATTAAGGGACTCATCAAATTAAGTAAAATCAAGAACTCATCAAATTTCAAGCATCACACAAACTTAAGGAGGTTAAGAGAAATTAAGCAAAGTTGTATTTGGCACAACTAAGTAGGTCTAAGAACAAGTACAATACAGTGCATCAATTCCTAGATTAGGGGTTCCCAAGAGGGTCACCTGCTACTGCCATGTGCCGCGGCGCCCGAGCCGTCGTTGCTGAGCCCGCCGTGATCTTGGTGCTATCGTTCCCCGTGCGGGCGTGCGGACGTCGTGCGGGCATGCGGGCGTTGTGCGGGCGTTGTGCGGGCGTGCAGGCGTCGTGCGGGCGTCGTGCGGGCTTGCGGGCATCGTGCGGGCGTCATGCGGGCTTGCGGGCATCGTGCGGGCGTGGGGGCGTCGTGCGGGCGTCATGCGGGCGTGCAATCTGCCAGAGGGGGGCGATCAGCGGGCGCGCAGGCGTGCGTGCGTGCGATCTGCCAGCGGGAGATCAGCGGGCGCACAGGCACTCATGAACGACCCATTACGCGGCTCGGGTGTCACGCGCACGGGGGCTCCTCGGCTAGGGAGCGCGTCGTTGTTGGCGGTGGGGAGGAGAGTGGGCGTGCGTTGTCGTCATCTGATAGAAAAAATATCAGTGATGGATGAAGAGGAGGAGGAAGAGGACGCACCTGCGAATGAGGGGGGCACGTCCACCCTGGGGACTGGAGATATTCGCGCGAATATGGGAAGGTATTTGATAATCTGTAAAAGTCGTCAGCTACGTGTGAGGTTAGGGAACGAACCACACACACACACCACCAGCGGCGCGTTCGGCGGTGGGGTTGCGGTCGCACGCGTGGGGAGGTGCACGAGCGATGAGAGGGCAGCGGAGGTCAACGCCGTCGAGATTGTGGAGAACGTGCGCCCGCGCTCTGTGGGTGTGAACGACTGGACGGGCAGCGTCGCAGCCGAATGCGCGGACGACATCGACGAACGCCGGAAGATCGCGCTGGAGAAGTGCGAGCCGGGTGACAGCGTCTGCGCTGGGGTATGGACGGTGCGAACGCTCGTCAGCGACGTCGACGTGGCCCGGTTCGGAGGGGATGAGGAAAGCCGGATAGTTGCCATGATCGCGCCAAACCGCACGCAGCGCGAGTCGAGTATTGGTCCAAGGGAGAGTGAGATGAGGAAGAGGACAAGTAAGATGGCTGCTTTCCATACCTATAGGACTGATTGACACGACAGCAATGCGGATGAGTGGGCTTGGTGGCATCTGGTCAGAGATTGGGAAGGACTTGACAAACATATACGCGATGACGAGGACAAACGCGAAGCAGATGAGGAACAACGTGCGCGAGGCACATCCTCTGATATCTGAGCCAAGAGCTGTCGTACGAGCGCAAATGTGAGCAGATGTGATGCACCGCTCAAATTAGAGGACTCACCTGTAGTCAACAATGAAGTCTGTGGCTGCTGCCGCGGTCCCCCCCGCCACTGCCGCCGCAGTCCCCCCCGCCACTGCCGCCGCAGTCCCCCCCCGTCGCTGCCGCCGCCGCCGGGCCGCCGCTGGTGTCGTTGGTGCCGCGGTTGTTGGTGCCCGCCGCCGCGTGCTGCTGCTGTTGCTGGTGTCGCCGTCGCCGGTGTCGCTGGTCCTGGTGCCGCGCCGCCGTGGTACTGCCGCTGCAGTTGCCGCCGTCGCCGGTGTCGCTGGTGCTGGTACCGCGCGGTTGCTGGTGCCACCGCCGCTGTTGCCGGTCTCGCCGCCGCGCTGGTGTTGCCGCCGTGGTACTGCCGCTGCTGTTGCCGGTGTCGCTGCCGTCGCTGGTGCTGGTACGACGTCGTTGCTGCTGCCGCCGCCGCCGTGGTGCTGTCGTTGCTGTTGCCGGTGTCGCCGTCATAGCTCGCGCTGGTGTCGCCGCCGCGCTGGTGTCGCCAGTCCCGGTGTTGCTGCTGCCATTGCACCCACTGCTGGTGGTGTGCTGGTCTGTGGTATCTCACCACTAGTACCTGCACAACAGAGAAAAGGTCAGTTGTAGTTATATGTATAACTCACTTTAATTCCCTGTGAAAGTGACGAAGTCCCTCATGACCCACTGCTGGTGGGGTGCTGGCCTGTGGTATCTCACCACTAGTACCTACACAACAGAGAAAAGGTCAGTTGTAGTATAACTCACTTTAATTCCCTATGGTGAAAGTGACGAAGTCCCTCCGCTCGCGTTTGGGGCAGCAGAGGGGATGGCGGCAGCGGCGGCGGCGGCAAGGGGAGAGTTGGTGGGGATTGAAGAGGAATGGGGCGATACAAGAGCGAGGATAGATACTCAAAAGCAGATCAGGTAAGGCATCCAGAAGGACAAAGTCATGTAGAGAAGCATTAGCAAAGTCCACATGCTGAGGTAAATACTAGGACCAGCGAAACGCGAGATGAGCATGCGTATTCCACTAAGTCATTTCAAAGTTCAACTTCTCTGAGGTGCCGTCACGTGCCACGTGTCACGTTGTGACATGACTGATCAACCGCCGCCGCCGTTCTCTTTTTCATCCCACACCACATCCTAGTAAGTAGTTAGTGGACTATTTATATGCTAACTGTGTGTTCCAGGTACAACGACAGCCGCGGTGGCGGCAGCTGCAGCAAGGGCAGCGGCAGCAGCGAGAGTGGCACCAGCACCTGTACCAGCAGCACCAGCAGCCGGGGCGGCGTCAGCGGCACAGCATCCTCTCCCTCGCTCCAAACGCGAGAGGGGGTTTGTATCTTGTTCTAGGCAACAACAGGTGACACCACCCCCTCCCTCGCCCTGAACGCGAGCTGGAGGGGATTTATCTCGTTCTAGGCAACAACAACTGACGCCCCCCTCCTCCCTCGCTACAAACGCAAGGGGAGGGGGTTTCTCTCTTGTTCTAGGCAACATCTGCCGACGGCACCCCATCCCTCACCCCAAATGCGAGTGGACCCCCTCCCTCCCCCCAATTACGAGCAGAGGATTTCACTTCTCTCCGCACGACGACGACCAGCAGTGCGACCGTGACGAGGGTGCAACGACCACCAACAGCACAGCGACGACAGATGCGACGACGATGGGCGGCGTGCGGTGTGACCGCGACGGACAATGTGGCCACAACGGACTGCGCGACTGCGGCGACGGGCAGCGCAACCACTACGGACTGCGCGACTGCGGCGACGGACAGCGTGACCGCGACGGACTGCGCGACCGTGACGGACAACGCAACCGCTACAGCGCGACCGCGGCGACGGAAACCGCAACCGCAATGGACAATGCAACCGCTACGGACAGCGCGACTGCGGCGACGGACCGCGACAGACAGCGCGACCGCGACGGCCAGTGCGACCGTGACGGACAGTGCGACCGCGACGGCCAGTGCGACCATGACGGACAGCGCAACCGCGGCGATGGACTGCGTGACTGCGACAGACAGCGCGACCGCGACGGACAGTGCGACCACGATGGGCAGCGCGACCGCGACCAGCAGCGCGATGCCAGTTAGAATCAAGTATATTAGAACATTCCGCTATAGTACATTAATGTATGATGTCTAATAGTGTATAATAAAGAGTAGTAAAGTAAAGGTACAATAAAGTGTTTTTTAGTTATGGGAGTGGTCTGGACCGCGGCAAGGCACCGGCACCAGCAGCAGCGGGAGCAGTACCACCGGCGACAACGGCAGCGGCAGCGGGTGCAGTTGTGGCGGGTGCAGTGTTGGTGGGTGTGATGGTGATGGCGGCAGCGGCGGCGGTGGCGGCGGCGGCAGCGGCGGCGGCGGTGGCGGCGGCAGCGGTGGGCGCGGCAGCGGTGCCAGTGTGGGTGAATATATTACATAATGAAAACAGTCCTTATTTTTCCTTAACGCAACTTAGGCTACTTAGCCTGGCTCATCATCTTAATGACCAAGGAATTTTTAAAAAATAAGATAGTGTAAGATGGTTAAGAGACATTAAGATTATTAATATGGTTTAAGTGCCATTAAGATAATTTTCGTTTACCTGATGACTCAAGCCAGCACTGCCCCTCATGCCTATAACAACCAATCCCAATGCCCTGCCATTCGAAACCATCGCCCTTGATCTTATAGTGAAGCTGCCACCATCCAAAGGATTTGACTCCATTCTTACGATCACTGACCACAACTGCTCAAAAGCTGCCATATTCATCCCCTGTGTTACGGCTCGACGGGCCGTGAGCATGACTTGTGCGACTTGGGCGTAGACAAGAGTGAACACATGCGAGGCAACGAGCATGTGGTCCTGAGTGTGACACTTTCAGTGGTCACATTGACATGAGAGTGAAGCTAAGTTCTTCGGAGTAGGGCGAGCACGTGATTGGTGCGAAGACCCAAAGCTAAGTTGTTACAGCCGACTTAGAGAGGCGTGAGAGTGAAGCAAGGCCTTGCTGAGTGATGAACATGAAAGGCAACTTGAAGCGGCAAGTTCAAGTAAGGGCAATGGCTTAGAGCGGCGAGCTCAAGTGAAGAGGCAAGACAAGATCGATTTGAAACGAAGTCAAGCTTAGGGCTTGACTCTACGCAAACTAAGGCCCTTATATAGGCCTGGTACAGGGGAGTCACGTGCTACTGCTACCGAGTCATAACGAGGGCAGTGGAGTAGTCCGCTAAGTATAGTACTGGCTCCACAAGTGACCTGTGGAGCGGGGTGAGTCACAATGAGTCCGTGTGCTAAGTATAGTACACGCTCCATGTCCTCATGGAGCGTCATCAGTCATCACTACTGAGTCACAGTGCGAAGCGTAAGCATGGTATCGTAAGAAGAAAAGAGGTGGTCCGCTCAGTCCATAGGTGAGATCGTAACACCCTGCAATGAAGCTATGACTGCACCAGACCTTGCCACCCTATATGCCAAACATGTGTTCCCCCACTACGGCATTCCCCAAAGAATCATCAGCAACAGAGGAACACATTTCGCATTGCACTTCCCACAAGAACTATGCAAAACACTGGGGATTGAGCAGAACATCAGCATAGCATACCATCCCCAGACAGACGGACAGTCCAAATGGACCAACCAGTGGCTTGAACAGTACCTGTGCATCTACATTAACCACCAGCAGAACAACTGGTCCACCCTCCTGCCTATTGCCCAGTACATCCACAACACCTGGCCCAGCAGCACCACCAAGCAGGTGCCCTTCCAACTCCTCATGGGACACATCCCATGTGCTCATCAGCCACAAAGATCCAAGAAAATGCCGTCACTCCAAGAATGCCTAGACCTTGTCCATCAGGGACGCAAAGCAGCACAAACTGCCATCACCAATGCCCAGACCCTCATCAGCGCTAGGAAGGGAGTGCAATTTAAGCCATTTGCAAAAGGACAGAAAGTCTGGCTCAATGGAAGGAACATCCACATCACTCAGCCAAGTGCAAAACTCACTCAAAGACACTATGGCCCCTTCCAGATCACTGATGTCATCTCCCCAGTAGTATACCAAGTTGCAATTCCCCCTCAGTGGAAATCACATCACGTCCATGACGTATTCCATGCCAG